>JBAIZL010000003.1:97544864-97639864 GCA_036971475.1 Prosapia bicincta | reverse complement strand
TTTTTTCATTATATTATTACAGTGTTTGATTCAGTATTGTATTTAATACTATACAATATGTCTGTATCAATACATTTGGGATATAGTATATTATAGTTTGTATTTAACACAGTTTTTGATTCATTAATTTCATATAATAAATTAATTTTAGTTTTTATATGGGAAATTTTTCTTACAAAGGGGCAATGTATGCAATACAGTTATTTCGTCCCATTTGCTTAAACTAAGTGATAACATATGATTTCATAAAATAGCTTATTATTTTATGTGATAGAACAACTGTTTTAACGTATAGATCATGTTACTTTATTTATAATAATTTTAATTATTTAATAAAATGTAACTAAAGTAAAAAAATTTCTTTGTGAGAAATTTAAGTGAGAATTGAGTTTTTAATTTTATTTGTTTATATTTTTTGTAATTTCGATGTTTAATATATTATAATAAAAATGTTTGGTTATATCACTATCGGTAAATTAAATTCAGTGCGTTGCATTTATAATTAAAGTCTATTTATTTTATTCTTACGTACTTATTATATTTATTATGTTTCAGTGCAAACCGTAGCATTTCACAGCTTTCTCATGCACTGGGTCGAACGTAACCGAAGAAATGATGCGAGGTAAAGGCGACAAAAGCCGAACTAATGTGTCCAATACGTTTCCGAGTGGTTACGCACAATGCCTGGGTCCAGCTCAGCTCAATTTCGCTTTTATTAGGTTGTCCATTGCTCTTCTTAATGTGACAAAACACGCCATGGTCAGGGCATTAGGATGTTTGCACCCAGAGCTACGGCTTAAGTCTTCTGTCGCCTTGCCGCTTGTCACTGGATACGCCCTCGCACTCCGAGACCGATTCACAGAGCGGATCTCAAATCCTTTTCGTAAAACAAAATTTATACAAATTAATTTACAATTCTTTGTCATTATCATTTTCGGTTACGAATTCTATTATATTATATTAAAAACATTATTACCTGATTCTTAATAATGTAAACAAATTAAAACATAAATACTCTTCACAATTTCTTAGCCCTTAAAAAGCTAAACAGGTTACATTACGAGAAGGAAACAAATAATATTAAAACATATATTTTACAGTAAATTACTACTTAGCCACAACAAGAAACATTTTATTTAAGTTACTATTTTTAAATAATGACAAGTAATAAAAATAAAGTAACATGACCTATGCGTTAAAACAGCTGTTTTATCACATAATATATAACATAACATCAGCCATTCAGTGGAATCATATGTTATCACTAATTTTAAGCCAAGGGGAACGAATTGACTATATTGTATACCTTGCTTCTTTTGTGAAAAGCAATTCTCCTTAAAAAACTAACTCTAAAAGTTTCGAATCCCTAAAATTATTTCTAAAAGTAATTTTTTAAATTTAACAAATGAATTAATATTTGAAACAACCGTATTGACATCAAATGTAATCCATTACAAGTTTAAACAAATGTATTTGAACTTGAATGGATGAATAAAAAGTATTTTATTAGCGATTGAAAATTTGAAAATTTTATATACATATAAGGAGAGTGTAAACTAATAGATGAAATTTTTAAGAAAAATCAAAACATAAAGCTGTTATTTGAAGAAACTAAAAAATGTCAGATTGAAATCGATTCACTGAACGTATTTTAACTGGAATCTATTTCGTATCTGTTATTCGTTATTTGTAATTGTCATAAATTTAAACAATTAAATTATCAAACGAATTTTAAATAATTATTTATTGTAATAATATAATCTGACGTCTGTAAGTAGAAATAAAAATCAGAACTCTGACGAAGTGCACAAGACAATACACAAAATGATTTTCAATATTTTGATAAGACCAATAAATTTTCTCATTCGGTAAAAATAACAATATTTCATAGTCAATACAAAATTTTAAAAATGTCGAAACGTAATAAAATCTAACAATATAAAAGTATTAAAAATCTATAACACCTGTAAAACATTCATCCATAAAGATTTATCAATTGATAAAGTTAATAGGCTACAATGAATAACAATTAACAGTTGTATTAGCCTAGATTACAATTAGGAAAAAAATTAATTACATAATACAACTTTTTATGAACACAAAACTCATAAAAAAAATTACTCAATAACATGGAATAAATAACATCATCAAATCGTAGAAGACGAATTTGTCGAAGAAGTAACTACATTGGGTCTATGGGTTGAATGTTCTAATGAAAACCCAAAGTGAGACAAACCATTATCTCAAAGTGGTTAAAATTGCAATCAAAAGAAAAAAATGAATTAAATAAGTAATGAATAGTAAAAATTATTTATAATATATATATATATATATATATATATATATATATATATATATATCATATAATATAATATATATTATATAATATTAATATAATATATTAATATTATATATATATATATATATAATATATTATATTATATATTATATTTTAATGTACTAGACATTTTAGAATTTCAAGTAAGTTATTTTGTGTTTTCCAAATATGCTGTTAATAGTAGAATGAAACAATCAAAAAGGTATAATGACATAACTAATAGCATTATGGTGTTGAAGAAAACAAAATATAACATATTATAAATGCCAGAAAGAAAAAATGTTTGTACAAAATGTGAAATAAATTGATTAAATAAAGAAATAAGTTTTATTACCTCTGATATAAATATATATATATACAAGCATTGTCTGAGCTTTTCTGATTATCTCTTTAGTTCTTGTTGTTTTACCAGTGTATTTAATATTGCTTTTAATTCGATTAGTCCTTTATTTCTATTAAGTAAATGTACCTCCAAGATTTTAATTTGATTATTTGTTGTTTTTATTATTTCTTTTCTACGAATATAGGATTCTAAGGTTTCATTTTGAAACACTAAAAGATTTTGAAGAACGAAGAAACATTATTCAAGAATCTTTAATGAATTTCAGTCAACGTTTCGATTACACCAACTTCAGTTTACAGTCCTTCTCGAGATTAATCATTAACAATTTGAATCAAGAAAATTATGGATTAAGGACTGAAAACCAGGTATAGCCCTTTTATGTATTTACTTTTTTATTTTTAAAGGCCTGTTTTACTACTTTCTCTAGTTCAACATACTGTTTTCACATTGTGTTTAATTGGTCTTTTTTAACATTTAGTTTAATTTTTTTTCAGCATTTTGGCTAGTTCTTTTTTTTATTTCCTTCAATTGTTTTCCCGTCATTTTGTTTAATTAATTTTTCAACATTTGGTTTAATTATTTTTCAACCATTTGTTTTGCTTTTTGTGTTAAAATAATATTTTGTAAAATATGAACAAATGTTTTAATTATTTTTTTATAAGATTTAAGATAAAACATTTTTTTATTAGGATTTCTTTTATAAATTAAATATAACATATTTTAAAAAATGTACACTTTAAAAGCATTAATGCAATAAAAAGAGATAATTATTATCAACAATAATTTCCAACAAGAAACTTGTAGAATAACCTGGATAGATTATAATAATATATAATCCATTATACGGCATGATATTCGCTACTTCGAAACGACGTCCCACTGTGAACCAGCCTGAGCCAAAACGTTGGCGGTCACAGAGGCTCTCAACTGTAAAGCCTCAATCCAAGAAGAAGGCCGAGTAGGGCTAATAAGGGTGACGGTGGTGTGAACACATCGCCTATGTTAGTGTATCATTGATGTCTCCGGGGGGTGCCCAGGTGTTAGCAAACTTTGTAAACACCGTGCCAGCAACCCTTAAGATCTTATAGCTCATGTTCCAAATCGCACCGGCCGTGCTTGTATGTACTGATATGTTTACACTTAGTGGGAATGTCTCCGCAGGGGGTTCGGGGGTTGGGTAAGTGCTCCGCAACATAATTATAACTGTGTTGGAGAGATTTTAAAAGCCTAATAGCAACATCTGTTCTGGATTTAGTTTTACTTACTCCACAAGCTATTGTTCAGTAAACGTAGAAGCTTTGCTAATTGTAGTTTGAACGCTATAAATACATTTATATCGTTTTAGTTCTGTCAAATACAACCATTTATGTCGTAGTAAACATGTAAGCGATTAAACGCTCATTTCTCTAAATATATATCAATATAATAATTCATTAACACTATAACTTTTAGTTAACCTTATTAACAATATGTTTTAATGATTATAAGGATGACTGTATTCACTTATCACTTTCACTATATGTACTTAAACCAGAATCTTACTTGGTATTTATGCGAGGTAACTTTCAAAGATTGGTAGTATCTCCATCATCGGGCATCACTGACCGGGGGTTGTAGTAGACTCTACTACCAGTAGAGAAGTACTACTAGATGTAGAAGAATACCAAGAAAGATTCTTGATTAAGTACAAATAGTGAAAGTGATATATATATATATATATATATATATATATATATATATATATATATATATATATTTGTAGTTATGCAACACTGTTTTCTTGTATACACTTATCACTTTCACTTATGTACTTAAACAAGAATCTTCTTGGTATTTATGCGAGCTAACTTTCAATGGCTGGCTGTGCCGTCATCCTCGGGCATACTGAACAGGGTTGTTGTGGACTGCGAGCTGAGTGGATTTCCCGTTAACCTTGGTGTACCGTTGTGTTCTATTTTTAGATTCACTGCACTGTGCGAGTTTTTAGAGTTTGTTTTGGGGCTAATATTGTCTATTAGATTGAATAATTTATCGTTTTTTGATTTTATTTGTATTTGTTCGTTAATGATATTATTTTTATTTTTATAAATTTCTTCCCAGATTGTCATTTTGAGGCCTTTTTGAATCTTTTTTATTAGGTGTACGTTTTTTAATGTGGGGAATGTGTGTTTGTTTTTGATGGCGTGTGTGGCTAAGTTTGAGTTATAAATTTCAGGTTTGATGTTTGCATTGAGGTGTTCTTGATATCTGTCTTTTACTTTCTTTTTTGTTTGGCCTATGTATATTTAATTACAGTCTGGGCATTCGATTTTGTATATTCCGTTATTAAGTCTGGGACATATTTTTTCTGGTTGGTTTATTTTGTTGATTAGGTTTCCTGTGTTTTTGTAGGCTATGTTAATATTATTATTTTTTAGTGTTTTAGTTATTCCTTTTATGTTGTATCCTGTGTATGTGAATGTAGCCCATTTTGTTGTTTGTGGTTCGACTTTAGGTTGTTTTAATTTGTTTAATATTTTAAATTCTAATTTATCAATAGTTTTTTATTGTATCCATTTTTTTGGGCAATTTGATATGTTATTTGTTTTCTTTGGTTTTTTCTTTATTATTTAGAGGCAATTTTAGCATCCTGTATAAAAGTGAGTTGTAAGCGGCCATTTTATGTTGTGGGGGATGGTTGGAGTGGTTTGGTATTGTATTAATGGTTTGTGTGGGTTTCCTATAAATAGAATATTCAATGTTATTTGTATTTCTGGCCAATGTTAGGTCTAGATAGTTTATTTTATTGTTTATTTCTTCCTCCATGGTGAATTGTATATTAGGGTGTAAGCTATTGATTTCATTTAGGGTGATGTTATTATTTATTGCTTTATTTTGTGAGATGTATAATCCATCGTCAACATATCGTATCCAATGTCCGTTGGGGTCGTGTGTTTTTATGGTTTGTGTGATTAATTCGTCAAGTTTTTGGAGGTAAACTTCTGATATTATACTGGAAAGTGGTGATCCCATTGCTAAGCCATCTATTTGTTTATATATATCTTATTATTGAATATGAAATAGTTTTGGTTTAGTATGTTCTTTAGGCATTTTGTGATTTGGTTTGTGTATTTGGGGTAGGTTCTAAGGTCAGTTAATTTGTTTTTTATTATTTGGATGGTTTCGTTAATTGGTATATTAGAGTACATGTTTGTGATATCAAATGATATAAATTTGGTGTTTTTGGTTATGTTTATTGTTTTTAGTATTTCCGTTAATTCAATTGAGTTTTTTATGGTGTATTTGTTTTCCAATTTAAGTTCGTGTTTTAGGTTTTTGGCTATTGTTTGTGATATTTTATAGGCAGGTGCATTTTTAAAATTTATTAAGGGTCTTATGGGATTGTTGATTTTATGTATTTTGATGAGGGCGTTCATTTTGGGGGGTTTCGGGTTGTCTGTTGTATATTGGTAAGGGTTTTTTTGGTTGAATAAATTGTCATTGTTTTTTGCTAATTGTATGATTTCGTTTTGGTATTTTTAGTGGGGTCTTTGTTTAATTCTATGCAATTGTTGGATTTTATGAATTCTTCTGTTTTTTGGTTGTATTCTGTTTTTGATATGATTACTGTAGCGTCGCTTTTGTCCGCTTTAGTTGCAATTATTTCGTTTTTGAATAGTTTTTGTTTCAATTTGTTAATTTGGTTTATTTTCTATTTTATTTTCAATGTGATTTCCTTTTTTGATTTTTTTGTTGATGATTTTGTTGATTTCGTGTGATGCTATGTTTCTGATGTTATCTTGATTTTCGTAATTAATGAGATTTATTGCCAGTTCAGTTTCTACTATGAGGTTTTCTACTGTGTTTTGTAATTTTGGTTTGATGTTGGTTTTTGTGCTATTTTCGAGTATCTTTTTTTCTTTTTTGGTGAAATATGTTTTTGTGAGGTTTATAAAATTTGGGTGGAATTGATGGAGTGTTGTGATATTGTCTATGTTATTTTGTTTTTCTATTAGTTTGTTAAGTTTAAGATGCTTGTTTAAGTACATAAGTGAAAGTGATATATATATATATATATATATATATATATATATATATATATATATATATATATATATATATATATTATAATAAAGATGATTATTTTTTCTTGATTTGTTATAATTATTAAATAACTTCAAAAAGTTCATAATCAAGATATATTTTATTTAACATTTACAATTATGCTGAAGCTTTTCGCCGGAGTATATTTCCAGCATTCTCAAAGACTACTAACATGGTTTGTAAAATTATTTAAACATTACTCTAATTGATTCATATATATATATATATATATATATATATATATATATATGTGTGTGTGTGTGTGTGTGTGTGTGTGTGTGTGTGTGTGTGTGTGTGTGTGTGTGTGTGTGTGTGTGTGTGTGTGTGTGTGTGTGTGTGTGTGTGTGTGTGAGTATGTGTGTGTGTGTGAGTATGTGTGTGTTGCATAATTTGTATTTACATTATTTAAAAACTGCCTCAAAATCAATAAAGTGTAAGAGCGTGTATGAATAATTTGAAGTATAATTTTGTATACCTACTTCATCTTATATTTGCCATAAGTTTATTTATACTTCAGAATAATACATATTCTTACCTACACTAAGTTAAAGTATATAAATGTAGAACAATCAAATTAAAACACTATTTCTCCAGACAAATATATCGATAACCCAAACACAACCAGGCTGAGTAGAGGGTAGCCACCCGTAAACCTCCCCTCACTAGATCTAGTGCCCATCTCTGTAATCCTATTGTAAGAGTAATCTGTAACAAAATAATCTACGAATAATCACTTTTTTAGCGTAAGCCCTTTCCGACCCCTTATCAAGTCTTTGTTTGTTTTCAATGCCCAACCCATTGTAGCCCGCTCTTTTAATGTTGCTATTATTCAATCGTTATACAAATTCGATTGCAATTACTCGAGTAAGAGACCGGGGCTGGATCGTTTTTGTCCCACAAACGTGAAGCATGCGATGCTGTGCATTATGTAATTTTGATATGCTAAAAGTTGTAACATGCAAATCCTTTGGCGGTATTTCTGCGATGGTTCAAGAAACTGTTCCAGTATGTTTATATAAGCAGATTATTTCGTCCACCTTTCTTACAATTATTTATTTATTTTTCTTAATATTTAAAATATTTCCTGTAATCTGTTAGAAAAATATTTGTAGCATTCGCCAATTTATAAATAATATTTGAGATTTCTCTTTTGTGTCTTTATAATTATCTAATACAAAAATATACGTAGTCAGGTCTTCTAAAGAGCTTCAAAGTGAGAGCACGTAAAGTGAGGACACGTAAAGTGAGAGCACGTAGTCAGGTATTCTAAAGAGCTTCAAAGTGAGAGCATGTAAAGTGAGAGCACGTAAAGTGAGGGCACGTAAAGTGAGAGCACGTAAAGTGAGGGCACGTAAAGTGAGAGCACGTAAAGTGAGGGCACGTAAAGTGAGAGCATGTAAAGCGAGGACACGTAAAGTGAGGGCACATAAAGTGACAGCACGTAAAGTGAGGGCACGTAGAGTGAGAGCACGTAAAGTAAGAGCACGTAAAGTGAGGGCACATAAAGTGAGGACACGTAAAGTGAGAGCACATAGTCAGGTCTTCTAAAGAGCTTCAAAGTGAGAGCACGTAAAGTGCGAGCACGTCAAGTGAGAGCACGTAGTCAGGTCTTCTAAAGAGCTTCAAAGTGAGAGCGCGTAAAGTGAGAGCACGTAATGTGAGGGCACGTAAAGTGAGCGCCCGTAAAGTGAGGGCCCGTAAAGTGAGGGCACGTAAAGTGAGAGCACGTAAAGTGAGGGCACGTAAAGTGAGAGCACGTAAAGTGAGAGCACGTAATTAATAGTTCTCGAAAAATATACAAAGTAATGTTTTTGTTTAAATACATTTAAAAAATGATATATAGAGTATTTTCTACTTTACTCCAATTCCTCCTAAACTATTGAGGACAGAGTTCTGGGACACGTTTTATATGCTTTGGCAGCTCATTTTACAAAAACATCAACGAATCAACAAACACAATTAACGCCCTAAAAATATCACTGTGAGTTTATATCACTTAGGGAGCTGAATTTTAGGCAAAATCTTTGACCTGGTATATTTATCATTAATTTGATGAGAGGAATAGGCTTTTGCCGTATGGCAGATTCCTCCTGAAACTCCCTGTTTGTGTGTGTGTGTGTGTGTGTGTGTGTGTGTGTGTGTGTGTGTGTGTGTGTGTGCGTGCGTGTACGTGTGTATGAGTGTGTGCGCGCACGTGTGTGTGTGTGTGTGTGGTGTGTGTGCATGTGTGGGTGTATGTGTGCGTGTACGTGTGTGTGTGTGTGTGTGTGTGTGTGTGTGTGTGTGTGTGTGTGTGTGTGTACGTGTGTGTGAGTGTGTGTGTGTGTGTGTGCATGTGTGGGTGTATGTGTGCGTGTACGTGTGTGTGTGTGTGTGTGTGTGTGTGTGTGTGTGTATGTGTGTGTGCATGTGTGGGTGTATGTGTGCGTGTACGTGTACGCGCGCGCGCGCGCGCGCGCGTGTGTGTGTGTGTGTGTGTATGTGTGCGTGTACGTGTGTGTGAGTGCGTGCGCGCGCACGTGTGTGTGTGTGTGTGTGTGTGGTGCGTGTGCATGTGTGGGTGTATGTGTGCGTGTATGTGTGTGTGTATGTGAATGTTTAAAATAAATTTAAACAACAAAGTGGTAGGAATAATTTTACGCGAACAATTGCATAGAGAAAAGTAGGAAGCTGCTTAGTTTTTAGATTGTTTTAGTGTGTGTATGTGTGTGTGTCTGTGTGTGTATGTGATAGGAAACACAGAAAGGAAACTGAAACCCTTCGGATATTAAGAACTAATCGATAGAAATGAGCCAATGTTCAACGAGAAACAGATTTCTCATTTTGATCCAATATCGCTCCGCATTGTTCACTGGTTGCTATGAGTTGAAACTATTTGCAGACCGCGCATAATGTGCGGTACGTAATATAATTTCGTTGTTTGAATTAATTCCAATCAAAGTTGGCAACTGAAGTTGCACATTCATCTTATATCAACTCAAAGTTCGGCTTTCGCATCGACCACACAGACCACAATCGAGAAGTTCGGAGACCAATGGTAAAGCCCCTAGCGCAATATCGATTCTCCAGCTACTGACTTGAGAGAGGATAATTGTACCCTGAGGATGATTTTTGGTTAGGGGTTGATTCCCACCCTAAGCAAATACACATTTAATAATATACTTTCTGTTCAGTTAAAGGCTAAATGCGTATTGTTTGCAGTGAGGGGAACTGGATGCCCAATATGACTTAATCTCAGCGCAAATACTACCGGAACAGCTTAATGGAGAAAAAATCGTAATTAAAATATAGTAAGAAGGAAGGGAAGCTGTTGCAACGGGGGCGATTGAGAGTTAATGAAATTTTGTCTGCGAATAAAGAAGGAAGCACTAAGGTTAGTGTTTTATGGAAGAGACATGAACGTTTGGAAAGAAGAGAAACACTAAATAAACTTTTAAAATATTTACGATATTCTAGAAAATTGTCATAGCCTATATCTAATCCACATTTTGGTAAGGCGATGACCAGAATGTGTTAAATGCGTTATGAAATGTATTAAACTAACTGGTTTACGTACTCACTGTTTTTTAAATTATTTAATTGTAATCCTGACTAAGAGGACTACAAAATATTGTAGTAATATGCGTAATTTAGTTTAGTAGCGATTGCCATTTGCTACTATAATAATGTTACATCAATAAAACAATAAGTTAAATATATGGAAGCATTATTTTCAAAAATGTTTACGTCAATTCCTACCTAGTTCAACAAAAAGTATTTAGTTTAGTTTTTTTTACATAATTTTAATTAATACAAATAAAGTAACATAACCAATGAGTTAAAACAGCTGTTTTACCACTTGAACCTATAACAAAAAATCAGCTATTTTATGAAATCATTTATTGTAAGGCAAATGGGACTAAATAACCTTTATATATGTATTGCATACCTTGCCCCTTTTGTGAAACCTTTTGTGCCCCATATAAAACCAAGATTAATTCATTATATTTATTTAATAAAATAATATTTGAAAAACAACTTTATTAACACGCAGTGTCGTCCATTACAAGTTTTAAAAAATGTATTTGAACTTGAGTGAATGAATAAAATGTATTTTATTAACGATTGAAAATTTTTACAAGTTATATGTAAGGAGAGTGTGAAATAATGAACAGAACTGAAAAACGATTGGTTAATTTACAATATCTTTCTAAAGACAAGTTTAGGACTTCTAAAACCATAATAAACAAAAACGAATAGAACTGCTATTATAAACTAATATGACTGGCTAATAAATAATCATCATCATCATCATAGGCCTATATATATATATATATATATATATATATATATATATATATATAGTTAATATTAGTACTAATTGTTGTATATATAGACTATTAATTATTATTGGTAACAGTGGTAGGATACAAAAATGACTAAATTAGCCATGTTAAAAAATAATAATAATGAATTATTTTTTGTAAACGTATAATTTTTGCACATAAGTTAATACTACTTCTAAAGTGGAATACATCCGTTATATAATTTAAAAAAGCCTAAAATGAGTCGTTGTAAAACAAAATAATCTGAATTGAAAATATTTTCATATAGGCCTATTTCGACTAACACAACACATGGCTTTCCCAATATATACACTTATAAGAGTATAGTCTGTTCGTAATTTCAAACAGCAAAAAAAATAACTTATATATTTATTAAACTGTATTTCACTAATAATTCTGCCTTAAAGTAACAGAACCGTTAAATTTGATGTTTGAATTTTATATTTAAAAATTTAAATATATTTGCTCATTTTACATGTTACATTTTAGAGCTTAACTATTACGTAGAAGGTTTCTTTTGCGAACTTCCACTTTGACACACCAAATTATTAAACAAGTAGGCCAATATTTTTCTTGTGTATTATGTTGAAATAAATAAAATTCACACTAAAATTAACTTTCAAATAATCTTGGAAGTAATTTGCATATAGGCCTAAACTAAAGCATTGGTTGTCGGAATTGTTGCCAAAAGGGTTTCACAAAGGGTCTAGCATTATAGGTCTAAATTCCCTGCGCCATCTGAGTCAGTTTCGAACGTTCAAATTATATTCGAAGATCCATTCAAACTAACCCTTGTGTTGCTTTAAATTGTTATATTAAAATTACAAAAGCATTTGGAATTCGACTGGGCAGGAGAATGATTGGGCGTTCAAATTGTAGCCGAAGGTCCCTTCAAATGACCCCCTCTATCTTCTTTGAATTGCGGAATTAAATTTCTAAACTCATTTTGAAGAGGACTTAGTAGAAGGGCTGATAGGGTGTTGCCACATCGTCAGTATGCCTTTACTTCACATATTTGTTGGCGCATTTCAGACAAACCAGTCACCCAATCAGAAAGCGATAGCCTACGTATCATTGAAACACCCAACTAACTGCCACAAGTGATGGGAGAAATCTTCACCTTTTCTATTTTGGGTGGAAAAATAGCTTTATAACTTTAATTCTACTATAGTAGTAACGAGCGTCTGAACGTAAACTTACGAAAAGCGTTCTAACTGTTCCTCATTCTGGGTTTTTTGTGTTTTGAATCACCTTGAAATACTTTTACAATTCCTCTTAAACTCTCTAATTTCTTTATCCATTTCTTTTCATGTGCTGTTATAATTTAAAAGGCTTTCTTCGAAAGAAAAATGTTATAATGATATTATTGCAACTTGGATTTTTATCTGTTTAGCTTTTTTTCGAAAGTCTTGAGGTTGATATAAAATAGGTCTAATGAGTATACTATAGGGCTAATTGTAATCTAGCCTCATTTCTTTTTACTGTTTCCATTAAACTTAGTTACTTTAAATTATCATTTCTATTCTCTACATTGTCTCATCTGTTTTTGTAAATTTTTAATTATTTATCCAGCGTAAAACTGTTATTTTAAATTTTACTTTAAATTGTCATTTCTCTTCTCTACATTGTCGCATCTGTTTTTGTAAATTTTAAATTATTTATCCAGCGTAAAACTGTTATTTTAAATTTTACTTTAAATTATCATTTCTATTCTCTACATTGTCGCATCTGTTTTTGTAAATTTTTAATTATTTATCCAGCGTAAAACTGTTATTTTAAATTTTAATTTAAATTATCATTTCTCTTCTCTACATTGTCGCATCTGTTTTTGTAAATTTTAAATTATTTAACCAGCGTAAAACTGTTATTTTAAATTTTACTTTAAATTATCATTTCTCTTCTCTACATTGACTCATCTGTTTTTGTAAATTTTAAATTATTTAACCAGCGTAAAACTGTTATTTTATATTTTAATTTAAATTATCATTTCTATTCTCTACATTGTCGCATCTGTTTTTGTAAATTTTTAATTATTTATCCAGCGTAAAACTGTTATTTTAAATTTTAATTTAAATTATCATTTCTCTTCTCTACATTGTCGCATCTGTTTTTGTAAATTTTAAATTATTTAACCAGCGTGAAACTGTTATTTTATATTTTACTATAGTACTAGATAAATCATGAACTGTTAAACTGGTAATAAATAACGTGTTTGTGGATTATTGTAAAGCATTATTTAATCGAACCGGTGACACTGCCTATGAATGTTAGGGCTACTTATTGTAATATTACGGACGAGTATTCATAAAAGGTGGATTTGTCGTTAATGTCGGAATTAAGACGTCAGCATGTTACCACGGAATAGCGACCCTAGTAAACAGTGAAAAACGTATCACATTGTTTAAAAATAATAGTGAAAACTATCAGTCTTGTTATAGGGTTTCATTTAGTTTAGAGGGTAGACTATATTTTGGATAAGAATACAGAATTAAAAAGTTAACACTATACGAAAATCAATTCTTAAAACGTTGAGGTAGAATTGTAGGAAATACAGAAAAAAAACACTTTACCAAAGTAAAATAATTTATATTATTATGAGAAATATTAAAGTCACAACCTAACCTACAAAAACCTTGAGATCAGTGACGTTTTGAGTTGACAATGGGATACATCTTCTGAAACGGCCGTCCTCAACGATTATAAAGTATATGGTGCTATAGGGAAGTGCAACATATTTACAAGTGTTTTCGTTAAAAACTAGTAGCTAACGCGAAGACGGAAACAACAAATGAAATCATTATTTCAGTTGGTTAGTTTTTTTAATACTATTTTTTTGCAAATATATTAATTTTTGTGTATACAAATCAACAGTTATTAAACGTATAGGCCAACAAATTACAAAAAACAAATTAGGAGTTTTAAAACTGGACAAAATAAGGCGCCGGCACTTTAGGGGTAGGCTGTTAACACAAAATCAATTGTTACATGAAACCATATGCTCCAAGGTACAGACGTATGCTGTATACCTTATGCATGCCAGAAATAGCGTGACACGAAAACAATGATTTAATCTCATGTTTTGTTCACTGCGCGTAAAGAAGTTATCACTTGAAAAATCTGGTTTTGTCTCTCGGGGGAATTTCGACAAAAGTGATAAGAAAATAGAGTTAATAGTTTGGCAATACTTTCAACGAAAATCGCGGAAAATATGAATTTGTACATTTTTTATTCAATAATATTTATTGTAATTAATAATAAAATAATGTAGGTAGGAAAAACATTTAATGGATGTTCATAAATCAATCCTTTAAAAATTATACGATGGGTAAATGTTTTCCTTTCAAAACTTAGATAAAAAATACTGAACTTATTATTACAGTTATATTGAATTATTTCTCTTAAGATTTATCAAAAGTTAAATAAATTATTATAATTATTAACTGATCAAAACTATTTAATAATAGGGCCTATTCTACGTGTAAAACGGCTGTTCTACAACATAACCTTTAATACAAAGTATGCTGTTACATAAAACCATACGTTGTAAGGAATGTGGTGTAAGAGATGTCTCAAAAGCAGCGTGACGCGGAAGCACTGATTTAGGCCTAATCATATGCTTTGTTCATCCCACGTAAAGACGTTATCACTTCAAAAATTTATGTTCTTATTTTGTTCTCGAAAATTAATTCAACATGTGTGAAAAATTAATGAAAAAATATCCTTGATTTTATTGTCACGATCAGCAAAACTGTAGTATTTTGCGAGAGTCTGAAAATAAAATAAATATAAATCTATTTTAAAAAAATATCAAGTAGGTTTGAGAAGAATAACACGTAGTTTAAGTGGTATAGCCTACGTCATTAATTTGAAAACATTAAGTAATAATTTGTTATTCCTGGGATCATGGGAACTAAAAAACTACTGCACTTTTATTATGTGTGCTTCGCTACCTAGCGGTGACCGCTGCAACTAACTAGTCGTGAATTCATAGACGGCCAACAGTCAGCGCTAGTGAGCAATTTATAGGTGAGAACATATTCTAGGTGAAAATATAACAAACTCGTTAATTTTGTTATAATTTAAATCGAAGAATAAACATTCAATTATAAAAGCAATTAAAGGGAATATTGAATGAACCAAACGGCTGATGTAATCTAATTTCTTGTTAATTAGTCTACAAATGAAATCATTACAAGTAATTAACAATTTTAAAAGAAATTATTGCATTTGTCACTAAAATAAAACAAAACTAAGAAGTGACAAGGGGAAATAATTGGACAGTTTAGTTCAATTTTAAAAATGACGGACATTATTTAGTTAGTATTACCTCCACTATATTAATTTTATTTTTGAATATTCAAATAGCTAACCTAATGTCTTGGAAAAAATCGTTGAATTTTATTGTTGTACTTTACAAAGTCATAACAACTAATTGTTGCATTTTACAGAGTCATAACAACTAATTGTTGCATTTTACAGAGTCATAATAACTAATTGTTGCATTTTACAGAGTCATAACTAATTGTTGCATTTTACAGAGTCATAACAACTAATTGTTGCATTTTACAGAGTCATAATAACTAATTGTTGCATTTTACAGAGTCATAATAATTAATTGTTGCATTTTACAGAGTCATAACAACTAATTGTTGCATTTTACAGAGTCATAACAACTAATTGTTGCATTTTACAGAGTCATAATAACTAATTGTTGCATTTTAGAGTGTCATGACAACTAACTGTTGCAATTTACAGAGTCATAACAACTAATTGTTGCATTTTACAGAGTCATAACTATTAATTTGGAAAATTAAAGGACTTCACTACAACAGACGTTATAAAACAAAACAGACAAAATGTTTAGTGACTTCCACTAATTGTAACCGTAGGCTACGAAAATGTTAATCTATATTTAAACCTAGATAATCAAACTAGATAACCATGTAACTGATTAGGTTGCTATTGTAAAACTGTATTATTGGACTAAGGTAACAAGCCAGTTAACCTACAGACTTTGGGGAAACAGTAAACTTATTTGATATTATAAGGTGATGTAGACAAATACAAGAAATATTTACACTAACAAATTTAAACACAATAAATAATACACAATGTGCACAGTAAAATTAATTTATTCACTTTATAAACAAAATTTGATGTACATTTCAGATTCAAGGTCACCATCTTCAGAAGCACTCCAACCATCCCTAAGGTCTTTCCGAAAGTGTCTAGGAATAAATATACAGGCTGAGTGAAAAGCAAATATTGCCCATGGAGTTTGGGCAAAGAATGGGATGGGTGCACGAAGCTTATGACTTCCAGAAGTTAACAGAAACACACCTCCCTTTACCCCGACTGAGAGGAGGTATATTACAGGTAAAAGTGACGTCATTTTATTCCAGTATTTCCCTGGAGGCCATTATATACTTTCTCCTACTTGATTCTTCCCTACTTTATCTTTTTCTTAGAGGGAAAGTTGTGGAGAGTTGGCACTTTATGGTACCGACGGAGAGCGGTCCCCACCTTATACCCTCTACCATGGGTCTTAATATAAGAGCATCCAGGCATCTAGTGGTGTCTTTTCTGCATCCGCTGACGGCAATAGTTTACGTGTGCATGGCTATATTTTATTTTTCGACTGTTAAAAAATTTTCTGAAATTTATAGACCTGTTAAAATTCCGATTGAAATATATTATACTCAACTACTGGCTATAAATGTTCCGTAATTTTTTCAAGATATAAATAAACATTATATATTTTTAGTTTACAAAACTATATAAATACCACAGGAATATAAAGTTATAAGAATGGTTTCTGGCATGTACCTTGAACCCTCCATTTCTTAACGAGAATTATTGCATTAAGTTTATTGAAGAGGTTAGTACGCCGTCTCTAATGAAAAATTGAAAAAGACTTCCCTCTACTTTTTAGGAATTTTATTCCTAAAATAAATCTTAATAAAATAGTAAAATTTGAGTAGGAATGAAATTTTATTTGTTTTAAAATATTTTTAAAATTTTAACCTCATAAAGACAAAATTAGTTTTGTGTCAGATTAAATAACTGAATAAAAAAAACATAATAAAAACTGGTTATTAATGTTTGTTGTTGTAATTATTTTGATGTCACAAGATTGAGTACAGTTGATATTGTCGTTGAGGTGAATTTCTTTAAAGAATTATCATCTATAATTTTTTTTTAATAAACTAAAACAACTACGATGTACCAAATTTCAATAACTGTACAAATCTAATCACAAAATTATTAAATACCATTTTCTATGTTGCACCGGTTGCGTTGTCTAAAATGTAAATCCAAAAGTTCGGCCTAAACAAATGTCAGCCCACGGACCACAATTAAGGGGGAATTAAAAGTTTCCCAAAGTATGCAAATAAGCTAAATATTTCAGGGTTGTCTCCCTAACAGTAAAATATTAACATGATTTACCGCGGCTAATTAGTACTTGTGGTGATTAGCAGGCAGTTATGTGTGCACAATGAAAACATTCGTCGAGGGTGCGTGCGGTTAAGTTGGTAACACTGTTTCATTATTAACGGCCAAGGGTAGCGATCAAATTACAACGATAAGGCACGGAACGATAAAGATTTTGTAATTACCATTAATTACTCAACCTTTTATAGAATATTGCGTTTATTAGGTTGCAATTGGAGCTTTTAATTTTCCTCTGTTCTCCTTATGAGGCTTGTGTGTAGCCTTTAGTAAAGATTTTCCTTGCAGCAGGTGTTGGCGACTAAAACCGATAAAGACTCTGTTACTCACTTAAACATTTTAAACAGCACGTCATTAACTTTATATTTATTTTTCTAAATATTTGGCCGATATCGTCTTTCAGGTTTCTTAGATGGAAGGTTTAGTTTATAAAAAGAAACATGTCTACGCCGTTGAATAATAACCGGGTAGACACCTCTCTTAACCCCGGTTGAGATCACATCAATCATGCCAAAGTGACGTCATACGTTCTCTTAATTCAGAATACAAGAGACCCATTTTGCTCTTTCCTTAGTCTTATTTAATTTCAACCACCTGTCCTTATCGTTTTCTTACAAAGGGATGTATTAAGTAAACAACACCCTACGACTCCAATAGAGAGTAGGTGTGTTCCACACTACGTAACACTCAGTGGCGAAACGTGAGGTCATCTAGAGATGCGCCAATGACAAACCAAAAAAATATTATTTAAATGCAAACTAAATATGCATTATGAACATGAAAGAATTAACTCATAAGATACTTGAAATCGTCAATAATTCGTCGAAAGAAAAAAGGGAAAGTAGTCATGTGTGAGCAGTGGATTCTCCCTTGTCAGCACATTTATTCAGTGCTGATGGCTTACTAAACAACCTCTCACACTCCCACTACTGAATATTCTCCAAGTGTAGACCTTGGTAGTCATACATCCGAAAGTCGAATCTGTTGTACACTCGGTCTTTCCGGTTTACCTCGGCAATCGGGAGTCGGCATCGGTCACGTCTATTAACATCTAGTTGAAGTATATTGGGAAATTATTGACAATATTTTACGCCACTTGAATGGACGCTTCTCAACGTTAAACGATTTGTAGTTTTTTGAATTTTTTAAATCCCCGAAAATTGAAGACTTTTCCTGAAGCCAAACTCTTCTCTGAGAATAGATCGTCCCAGGATCAAAGAATCTAACGTAAGATTTTTGATCAACAAGGGTTTAAAAACGACTTAAGTATGATATACTTCCCAAGACAAACGCCCTAAGTAATACATTCGTTACACGAGAGCATTTACAAAATTATTTTTATGTAGTAATCCGCTTAGCTGAACTATGTAGACGGCAAATAGTGCAGCGGGGGAGAGAAGTTTTGCGTTCCTTAAAATAAATTACAGGTAGAAGGAATCCGCACAAGGAGAAGAGTGGATGAGCAATCTGTCATTACAATCTATTGAAAAGGAATTCTTGGAAAAATCACAAAACAAAACTTTAAAAAATACTGCGATCCCAAAGTTAGCTTTGGAAAATGGAAAAATCGAGTTCATGTAGCTACAAATATAGTATAATAGTTATTTTAATTTCGTTCAATAATTTGTTAAAATCTAATTTAAAAATAAAAATTGTACTATAATTAAATATATTATATAATATAGTATTCTTATTTTATCTTCTTATCTATATACAAATGAATGTTTGTATGTATGTATGCATGTATGAATGTACATGTATGTATGTATGAGCCTCATGCATTACTAAACCACTGATCCGATCCCCATAAAACTTTGCGAAATTTTTGAGTACATTGCTAGAGAGGTGTCTGGCGACATAAGTTTTTCCAACATGTAATTTTCAAGTGCCAAAACAGCATAAAATTTATCTTATCTTTTCTTCAGACATTTAATTGAATTCATTCCAAATTTTTGTTGCTAGGCAACACACGCCAATCTAAAATTATTTTCCAAACATTTCAAATAATATACAAAAAATATTGTATATCCGAATGCACATCAATAAATAACATCCAATCAAGAACTTTTATCGTCACACTTTTTTTTCGATCGACTACTGTAGGTTCCGCTATTATTATGTTAATGAAATACTAAATTAAGTTCAGCTAATGTTAACACGCCATTCATTGACTTTTAGGCAATACGAAGTTCTCCGGGTCAGATAGTACTAAATATAATTTAAAATTTAATAATATAGTTTAAATGTAATAATATTGCAAATAGAAGGGCTTGGACTCTGTGTCAGGTATGACGGCTAATTTATCACGCTTCGCCACTAGTAACTTCATGTTACGATTTTTCCCTTTACTAGAAAGTGTTATTTTTCTACCCTTAGTTTCCGTCCACATATCTTGTTTAGTTTCATCTTTATGTAACTTTTTCTTTTTGACCTGTTCTTCTTTAACCACACAATTCATCTTTGTTAGATATAAATACATCCAAACAACCAATAGAAGAAATTACAAAGCACGTTATATTTATCTATAAGGCGGTAGTGTTTCCAGACATTTGGAAGTTTCCAGAGAGTATAATTTTCAAACGTAAACGGGGTCGCAACTCTCTTCACCCCGAATGAGAGGTGTCCCATTTCAGTTAAGATATTCGTCACGTTACTCCCCTATTCCCAGAACTAGGAGGCCAATTACCCTACTCCTACTTAATTCTTCTTTTCTTCATCTTTCATCTTATAGGGGGGTGGTATGTTAGAGTAGGTGCCTCATGTCACTTATGGAGAGTAGGCTACATCTACCTTGAAGGACCATACCAAGGGCCCTATCCTATACCAAGGGAACTATCCTAATCATACCTGTATCCTATTGGCAATCCTTCCCATCCCATCTATCCTTAAGTACTCTAAAGGGCCCTATCCTAATCATACCTGTATCCTATTGGCAATCCTTCCTATCCCATCTATGCTTAAGTACTCTAAAGGGCCCTATCCTAATCATACCTGTATCCTATTGGCAATCCTTCCTATCCCATCCTATCCTTAAGTACTCTAAAGGGCCCTATCCTAATCATACCTGTATCCTATTGGCAATCCTTCCTATCCCATCTATGCTTAAATACTCTACCAAGGGCCCTCTCCTAATCATACCTGTATCTTAGTCCGGCGGCTTGCATTCAACCAATTTTACTCTAGTTCAGTCACTGGCTGTCGAGCTGAGGGTTGTAGACCCTTGTGGTTCGTATTCCAACCAGGAACATCCAACAAAGTACTCAAAGAGCACCTAGCTATCTCACAATTTGTTTAATTGAATATGTTGGAAGTCACTTACTAGCCATCGCCCCCTTTCCTCGGTACTGTCCAATGCGAGGTCTGCTGAAAGGTAATCGTGGGCATTCGTCAGTGTTTTGCGGGAAAATGTAAGAAGATTGAAAGAGAATAATGGTGACAAGGAGACCCTTGATCCTGTCTTTAAACCTAATCTTCTTAGATAGGTCCTTTTTTGTAAATATCTCCATCTAACTCATGAAATCGCTACTTATACGAATCCAAAGTGAAACTTTAGCTCCTGCCCGGGTGACTAGCGTCACGTCCGAAAGGGAGGGGCTGGGTACCAGTATGCAAGACACTTGCGACTTCACTATAAGGCCTGGACAGTTACAGGACCCTGTGATGAGACGGACTCCAACCAGACTCTCCGTTTCGAACGCTTTATTATAACTATTCAGGACCAATAGAACATCCCGAACGGCCAGGTTTTCGTACCTCAATACCGCGTCTGATTAGTTCGGCCCTGGTAGTGCAATCGGACCTTTATCCACTCTCGGACAGCCTAAGGGTACAAGGCTTTATCCACTCTCTCATACTGGGTACAAGGTCCTACGTGGGCATAAACCCATCCCATGTGACCTTGAGAGCAGTAGTCACGGCCAGTGACGCTTTTGAAATGTGTTAAACTCACGCACCTGTGCAGGGCTTGAGATAGATTTTTGTTTGACAGTCTTACCCACTTCGTAGCCGAGTAAAAAATATTATGAAAATGTAAAGTCGTTAGATAAGACTGAGCGATTAAGAAACTCATCTCTAAATGAGTTAATTCATTCGAATCCATTTAGAGACTGGACACTCTAAAAAAGACCGTATTGTCAAGTAGTAGGCCTATACTTGTTAAAACCTTGTTCGTACAATCACAAACTTGGGATTATCTATGTATTGAAAACACCCTTGTTGATACGAAATAACTCAAAATCTGTATTTCGGATATTTAAAGTTATTGTGAATTTTAATAGTTGTTCTTTACAAAAAATATAATATCTACACTAATTTATTATTTTGAATAATTTACTGTGGTTAAATAATAATAAGTAGGCCTAATAAACAAGAATCTTTAAGTACACATATTTTTAATCTAACCTGATGCACATTTCTAGCTTGAGTGTGTCACTTTTAGGATACATCTAACGATGGTTACTTGTAATTAGGTTAGAATAAAAATATTTGTTTAGAGGTTTTGTGTTGGATTTATTATTCGTATTTATTTTATATTTTGAAGTAAAAATAGGTTATGAATTAGATTCCAATCCGAACCTGAATGTCAAAACCTAAACTTGGAACATCCGGTAACAATTCAGGAAGTAATTATTGGAACAGTTCCAATATAAATAATAAGAAAGTTTGAGAAAAGTAGATGTATTTGAAATATTAGAATATTATTTTAAAATTATTTATTAAGAACAACATATGTTTTAAAAATATTTTTGCATGGTTTAAAGATAATGGTACTAAGGAAGGTACTAAAATCAAAATATTTATTTTAAAATGCCTGAAAAACTCTTCAAACAAGAAAAATAAACCGGCAAATACCAATATTCCGATTCGGTTTTACACAGTACTATTGGTATAATTAAATTAAAACTAATCTGTTTATAAATCGGTGAGATGTAATAAAATATATAACAGCATAATTTATTCCACACACGCACGCACGCACAAACACACGCATTTCCCCACTGCTAATGAGATATTGTCGGTTTCGATCTGTGTATAGCGTTACTTTTGTGTGAACTTAACCCTAATGCAGTGTCACATAATAGTTTTTGCTAGTCTAACAATGGAACAACAACAACAATACAATGTCGGACAATGGATTCAAGATGGCGGCTGCTAATCCCAGCTGATGTGTTTCACGCCTCTCAAAGCGCGGTACGTCAAATTAAAACATCGGCCTGGTGTCTGTATTTCAGCCGCAAGCCTTTAATAGGCTATTTAGCCGTGTCAAATTAGAGTTTACTGAACACTAGGTCGTGTAGAGGGGTTTTGTAATGTAAGCTTTCAAGTTGCTTTTACATTATTTAAGATTTAAAAAATGTCTCAAACTTGTATTGAAATTACATCAAGGATAAAGTCATGTTAATTTTTATTTTGTTGTACTTCTTTATAGTAATGTTTAATAAATAATGTATTTTTCAATTCCATCTATCAGTTAAACTCTCCCTACAGCCTTATAAATTTTGTTCAAATTTTCAATCGTTAATAAAATAGTTTTTATTCATCTACCCAAGTAAAAATACATTTTTTTCAACTTTTAGAGCATGACAGTTGATATTAATACAGTTTGTTTAATAATAAATCATTAATTAAATTTAATGAATTAATTTTAGTTTTATATGGGAGAAAAAGTTTTCATAAAAGGGGCAAGGTATGCAATATAGTTATTTCGTCCCATTTTGCTTAAAATAAGTGATGTGATTTTTAAAACAACTAATTTTATGTTATAGGTTATGTGGTAGAACAGCTGTTTTAACGCATAGATTGTGTTACTTTATTTATATTACTTGTGACTAATAAAAAGTAACTAAAATGAAATTTTGCTTTGTTGGACTAAGTAGGAATTAGGTTTTGTAAATATTTTTGTTTATATTCCTTGTTTTAAATCGGTAAGAAATATCCAAGTTTGATAGTCAGGTTAGACTTTAAAAGTTTTCTCAAATTTTGAGAATACTCTTTGACGTACTTTAAATCAAGATAAAAGCCAAAATTTATTTCCATATCATTAATACCTACTGGAATAGTTTTTAAGTTTCCTTTCGAGTAAAGAATAGGTAACCATTTACAATATCAGATGCTTATAAACCTCAACAAATTTACTTCATCGTTCATTGTAAAGTTTGTCTAAACTTTCCGGATTTTGCAAGAGACAAACTATATCCTGGTATAGACTAATATGTATAGACCACTTATTATTTAAAATTAAAACAATTATAATTTTATTAGTAAAAGTAGGCAACTAGCCGTTTACCCTTTAATTTTTCTTTTGCTCTCAGATATTGCAGGATCTATTATTAAAATCCTATTTGTTTACATACAAGAGTATAACATAAATAAATGAAACCTCTAAACTCCAAAAACCCTTTTTCTTTATTTAAAACCTAATGTACATTTCGATTGCATAGCAAAATCCTCAATTACAGGAAAATTAGAGGAAACAATACAGGTATTTTTATTGTAAATTACCTCTGAGGATGATTGTTTTGCAATCGAAATGTACATAAGGTTTTAAGTAAAGAAAAAAGTTATTTGTGGTTTAGAGGTTTCATTTATTTATGTTAAACATTACGCCACAGTTGTACAGTTATACAAGAGTATGTTTACGTAAATATTGACTCTATATCATTACTTTTAAACCGGGTTTACACGATGCCAGTTGAGCAGCCAATTGTCAGAGGACAACTTACTGGCATAAAATTATTGGCTACGTGTAAACACCTCTGGCCAATTGTCATGCCTATTGCCCTGAAATTTGTCCTGAAATTCGATTGTCTGCAAGAGTAGACAGAGGACAATTGACTGGATGCAATGACGCCCTGCACCACTCTGTCAAGACAGTTATCTAGACAATTGGCGCCGTGTGAACATTGTAGGGCAGTAGATCTCTCTTTTTGGACCAGTTTGCATTTATTCTTCCAGCACACTCGGAAGAAATGCTATAGACGTCTGTAACTATTTCCTGTAGCAAGAAATGATAGTCTCCCTTCTAATTTCAACTTAGGAGGCAGTGCTTTCCTCATTATTGTGTCTTGTTTAGATTTTTTACTTTCAACAAGCAGCAATATTTCGACAAATCTCTCCGGACCATCCTTAATCATGCTTTATATTCCAATGGATCATCCATTCGTAATTCTTTCATCAGTTGCGATGACGCTCCTTGACTGTCTGTTCTTAAAAACCATTTCCTTGTCCACACCATCTTCTTATTTAACTCTCCCTCGCCCCAGCGATAAATTCTTGACAAAGATCCTGACTCATTACTTTCACGTCATTACGATACACCACAGATGATAAGCACTTCGTCACCAACTACTGTGGCAATAGTTTAGCAGTGTGAACAAGTTCGCATTCAAATGGGCTGGCCTCAGACATTCACGCAACTGTCGCAAAACAACTGGCCCTGACAATTGTCTCTTCAATTAGCATCGTGTAAACCCGCCTTTAGTCTATTGCGAGAGGATCGATCTCCAACTCAGTAGGATAATTAATTCAAGGTACACAAAACCAACACATGGAAAACGTAGGCAATAATTGTGTGCACATTGCACATTTAACAAAAGAAATACACATTTATCCCTTTCGATGGCTCAAGGACTCGCCCATTGTTAGATTGTCTGTAGTTAGTCATTCTATAGCTGGACTTACATCTTATGTTAAATACATTTTATCTTAAACAATTTAACATTATTTAATATGTAAACACTTGCCTGTAGTAGCACTAATGTTTTATCCAATTAAAGACTCGAAAGTAAATCATAGTAATCAATGAAACATTTCTTATAGAGACTGGAGAGAATTACAAACGACATAATAAGACAGAAAATGAAAGTGCTAAATACAATCGTAGGGGACATAAAGACAAATCCGGTAAAATGGTATGGACACAAACAAGGGGAAAACAGAAAGAAGAATGACGAAACTAGTAATAAAATGAAGTCCTTAAGGGAGATGAAAGTGAGTACGAGCTAGAAGAAGTTGGCGAAAAGGCATCGATAAAGAAATACAAGAGAGGGAACTCCCCGAAAAATTATGAACAGAAGGGAATGGAAACTACGAATAGAAAAACGGCGTAGAAATCAATTTAGGCCACACACACACTATATATATATATATATATATATATATAGAGAGAGAGAGAGAGAGAGAGAGAGAGACCGAGGGAGAGAAAGAGTGAGAGAGAAGGCTGTCGTCATTTAAACCAAAGGTAAGTGCTACTATCGGTAACAGTTTAGATAATATTAAAGTTTAAAGTGTATAAGTGAAGAATAGTAGTTGAAGTTGAAGATGAAAATAATAATAATAATAATAGCTTTTATCGGATTACATTTGACCTTGATTAACCGTTTATACAGGAATTCACTTTTATGCGCCATTTTGACTTATCTTTATGCAAATCAACAAATGAGTTCAACTCTAAAAACGATTTGCAAACAATGTCAGACATAAATACATAACACTATAGTTTTTATTAAATTCTACATTTTTGTGTACATATATCAATAATTTATTTTTTGATGAAAATTTCTAGCTTTCCTAAAATGTTCGGCAGAAAACTGTAACCTTTTGAAAAATTATTACTATCAACAACAACTGTTAGCCCAAAACCCTATTTAACTGCGCGTTACTACTAGTAACCGTCATAAAAACGTATTGAAAAAGTTACTTGTTTACAAGTTTTTAGAAATAACGAATTTTGAAAAGAAAATGTAATATATTTCTAAGTGTAAAACTAGTTAATGATTGAGTCAAAATATTTTCAACATGATTTTTTTAAAGGTATTTGGCAACGTCTAAATGTAAACAAATTTCTGTATCATTTTACAACGCTGATTTTTAGTCCAGTTCTCACCAGTGTACTTCTTACGTATAATTGTAATTTTTATTTGATTACTTGTTCATTTTAACATTCTTTTTTGCTGTTTTGGTTGCTTTGTAACATGTTGTAGGGCCCTAATGTGTTTTCTTTTATTTTAACTTGTGAATTTGTGTTTACTGTTCGGTTTGTATTATGATCAGATTCTAGTTAGTTTTGTGTTCTTATTATTTCAGTAATTTTTAGTAAGTTTTTGATATTTACTTATTAAATTTCTAAATAACGTCTTGCTTGGGGCGGCTCAAGGTTGTTTTTTATTTGTATTATACAGGGAAAAGAATAAAATTTCAAAAGAAATTGAGTAATTATTGCGTAACTAAGTAAATACTTGAGAACTTACTTGGTGACGCGTTTAAAAATAACGTTTCACTTACGAAGCTGCCCCTCGACTCGAGTACTAGCTGCTGGAGTAGAGAGCTTCTTGAGTGAAACGGTTGTTTGGAAACGTTTCATGTAAGAAGCTGCCCCTCTACTCGAATACTAGCTGCTGTAGTAGAGAGCTTCCTGAGTGAAACGGTTGTTTGGAAACGTTTCACTACGAAGCTGCCCCTCTACTCGAATACTAGCTGCTGGAGTAGAGAGCTTCCTGAGTGAAACGGTTGTTTGGAAACGTTTCACTACGAAGCTGCCCCTCTACTCGAATACTAGCTGCTGGAGTAGAGAGCTTCCTGAGTGAAACGGTTGTTTGGAAACGTTTCACTACGAAGCTGCCCCTCTACTCGAATACTAGCTGCTGGTGTAGAGAGCTTCCTGAGTGAAACGGTTCTTTGGAAACGTTTCACTACGAAGCTGCCCCTCTACTCGAATACTAGCTGCTGGAGTAGAGAGCTTCCTGAGTGAAACGGTTGTTTGGAAACGTTTCACTTACGAAGCTGCCCCTCTACTCGAGTACTAGCTGCTAGATTAGAGTCAACTTCTTTAGTAAAACGGTTGTTTCGAAACGCGTCACCAAGTAAGTTCTCAAGTATTCACTTAGTTACACAATAATTACTTATAGTTAATCAGTGAATTCAGGTTGATTATAAGTAGCTCTAAAATAAACTGTGAAGGACGTGTCTGCTAATAGATAGAGCATAAGAACGGTAAATGTCGAAATTGGAAATATTCCAGGCGATGAATATATGAGGGACGATCGTTAGCTATAAGCTTAATGGATCTTAGACGTGCACATAGCAAAATGTAAAGTAAATCTATCAACCAGTGTGACTAGTATCTACGGGATGGTCGATCCAGTGACTTTAACGGATCGGACAGCCCCAGTTATGGATCAGTGACTTTTACCGGTGACAAGGCATACTGAGACTGCTCTGTATGGGTTAATAACAGACAGGCATTCCACACTGGGGAAAGGATTCCACATCTGACATTTTTATAGTTTTGGAAGGCTCCAATATTTTATCTAAAAACAAACTCCTACGAAATTTAGAACATACCATTGAGTGCGAAATAGCATCTACTGTACACAACACTGTCACTATCTTGAAACCTGACACAAATCGTCCACTCACACAACAAGTAAATGAGTAGAACCAGTGACAGCAACACATCAACCAATGACAGCCGTCGTAAAATATCAGTAGCTTTTCAGTCGCGACAACATTTTGCCCACAACAAAAAGAGTCCACCCATCTACTCTTCAGTCAATGACACTACACGATAATCGGCACCGAGAGCGGAGCGGTAAGAGCAGAACCAGTGACAGCGACAAGTTATCCAATGACAGCCGTCTCGTCCAGTGACGGCGAATCTTTTCCCAGTCACAACCGAGGCAATTTCCGAACGATCCATTGTCACTGAAACTGACTTTTTATATATTTTGTCACTGGTACCACCAACGACAAACGAATATCAGTGACAAATCACCGAGACAGAAAATATCGTATCCATACTAGTATCCGCCAGTAAAGGATAAAACTGAATTTTGTAGGGACAGAAAATGCGTTGGTTTTGAATAGATAATCTATTCAATAGATATAGTAGATAATAGAGATCATGACATATTGAGAAAAATAGCAACCTGAAGTAAACCGGCTCTATATTGGGGCCATAAAATATCTGTATTGGATGTCTTAACGGAACCCTGTTACTGGGAATAGGCTCCACGATAACAGAGATAATAGAATTAAACCTCCTCTTTATTGGGGTCATAAAGAGAGTTCTCCCGTTGTAAAATCTGACATTAAAAAAATATAGTAAAGGTATATTTTTACGTTTATTTCGAATATATTTTAATTTAACAATTATAAATAAACATGTGTCCAAAGAAAAAAAACTTGGAGAGGAAAAAACTTAAATAAACCAACAAGATACGCCGAAGGAAATCAAATACCATATTAAATGAACACTTTGCTTTTGTTAAATGGCTAAATCGATACAAACTGTTGTGACGCGCGGGCAAATATATAGCCGACTGTTCATTTGTGTCGATCCCTAATGACAACTATACAGTTATCCCCTCCCCTAGATAATTGCTTTTATTACCGCGTTTTTATTGCCAGATAACTCTCATTATGGCAATATCGATTTCGTTTATTGTTGTTAGGAATATTAGCGAGTTGTTCACGTTAAAAGGTAACATTAAATCAACTGCTTCTAGTTTGCGACAGTGAAATCATTCGATACATTACAGTAAATAGGTTTAGACAATAATTGTGTACACTGTTTACTAACATCCAGGTCACGTGACGTATAAGTAGTTTCCTTTATTTCCAATGATATATTTGGTGATACAATGCAATGTGGAATTATGAGGCCAGAAATTCGTTACCGATTAAATCTATCTGAAAAGTATTGATTTACGGAAATATTTAAAATATAATTATTTTGTATAATATATTTTATAATTATATATATATTGTAATTTATGATAATATAAATGAATATAATATATATTATTATTAATATGTATTTTTATAATATCTATATAATTACTACATATTAGGTCTATATTGTAATAACTTCGAACGTGTGTAGAGTATAATAGTTCAGGGGCACCGGAGGGTGTTAAGATATTAAAATTACATTTTCTTTTAAAATTTAACCACTTAAAGATTATTTTAATGGATCAGTTTTGTAAAATATTTCATAAAATTCCACCACTTATAGAAAAATATATAATTTCAAGATATTTTTCCTATACAACGAATTGATAGGAAACTAAATATGCGTGTAAAATGTCTTTCAAAGAAGTCGTTTTGCGTGACTTCGTTTGGCGATAGCCGCACGTGTGAGAAATAAAACTTAAGGGGCTAAGTTGAATAGCTGTGGCTTATATCTATAAATCTATGGCTAGGTCACACGAAGAAAATCCTATAGAAATTTCGTAGATTTGACATTTCTTTATGGAAAGATAGTTTGAGAAAATGCAAATTTTAAATTTGCTTTCAAGACACTTTCTTGTAAGTCTTTATTTTGATTTCTTGAATAAATACCACCTTCATCCTGTACTTAAAGTAATGTTGAAAAACTATCCTTAAATTTAGATTCTATGTTAATTAGAAATCAATTTTCTTGTATTTTTCTTCATTCTGTCTAACTAAAAGGGTTTCAATAGAATAAAATAGCATTTAATTTTTAAATTTCTTGGAATACAAATTAGGTCCCACTTTCCACAAAATGTCCAAAACCTCTCCCCCACTCTCTATAGACTATCTAAAACCTACTTATATATATTTCCAGAAGGAAGTTCTGGCTGCACTAATTTGTTTTTAAAAATATAGCCTATTTTTGGTTTAGTAATATTTTTTTATATCAAGAGTTAAATAGTAAGAAATTCTGTACCAACGTTATTGAAAGTTAAGCACTACTTTCACATCTACTCGACATCAACGTTAATTTAAATGTTTGTAACTGAGCTTGTTAAATAGTTATTTGTGCTATTCATCATAGCTATTTGTACTATTACTTCTTGTATATCACTGTAATAACACTCAGAAGCGTTATCATAGATTGTAGAAAATTTGTGATAGTTGTTTACGGTCTTCTGCTTATAACATTGCCTCTGATAGAGGCGACAACTAAGGTAAATCCATACTACTTAGTACTTAGGGACGAAATAACTATATTGCATACCCTACCCCTTTTGTGAATAGTTTTTCTCCCATAAAAAACAAAAATTAATTAATTAAATTTATTTAATAAATTAATATTTGAAAAAAACTGTGGTAATATCAAGTGTCATTCACTACAAGTTTAAAAGAATGTATTTGAACTTGAGTGGGTGAATAAAAGAATTTTATTAACGATTGAAAATTTGAACAAGACGTAGCCTATATACAGTGTGAAATAACAGAAGGAATTGAAACAAAACTATGGTTGTGAAAAAATGATTATAGAGAAGCGAGAACAAACAAAAAAAATTAATAATTCAATATTTATTGATTTATGAGGTTAATTACTTGAAACTTTTGGATCAATACTAGAAATGTATTAATAATTCACGTAATTATACGACTAATGCTATCTTTGCGCCTACATTACACACATATTAAAATGACATTAAATAGGATTAGACATATTTATTTTGACGCAAATAATGGACAATTATTCGGAATTAACAACGCTTTGAATCTATATACGTTACGTGCGTTTCTATCATGTAAATTTATTTCTAAATTAACAACAGTAATTATTTAATGCGTTTTTCCTGTACGTGGGGTCACGCAAGGTAAAATGGTACGTTTTATCACGTCACTTTACAGAGTGTCAGAAAAGGAAAGATTTGGTTTCCACGGTTAGTACAGAGTTATTTTAAATAGGGGCTGCAGGATTATATAGAATTAGAGGTGTAGGGGCTTGACTTGTAACAAGTTTTATAGAAAAAGTTTAAGTAAATTCCTACCGAAGTTAACAAAGAAATATGTTATGTTAGTTACCCTAGAGCACTACCTATGATAATGTGTGGTAACCATGGCAACAGTTTAAAGTTGTACAATGGAGGTTTCGACGACAAACAGGTGGGGAGAAAAAAATTCACATACATCTTTGAGAAATATATTTCTTGGTAGTGTAAATTTGGCACAGTGGTAAGGAGCGTTAAACTTCGAAGAAGAAGATTCTCAGTTCGAATTCGACTGGACCCCTCAAATTTTATAATTTAATTGCTGATTAAATATTTGAAAAATCTATATTAACTTCATTTTGATCTACTATAGGTTAAAAAAAATGTATTTGAACATGACTAGATGAATGAAAACGTATTTTATTAATGATTGAAAAATTGTATAAGATATGTATCAAGAGAGTGTGAGCTGATAGAAGGAGTTTAAAAATAGGGCTATTTTTTATTTTGGAAGGATGTTTTTTTGATTCGGATGAATGCTGTTACTCTCTTCTTCCACTTAGTCTGCCGTGTCTTATTGAACGCTGGCAATCACCTTTTGTCTGTCTCTTGTTCACTGCTTGTCTAAAAAGTGTTCTTGTGCTTGCTCAACACCATTGTCTTTGGTTCTTCAGCCAAGATGTCCTGCGATGGCCCGGACCTCTTGTACCATCGATTTTACCTTACATAATAAGCTAAAGGAATATATATTTTGTATTACGTAAAATTTGTCCGAAACGTTCTAATTTTCTTTTTTTGATAATATGTATGATTTCTGTTTGTTTGTTCTGCTGATTGAGTACTACTGTGTTTCGGACTTCAGCCCACAAAAAACGCAGTATACTGCAGTAAATCTACATTTCGAAAGCTTCCATTCTCTTACACTCTACATCTGTGAGCGTCCATGCTTAAGCGCCATGCATGAGTATACTGAACACATAAAATTTAGAATACGAATCCTCAAGAGCAGTTACATAAATACATTTAAAAGACTGCATGACTTGAAACCTCTCAATGTAACTTGGAGGTAACTCTCGGAAGGCTACTTACCAATTGTCTCGCTTAGTATACAAGATGGAGGCTGAAGTCTAATTTTCCAAATTAAAAGGGGCGTGGAACAAGGAAGGAAAAGGAGATTACGGAGGCATGGGACGTTAAAGGACTATATAGCCAAGTCTTAAGGGTAAGAGAGGAACCAATGAGATCCCCGAAGGCAAGTATTGTGATCTGTTCTGCAGATGAGGGTGAGTTTAAGGATTTTGTTGTTGAAAGGAAAGATAGGAGAAAACACCTAAGCTGTTTGGATTTGAATGATTTTAGTCAAAAACAAATAGCTCAATTAGACATGATTTGCAGCCCCTTGACAAAGTGAAGTGGCCTCCGAGTAGAGTGATCACCAGACAAGAGCAACATTTGTCAAGAAGGGACGGACGAGCTTTAGCTGCTTTAGGAATGTTTACTTTTCGTGAGATCTAAATTGGATATGGGTGTATTTTAGAAGGAGTGGGAAAACCATGAAGGTGCCTAGCTTTTGTTGAGGTCGGAAGAAACATGAAGGGGAAGGACAGCAGCTTGTCTAAGATGACGCCAACATACACAGGCTATTGTCCGATTATTTTCTGTGTAAATCCGGTAGCGGTCGGCGCCTCCTGGAGCATCAGAGTTACCAGTGACGACAACTGTTCTACAGTTCTGGAGTAAAGTTGAGAGGATGTTTGGTTGCGTCTGGATGGTCGCAGAGAATATTTCTAGACTGACCGAGCTTCTGTGGAACATAGAAATAAAACCTTATGTGACCACTTGAGTGGGAACCCTTAAAGGAATGGTCATAAACAGGAAATGGCCATAAACAGGAAATGGTCATAAACAGGGAATGGTCATAAACAGGGAATGGTCATAAACCCATTAAACCCCCTTGCAAGAAGATGAACAATGATAAGTAGATGGAATTGTCTTCAATGTCTACAAAGCGAAGGGGATAGGGCCCCTCCCCCATACTAAAAATATGTAAAATTTATTGCAGTGCATGTGCAGGGACGCTCACCTGAAAGTGACCTACTTTATTTCGGGGTCATATGGAGGATAAAGGAACAGGGAAGCGTTGAGCAGGAAGAGTGTGTCATTGGTACAGATAAGGTGCAAGAGAGGGCCTAAGACAGATTCCTACAGCACCGTATAGCATTTAGGATTTATCCGAAGGAATGGTGTTAGAGCAGCCTATGCTGCTACATTTTGTCGAAGGACTTGTTAACTTGTTAACATTAGAAAGCATCAAGATTCTTTTCATTAGTGTAATATACATTAGAGGCTCATTACATTATGAAAGCATCCACAATGCAGAACAAACAGCGTCAAGAATAAACTATATTTTTATCGATATGATTTAGTTTCCTTAAAGTAACTTTTTTTGACACTATTTTAAAGTACGTATGTAAATAGTGCACGAAAATTTAGTATAATAAAAAAAAATACATTTTTGTATTGTTCTTGAATACCTAAAATAAAGCAACGAATCAAGGCACAGCCGTATAGTTAGTTGCATCTTCAAGTTTTGGTTTACAACTAAATTATTTTTATAGACGAATGTTTAACAAACGAATCACAGTACTTTAATCCAACAAAAATGTGAGTGACATCGAAAGCTCAAGAACAAAATGCACCCGAGGCGCATCTCGTGATGCGATCGCATGCCTCGCGTCTTGCGAGGTAATTGTATTAGACGACTGCAGCCTTGTCTCGCCTTGACATGTTCCAATTAAAAACATCATATCAGATTTAATTTGAATATTGATCCTCTGGTGCATGTGGTGTGCACTGTCAGTCCGCTTGCATGTTGGGTTGCGAAACAGCGCCTTGGCGTTCTGGCAGCCCTTGTTAAATCCCTGGTCAGTGGTTCTCGTAGAATAAATGTTTCCCTAAAGGCAAGTATGTAAATGCTAAACCTTTAGCGTTGGATGACGTGAAACAACGATGACTACGACTGATGGTGGGAACAGTACCTGCTTTCAGGAGGCGGTTACGGTTTAGGGGCGCTGAAAGGTTTTCATAGTTATAGAAAATATCTTCAACAGATGTTTCTAGGATCTAAATCAATTAGCTGAAAATGTAAGTGGAACAGAAGTTTGAGTGAGCTTTAATGGAATCGTCTCGACTGAATGAAAACCGTCCGTCAGGACTGGAGACCTGGTTACGAAGGGTAAATCACTTTTGCTTGGCCATAACTCTCCACTCACTGCTCGACACCTATGGGCTAGATCTTCGTAGCCATAGACGGTAAAATGCCTCAAGGGTAGCCATGGAGATACAGCTTAAGTATTCATTTATTTTATTCCTAACAATTCCCAACTCCCTCAGAAAGAAATGGACAGACTTCGCCGGAAGACCCCTGGCTTCTACTTTAACATGGAAGAAGTGACAGAAGAACCTCTTCCGACTAATAGAAAAACACAAAAAGTCATACTTGTTGGCCTTGTAAAGATGCTGCTTCATGATAGTAGATTCCCACGGGACTGTCATTTCCGCCATTATCACTGAACGAAGTGTCAATGAGTAGCCTATGCCAGAAGATACGGAGACAAAGATGTATTGGTCAAAACCGGGGAAACTCATATTGTCTGTTGTCACCAGAGGATATCAGAAGATTTAGCATCAAGTGGGTACTTGGATTCTGCAAAGAGGTAGGTATCCACTAAGCTAGTCCTGTAGTAGGGATGGGAAGAGAGTACAAAGGCCGCAGCTAAGTGCTCTACACTGATAAGGTCCCTCCGAGTTTTAGTAATAATAATAATTGCATCCAGTGATTAGACTTGCATCATAATCAGATGAGAGAAAAACTAATCCATTGGGAGATTTTCGTGTATTTAAAGGAGTGAAATAAGTTACAATAAATGAAAAATGATTCGTTTATAGTTATTTTCGATATAAGTAAGTAAAAGTGTTCTGCCATGAGGCGAAGTGACACGTGAGGGATGGCAACCATACGAGCAGCAGAATGCCTTACAAACGTGTATCCAACGATATTTTCACAAGAATGAGCGTAAAAGTGATTTCAAAACACGAGGTGTGCGCATAATACGTTTACAGTTGGGCATACGTTTTTCCTACTAAACCTACTTCATATATTTTAGTCTTATAAGGGCGCTGAAAGAAACATTGTCTGACTAAATGCTAAAGCGTAAGGCCGGCGCTGGGTGGGAATAAGATGTAGAAAGAAACATTGTCTGACTAAATGCTAAAGCGTAAGGCCGGCGCTGGTTGGGAATAAGATGTAGAAAGAAACATTGTCTGACTAAATGCTAAAGCGTAAGGCCGGCGCTGGGTGGGAATAAGATGTAGAAAGAAACATTGTCTGACTAAATGCTAAAGCGTAAGGCCGGCGCTGGGTGGGAATAAGATGTAGAAAGAAACATTGGCTGACTAAATGCTAAAGCGTAAGGCCGGCGCTGGGTGGGAATAAGATGTAGAAAGAAACATTGTCTGACTAAATGCTAAAGCGTAAGGCCGGCGCTGGTTGGGAATAAGATGTAGAAAGAAACATTGTCTGACTAAATGCTAAAGCGTAAGGCCGGCGCTGGGTGGGAATAAGATGTAGAAAGAAACATTGTCTGACTAAATGCTAAAGCGTAAGGCCGGCGCTGGGTGGGAATAAGATGTAGAAAGAAACATTGGCTGACTAAATGCTAAAGCGTAAGGCCGGCGCTGGGTGGGAATAAGATGTAGAAAGAAACATTGTCTGACTAAATGCTAAAGCGTAAGGCCGGCGCTGGTTGGGAATAAGATGTAGAAAGAAACATTGTCTGACTAAATGCTAAAGCGTAAGGCCGGCGCTGGGTGGGAATAAGATGTAGAAAGAAACATTGTCTGACTAAATGCTAAAGCGTAAGGCCGGCGCTGGGTGGGAATAAGATGTAGAAAGAAACATTGTCTGACTAAATGCTAAAGCGTAAGGCCGGCGCTGGTTGGGAATAAGATGTAGAAAGAAACATTGTCTGACTAAATGCTAAAGCGTAAGGCCGGCGCTGGGTGGGAATAAGATGTAGAAAGAAACATTGTCTGACTAAATGCTAAAGCGTAAGGCTGGCGCTGGGTGGGAATAAGATGTAGAAAGAAACATTGTCTGACTAAATGCTAAAGCGTAAGGCCGGCGCTGGTTGGGAATAAGATGTAGAAAGAAACATTGTCTGACTAAATGCTAAAGCGTAAGGCCGGCGCTGGGTGGGAATAAGATGTAGAAAGAAACATTGTCTGACTAAATGCTAAAGCGTAAGGCCGGCGCTGGGTGGGAATAAGATGTAGAAAGAAACATTGTCTGACTAAATGCTAAAGCGTAAGGCCGGCGCTGGGTGGGAATAAGATGTAGAAAGAAACATTGTCTGACTAAATGCTAAAGCGTAAGGCCGGCGCTGGGTGGGAATAAGATGTAGAAAGATAATTGTCTGAATTTAGGGAAGCAATATTTCCCAATCAAGGCGTAATGTTATACAACCTACAGTAGGAGAGTTGCGTCAGGTCGGTAATTCCACCATAACTAATCTTAACTTTCCCACATATCCTAACCTGAATGAAATGACGTCATATTTCTTTAGTTTTCTACTTAGTAGCACCACCTTGTAAAGGATAAATGACAAAAATTATTCTCTAAAAATTAAATACTTTTATCAAAAACATGGATATATTTTTCCTTACAATAATATTAGGAGCTCAATAGAAATAATATGGAATAAAATCGCCAAAATGACGTCGCCAGCTGAGCCAGACACTACGAACCGCAACTCACCACCGAGGGCCGACCAAAACTTTTACAGGTTCCTCCTTAATATCAGGGTTTAAATATTTAAAAGAAAAAAAATAGAAAGAAAAAAACAACATCGCACGTTTTTAATTATTTTTGATTGATTATCTACAAATATTGTTGACGCAGACACTGCACAGATAGCAGCACTCACCACTACTTTCTTTTCAAGTTACAACGTTTAACAGTGGTGATATTAATTATTACATTTAGCTCCAAGCCAAACTTCTCATTATAGCCAACACCTCCTATGCAGGTATTGTGCGAATTAATGAAGTGAAAGTTTTTCAGTAGTGCATGTATTTGACTGGCATGCCGCGAGGGTCGCCAAACCCCTCCTCTTAGGTACTGTTAGTTCGCACCTCCCTACACGTAGCGTGTGTAGTTGTGAAGTAAATGCTGCCAGTAGAGTTCATGTTAGTCTGGGGTACCGCGAGGGACGCCAAAACCCTCTTAGTAAGTGCAGCTAGCCGACAACCTCTTGCGGATAGACTGGAGAACCGTGAGGGACGCCGAAACCCTCTCAGTAGATGCAGTTATTCAACACCTTCACTTCGGGTAGCATGTGTAAGATTGAAATGAGTGTTGTTAGTACAGTTTATGTCAGACTGTGGAACAGAAAGATATGCTAAACTATTCTTAGAAGGTGCAGATTTTTTATAACCTCCCCTGCGAGTAGTAGTGACGTGAGTATTGTCAGTAAAGTTTATCTTAGACTAGAGAACCACGAGGGTGCCAAAATCTTTTTTGAATGTGCCCAGCGGGTAGCGTGTGTAGTTGTAACTTTAATGTTGACCTTGGCGTTTACGGTAGACTTGGGTGCCACGAGGGACGCCCAAAACCCTGTTTGTAGATGCATCTAGTCAGCACCTTCCCTACGGGTAGGGTGTGTAGCAATGAAGTGAGTGTTGCCAATAGAGTTTATGTTAGACTGGGGTACCGCGAGTGACGCCAAAACTAGTTAGTAGGTGCAGCTAGTGAACACTACCTCTACGGGTAGTGTGTGTAGCAGTGACGGGAGTGTATTAAGGAGAGTGTATTCTAGACTGGCGTACCGCGGGGGTCGCTAAGCCCCACTTAGTAGGTACAGCTAGTCAGCATATCCCCTGTGGGCAGCGTGTATAGTGGTGACGTGAGTGTTGTCAGCAGAGTTTATGTTCGACTGGAGAACCGTAAGGTACGCCAAACAGTTTTTAGTAGGTGCAGCCATTCAGAACCCTCTGGGGATAGCTTGAGTAGTAGTGACGTGAGTGTTGTCAGCAGAGTTTATGTTCGACTGGAGAAACGTAAGGTACGCCAAACCGTTTTTAGTAGGTTCAGCCATTCAGCAGCCTCTGCGGATAGCTTGAGTAGTAGTGGCGTGGTGTTGTCAGGAGAGTTTATGCTATATTGGGATACCACGAATTATTTTACGATTCTGACGTATGTCACAATATATATGTACATATACATATACATATGTGTGTGTGCTTGTGTGTGTGTGTGTGTGTGTGTGTGTGTGTGTGTGTGTGTGTGAGTGTGTGTGTGTGTGTGTGTGTGTGTGTGTGTGTGTGTGTGTGTGTGTGTGCTTGTGTGTGTGTGTGTGTGTGTGTGAGTGTGTGAGTGTGTGTGTGTGTGTGTGTGTGTGTGTGTGTGTGTGTGCGCGCGCGTGTGTGTGTGTTAATGTGTTACACGCACCTTAAATCCTGCATATATACAAATATGAGTTGATCACTATAAAGATAACTTATATATGTATATATATATATATATATATATATATATATATATATATATATATATATATATATATATATATATATATATATAACTCTACATTATCCTAAAGACCCAATGTACATCTACATATGATTGCTATCCCGTAGATGCCTACAGATCCAACGTATAAATCTAGGGTGAGTAACTTTATGTATGTTGCTCTTATTATGTTCATATTAAAGAAATGTCGTAATCCCTTATCTGTAGTCACTGTAGAGACAACACTATAGAGACGATGGAGGTAGGTTACTTGATTATACTCGTAGCTTAAACGTTTGAATTACAGTACTTTATTTTTTAATACACAATAAGAGATGTTCTTTTCGCCGGATCTTCTATGTCACGATAAATATCCGCATTAATCCACAATATAAAATACTAAAATGCCGAAGAAAACAAAATCACCCCCCAGAGTTCAGAGGGGTTTCAGCGAGGTTTGTGCAAACTACAACTGCCAGCAGTTTATAACGAGGTGTGATTCATTCGAATGTTAATGCAAGCCGGAAGTCGGCAGCGGGGCTAAAGCGAAAGTTGCGTGTGTATCGAGTTGAAGCTTATTAGTCTTTTAAAAACCAAATCATTTTCAATTCTGACATGTTGGTAATGGAATTACTCACGCGAGTGCAGGGGGTGGGGTGGGACGGTATCGCCGGCCTAAATTACCTCCAAGAAGGCCTGAGATTTCCATTCACCGAAAGCAATACTTTTGCATTCCTTACATAAGATATCATTTTTTTAACATTTCGAAAATCTTTCAAAAAATTTATAGTTTATTAGAAAAAAATAAGCTTATATATTTTGTTTATTCAGAACATTTCAGTTAATTATTTTCGAGAGTGTGATAGGTTATGTAAGTTTAGGTATTAGTAAATTGTTCAGAATTTAAAAAAGTGAAAAACCTTTCTAAAGTATATCCATCAAGAAGAGGTTGATGAACAGTTTAGTGAAGAATGAGTTATAAAACAGAGCTTGATAAAATAGATACCATCAAAACAATGATTTTACTTTTATCTTATCTTGGTGCTTGTAGAGACAAAATAAATGTATAAATATAGTTTAACATGATAATTATTTAAATAGATTCCGGCCACAGCAGCTAATCAATAAAGCATTGGTTAGTTTATCGGTTCTCTAATATACAGGTACAACACCCATGATGTTCAGATTTCACCAAAGTTCAATCGCGAAATTTGTTAAAATGTCGTCATTATTCTGACAACCTTCAGCGAAACGAACCCATTAGGTTCCTACTACTGTGATGTCATTATGTTCACACATTTTCAATAGCTTGTGACGTCAATAGAAAAAAACAGAAATGAATTGGAAGAAAAGTGTTCTAATAATAATGCCCATAAAAAGCAGAATGGTAAGATCCTTTCTCTCTATACCTAACACGGGTTGATATCAGTGTTGTCTCTCTCCAACTCATCTCACCTTTTCGTTTTCCCCTTTTCTCTCCCCATCTCCTATTTCCCTCTCTTCTATTCCTCTTATATCTACCTCTACCCTCTTCCTCACCCCTCTCTCTTTCCTCTCTCCACTCCTTTTTTTCTATCCTTTCTTCCTCTGAACTGTCTTTCTCCTATTCCCTTTTCTTCCTCCTTCTCCTCTCTTAATCACCCCTACCTTCACCACTTTACCCTTCCTCTCTCCTCTCTTCCTTTACTCTCCCTTTTACTTTATGCCTCATATATATATATTCTTAACTGTATAAAATTAAATAAAAATTAACAAATAATTACCAGAATTCAAATATGTGAGACGTTGAACCATCATGATACATAGAACTAATAAAGAACCTGTTGTGACAAAATAACAATAATCAAACAATTAAACCCAGTTCTATAGAACAATTGAAAAAAATAAACACACAAATTTTAATGCTTTATGCTACATTTCTTAGCAATGGAACAGAGGTGGTCTACAATTAACAAAGAAATACAATCACATATAAAATCTTTATGGTAAACAACTACGTGAGAATATTTGGGATAACACAGTGGGAATAAAAAAAAATGTTGGCTACTGGAGGCTACAAGGTAAATACCTACGTAAGGCTATTTGAGATAACATAGTGAGAATGCAAAATTTGTTGACTACCGGAGGCTACATGGTAAATAACTAAACAAGACTATTTAAGATAACACAGTGAGAATGCAAAATTTGTCGGCTACCGGAGGCTACATGGTAAATAATTACGCGAGGCTGTTTAGCCAACACAACTATGATGCCAAATTTTTCGGCTACCGGATGTTACATGGTAAATAACTACGTGAGGATATTTGGGATAACACAGTGATAATGTCAATTTTTTTTCATTCAAAGACTAGATGGTAAATAGCTACCTGACGCCATTTAGGACAACACAACGATAATAACAAATTTTGTCGGCTACCGGAGGCTATATAGTAAATAATTACTCAAGGCAATTTGGAGCAACACAGCAAAATTGCCAAATTTGGTGGCTACCGGAGGCTACATAGTAAATAATTAAGCGATTCAGTTTGGACAACACAGAAAAATTGCCAAAATTTGATTGCTACCGGAGGCTACATAGTAAATAGTAGTGAGGCAGTTTGGGACAACACAGCAAAATTGTCAAATTTGGTTTTTACCGGAGGCTACATGGTAAATAATTACGTGAGGGAGTTTGGGACAACACAGCAAAATTGCCAAATTTTGTGGCTACCGGAGGCTAGATAGTAAATAATTACGTGAGGCAATTTGAAACAACATAGCGAAATTGCCAAATTTGTTGGCTACCGGAGGCCATATAGTAAATAATTACGCGATTCAGTTTGGACAACACAGAAAAAATGCCAAAATTTGGTTGCTACCGGAGGCTGTATAGTAATTAATTAAGTTAGGCAGTTCGGGACAACACAGCAAAATTGTCAAATTTGGTGGCTACCGGAGGCTACATAGTAAATAATTACGCGAGGCAGTTTGGGACAACACAGCAAATTTGCCAAATTTTTTTGCTACCAGAAGCTACATAGTAAATAATCACGCGAGGCAGTTTGGGACAACACAGGAAAATTACAAATTTGTTGGATACCAGAGGCTACATAGTAAATAATCACGCGAGGCAGTTTGGGACAACACAGAAAAATTACAAATTTGGTTGCTACCGGAGGCTACATAGTAAATAATAACGCGAGGCAGTTTGGGACAACACAGGAAAATTACAAATTTGGTGGCTACCGGAGGCTACATAGTAAATAATAACGCGAGGCAGTTTTGGACAACACAACAAAATTGCCAAATTTGTTGGATACCAGAGGCTACATAGTAAATAATAACGCGAGGCAGTTTTGGACAACACAACAAAATTGCCAAATTTGTTGGATACCAGAGGCTACATAGTAAATAATCACGCGAGGCAGTTTTGACACACAGCAAAATTGCCAAATTTGTTCATTAGTGGAGACTACATACTAAATAATTACACGAGGCAGGTTTGGGACAACAATGCAAAATTGCCAAATTTGTTGGCTACTGGAGTAAATAATTAACGCGGCTATTTGGGACAACAGAGTGAGTTGTTGCTTTCTTTTTGTGCAAACGAGTTTTGTTTGTCCACATAAATTAATTGCACAACTAAACTAACAAACAGACGTTCGGTTGTCATTGATATTATTTCAATTATTAAATGTTGATCGTTTGTAATTGTGTTTGCCCCGTGAACAGCTGCCAGTGCGCAGGTCCAGTAATAACCATCTTGTTTTGAAATACCCCCCCTGCGGAGATTTTTATTATAAATATTTGACGACAAACATTCGAACATATATCAGTACGTTGCACTCGCCTATAATAGCCATTAATGAATGACGGACTGAGTTGAGAAAGGGACACATCTCCCGAACTGGACGTCCTTAATATTATACATCACAGTAACTGATACTGTAGACAAGTCTAATATATTAATTAGCTACAGGTTTAGTGTTTTTAGTGAAATAATTAGCAGCAAAGTGAAAATGAAATTCAATTATAATATTATGAAATTCATTGATAATGTTCGTTAATCGAATTGCACGTTTTATTTGAGCATCCTTATGTACAGATACGAAATCATAAAATGAAATATTTATCCATATAGGTACAGATACAAATTGACCTATATATACTGAATCTGTGAATTTTGCCTCGAAAAATACTCTAAGGATTTTCCCCAAAACTGGTATATAGAGAGTATTTTAACTTCAGCAGTCAATGGGCTATGTGAAACTTTTCTAAAAAAAGTTATAATGAAGTTTTTTGAAAGTTTTAAGGAGAGCGGGGTGTTATTGAACCTACTCTACGGTCACTGTTTAATATCAGCGGGGTGTTATTGAAGCTACCCTACGGTCACTGTTTAATATCAGCGGGGTGTTATTGAAGCTACCCTACGGTCACTGTTTAATATCAGCGGGGTGTTATTGAAGCTACCCTACGGTCACTGTTTAATATCGGCGGGGTGTTATTGAAGCTACCCTACGGTCACTGTTTAATATCGGCGGGGTGTTATTGAAGCTACCCTACGGTCACTGTTTAATATCGGCGGGGTGTTATTGAAGCTACCCTACGGTCACTGTTTAATATCAGCGGGGTGTTATTGAAGCTACCCTACGGTCACTGTTTAATATCAGCGGGGTGTTATTGAAGCTACCCTACGGTCACTGTTTAATATCAGCGGGGTGTTATTGAAGCTACCCTACGGTCACTGTTTAATATCAGCGGGGTGTTATTGAAGCTACCCTACGGTCACTGTTTAATATCAGCGGGGTGTTATTGAAGCTACCCTACGGTCACTGTTTAATATCAGCGGGGTGTTATTGAAGCTACCCTACGGTCACTGTTTAATATCGGCGGGGTGTTATTGAAGCTACCCTACGGTCACTGTTTAATATCAGCGGGGTGTTATTGAAGCTACCCTACGGTCACTGTTTAATATCGGCGGGGTGTTATTGAAGCTACCCTACGGTCACTGTTTAATATCGGCGGGGTGTTATTGAAGCTACCCTACGGTCACTGTTTAATATCAGCGGGGTGTTATTGAAGCTACCCTACGGTCACTGTTTAATATCGGCGGGGTGTTATTGAAGCTACCCTACGGTCACTGTTTAATATCAGCGGGGTGTTATTGAAGCTACCCTACGGTCACTGTTTAATATCAGCGGGGTGTTATTGAAGCTACCCTACGGTCACTGTTTAACATCAGCGGGGTGTTATTGAAGCTACCCTACGGTCACTGTTTATTATCAGCGGGGTGTTATTGAAGGTACCCTACGGTCACTGTTTAATATCGGCGGGGTGTTATTGAAGCTACCCTACGGTCACTGTTTAATATCAGCGGGGTGTTATTGAAGCTACCCTACGGTCACTGTTTAATATCAGCGGGGTGTTATTGAAGTTACCCTACGGTCACTGTTTAATATCGGCGGGGTGTTATTGAAGCTACCCTACGGTCACTGTTTAATATCAGCGGGGTGTTATTGAACCTACTCTACGGTCACTGTTTAATATCGGCGGGGTGTTATTGAAGCTACCCTACGGTCACTGTTTAATATCAGCGGGGTGTTATTGAAGCTACCCTACGGTCACTGTTTAATATCAGCGGGGTGTTATTGAACCTACTCTACGGTCACTGTTTAATATCGGCGGGGTGTTATTGAAGCTACCCTACGGTCACTGTTTAATATCAGCGGGGTGTTATTGAAGCTACCCTACGGTCACTGTTTAATATCAGCGGGGTGTTATTGAAGCTACCCTACGGTCACTGTTTAATATCAGCGGGGTGTTATTGAACCTACTCTACGGTCACTGTTTAATATCGGCAGGGTGTTATTGAAGCTACCCTACGGTCACTGTTTAATATCAGCGGGGTGTTATTGAAGCTACCCTACGGTCACTGTTTAATATCGGCGGGGTGTTATTGAAGCTACCCTACGGTCACTGTTTAATATCAGCGGGGTGTTATTGAACCTACTCTACGGTCACTGTTTAATATCGGCGGGGTGTTATTGAAGCTACCCTACGGTCACTGTTTAATATCAGCGGGGTGTTATTGAAGCTACCCTACGGTCACTGTTTAATATCAGCGGGGTGTTATTGAAGCTACCCTACGGTCACTGTTTAATATCGGCGGGGTGTTATTGAAGCTACCCTACGGTCACTGTTTAATATCGGCGGGGTGTTATTGAAGCTACCCTACGGTCACTGTTTAATATCAGCGGGGTGTAATTGAAGCTACCCTACGGTCACTGTTTAATATCAGCGGGGTGTTATTGAAGCTACCCTACGGTCACTGTTTAATATCGGCTGGGTGTTATTGAAGCTACCCTACGGTCACTGTTTAATATCGGCGGGGTGTTATTGAAGCTACCCTACGGTCACTGTTTAATATCAGCGGGGTGTTATTGAACCTACTCTACGGTCACTGTTTAATATCGGCGGGGTGTTATTGAAGCTACCCTACGGTCACTGTTTAATATCAGCGGGGTGTTATTGAAGCTACCCTACGGTCACTGTTTAATATCAGCGGGGTGTTATTGAAGCTACCCTACGGTCACTGTTTAATATCAGCGGGGTGTTATTGAAGCTACCCTACGGTCACTGTTTAATATCGGAGGGGTGTTATTGAAGCTACCCTACGGTCACTGTTTAATATCGGCGGGGTGTTATTGAAGCTACCCTACGGTCACTGTTTAATATCAGCGGGGTGTTATTGAAGCTACCCTACGGCCATTGTTTAATATCAGCGGCGTGTTATTGAAGCTAATCTACGGTCACTGTTTAATATCAGCGGGGTGTTATTGAACCTACTCTACGGTCACTGTTTAATATCGGCGGGGTGTTATTGAAGCTACCCTACGGTCACTGTTTAATATCAGCGGGGTGTTATTGAAGTTACCCTACGGTCACTGTTTAATATCAGCGGGGTGTTATTGAAGCTACCCTACGGTCACTGTTTAATATCAGCGTGGTGTTATTGAAGCTACCCTACGGTCACTGTTTAATATCGGCGGGGTGTTATTGAAGCTACCCTACGGTCACTGTTTAATATCGGCGGGGTGTTATTGAAGCTACCCTACGGTCACTGTTTAATGTCAGCGGGGTGTTATTGAACCTACCCTACGGTCACTGTTTAATATCGGCGGGGTGTTATTGAAGCTACCCTACGGTCACTGTTTTATATCAGCGGGGTGTTATTGAAGCTACCCTACGGTCACTGTTTAATATCGGCGGGGTGTTATTGAAGCTACCCTACTGTCACTGTTTAATATCGGCGGGGTGTTATTGAAGCTACCCTACGGTCACTGTTTAATATCAGCGGGGTGTTATTGAAGCTACCCTACGGTCACTGTTTAATATCGGCGGGGTGTTATTGAAGCTACCCTACGGTCACTGTTTAATATCAGCGGGGTGTTATTGAAGCTACCCTACGGTCACTGTTTAATATCGGCGGGGTGTTATTGAAGCTACCCTACGGTCACTGTTTAATATCAGCGGGGTGTTATTGAAGCTACCCTACGGTCACTGTTTAATATCAGCGGGGTGTTATTGAAGCTACCCTACGGTCACTGTTTAATATCAGCGGGGTGTTATTGAAGCTACCCTACGGTCACTGTTTAATATCAGCGGGGTGTTATTGAAGCTACCCTATGGTCACTGTTTAATATCGGCGGGGTGTTATTGAAGCTACCCTACGGTCACTGTTTAATATCGGCGGGGTGTTATTGAAGCTACCCTACGGTCACTGTTTAATATCAGCGGGGTGTTATTGAACCTACCCTACGGTCACTGTTTAATATCGGCTGGGTGTTATTGAAGCTACCCTACGGTCACTGTTTAATATCAGCGGGGTGTTATTGAACCTACTCTACGGTCACTGTTTAATATCGACGGGGTGTTATTGAAGCTACCCTACGGTCACTGTTTAATATCGGCGGGGTGTTATTGAAGCTACCCTACGGTCACTGTTTAATATCAGCGGGGTGTTATTGAAGCTACCCTACGGTCACTGTTTAATATCGGCGGGGTGTTATTGAAGCTACCCTACGGTCACTGTTTAATATCAGCGGGGTGTTATTGAAGCTACCCTACGGTCACTGTTTAATATCAGCGGGGTGTTATTGAAGCTACCCTACGGTCACTGTTTAATATCGGCGGGGTGTTATTGAAGCTACCCTACGGTCACTGTTTAATATCGGCGGGGTGTTATTGAAGCTACCCTACGGTCACTGTTTAATATCAGCGGGGTGTTATTGAACCTACTCTACGGTCACTGTTTAATATCGGCGGGGTGTTATTGAAGCTACCCTACGGTCACTGTTTAATATCAGCGGGGTGTTATTGAAGCTACCCTACGGTCACTGTTTAATATCGGCGGGGTGTTATTGAAGCTACCCTACTGTCACTGTTTAATATCAGCGGGGTGTTATTGAAGCTACCCTACGGTCACTGTTTAATATCAGCGGGGTGTTATTGAAGCTACCCTACGGTCACTGTTTAATATCAGCGGGGTGTTATTGAAGCTACCCTACGGTCACTGTTTAATATCAGAGGGGTGTTATTGAACCTACTCTACGGTCACTGTTTAATATCGGCGGGGTGTTATTGAAGCTACCCTACGGTCACTGTTTAATATCAGCGGGGTGTTATTGAAGCTACCCTACGGTCACTGTTTAATATCAGCGGGGTGTTATTGAAGCTACCCTACGGTCACTGTTTAATATCAGCGGGGTGTTATTGAAGTTACCCTACGGTCACTGTTTAATATCAGCGGGGTGTTATTGAAGCTACCCTACGGTCACTGTTTAATATCAGCGGGGTGTTATTGAACCTACTCTACGGTCACTGTTTAATATCGGCGGGGTGTTATTGAAGCTACCCTACGGTCACTGTTTAATATCAGCGGGGTGTTATTGAAGCTACCCTACGGTCACTGTTTAATATCAGCGGGGTGTTATTGAAGCTACCCTACGGTCACTGTTTAATATCAGCGGGGTGTTATTGAAGCTACCCTACGGTCACTGTTTAATATCAGCGGGGTGTTATTGAAGCTACCCTACGGTCACTGTTTAATATCGGCGGGGTGTTATTGAAGCTACCCTACGGTCACTGTTTAATATCAGCGGGGTGTTATTGAACCTACTCTACGGTCACTGTTTAATATCGGCGGGGTGTTATTGAAGCTACCCTACGGTCACTGTTTAATATCAGCGGGGTGTTATTGAAGCTACCCTACGGTCACTGTTTAATATCAGCGGGGTGTTATTGAAGCTACCCTACGGTCACTGTTTAATGTCAGCGGGGTGTTATTGAAGCTACCCTACGGTCACTGTTTAATATCAGCGGGGTGTTATTGAAGCTACCCTACGGTCACTGTTTAATATCAGCGGGGTGTTATTGAAGCTACCCTACGGTCACTGTTTAATATCAGCGGGGTGTTATTGAAGCTACCCTACGGCCACTGTTTATTAGCAGAGGGGTGTTATTGAAGCTACCCTACGGTCACTGTTTAATATCAGCGGAGTGTTATTGAAGCTACCCTACGGTCTCTGTTTAATATCAGCGGAGTGTTATTGAAGCTACCCTACGGTCACTGTTTAATATCAGCGGGGTGTTATTGAAGCTACCCTACGGTCACTGTTTAATATCAGCGGGGTGTTATTGAAGCTACCTTACGGTCACTGTTTAATATCAGCGGGATGTTATTGAAGCTACCCTACGGTCACTGTTTAATATCAGCGGGGTGTTATTGAAGATACCCTACGGTCACTGTTTAATATCAGCGGGGTGTTATTGAAGCTACCCTACGGTCACTGTTTAATATCAGCGGGGTGTTATTGAAGCTACCCTACGGCCACTGTTTAATATCAGCGGGGTGTTATTGAAGCTACCCTACGGTCACTGTTTAATATCAGCGGGGTGTTATTGAAGCTACCCTACGGTCACTGTTTAATATCAGCGGGGTGTTATTGAAGCTACCCTACGGTCACTGTTTAATATCAGCGGGGTGTTATTGAAGCTACCCTACGGCCACTGTTTATTAGCAGAGGGGTGTTATTGAAGCTACCCTACGGTCACTGTTTAATATCAGCGGGGTGTTATTGAAGCTACCCTACGGTCACTGTTTAATATCAGCGGAGTGTTATTGAAGCTACCCTACGGTCACTGTTTATTATCAGCGGGGTGTTATTGAAGCTACCCTACGGTCACTGTTTAATATCAGCGGGGTGTTATTGAACCTACTCTACGGTCACTGTTTAATATCGGCGGGGTGTTATTGAAGCTACCCTACGGTCACTGTTTAATATCAGCGGGGTGTTATTGAAGCTACCCTACGGTCACTGTTTAATATCAGCGGGGTGTTATTGAAGCTACCCTACGGTCACTGTTTAATATCAGCGGGGTGTTATTGAAGCTACCCTACGGTCACTGTTTAATATCAGCGGGGTGTTATTGAAGCTACCCTACGGTCACTGTTTAATATCGGCGGGGTGTTATTGAAGCTACCCTACGGTCACTGTTTAATATCAGCGGGGTGTTATTGAACCTACTCTACGGTCACTGTTTAATATCGGCGGGGTGTTATTGAAGCTACCCTACGGTCACTGTTTAATATCAGCGGGGTGTTATTGAAGCCACCCTACGGTCACTGTTTAATATCAGCGGGGTGTTATTGAAGCTACCCTACGGTCACTGTTTAATGTCAGCGGGGTGTTATTGAAGCTACCCTACGGTCACTGTTTAATATCAGCGGGGTGTTATTGAAGCTACCCTACGGTCACTGTTTAATATCAGCGGGGTGTTATTGAAGCTACCCTACGGTCACTGTTTAATATCAGCGGGGTGTTATTGAAGCTACCCTACGGCCACTGTTTATTAGCAGAGGGGTGTTATTGAAGCTACCCTACGGTCACTGTTTAATATCAGCGGAGTGTTATTGAAGCTACCCTACGGTCTCTGTTTAATATCAGCGGAGTGTTATTGAAGCTACCCTACGGTCACTGTTTAATATCAGCGGGGTGTTATTGAAGCTACCCTACGGTCACTGTTTAATATCAGCGGGGTGTTATTGAAGCTACCCTACGGTCACTGTTTAATATCAGCGGGATGTTATTGAAGCTACCCTACGGTCACTGTTTAATATCAGCGGGGTGTTATTGAAGCTACCTTACGGTCACTGTTTAATATCAGCGGGGTGTTATTGAAGCTACCCTACGGTCACTGTTTAATATCAGCGGGGTGTTATTGAAGCTACCCTACGGTCACTGTTTAATATCAGCGGGGTGTTATTGAAGCTACCCTACGGTCACTGTTTAATATCAGCGGGGTGTTATTGAACCTACTCTACGGTCACTGTTTAATATCGGCGGGGTGTTATTGAAGCTACCCTACGGTCACTGTTTAATATCAGCGGGGTGTTATTGAAGCTACCCTACGGTCACTGTTTAATATCAGCGGGGTGTTATTGAAGCTACCCTACGGTCACTGTTTAATGTCAGCGGGGTGTTATTGAAGCTACCCTACGGTCACTGTTTAATATCAGCGGGGTGTTATTGAAGCTACCCTACGGTCACTGTTTAATATCAGCGGGGTGTTATTGAAGCTACCCTACGGTCACTGTTTAATATCAGCGGGGTGTTATTGAAGCTACCCTACGGCCACTGTTTATTAGCAGAGGGGTGTTATTGAAGCTACCCTACGGTCACTGTTTAATATCAGCGGAGTGTTATTGAAGCTACCCTACGGTCTCTGTTTAATATCAGCGGAGTGTTATTGAAGCTATCCTACGGTCACTGTTTAATATCAGCGGGGTGTTATTGAAGCTACCCTACGGTCACTGTTTAATATCAGCGGGGTGTTATTGAAGCTACCCTGCGGTCACTGTTTAATATCAGCGGGATGTTATTGAAGCTACCCTACGGTCACTGTTTAATATCAGCGGGGTGTATTGAAGATACCCTACGGTCACTGTTTAATATCAGCGGGGTGTTATTGAAGCTACCCTACGGTCACTGTTTAATATCAGCGGGGTGTTATTGAAGCTACCCTACGGCCACTGTTTAATATCAGCGGGGTGTTATTGAAGCTACCCTACGGTCACTGTTTAATATCAGCGGGGTGTTATTGAAGCTACCCTACGGTCACTGTTTAATATCAGCGGGGTGTTACTGAAGCTACACTACGGTCACTGTTTAATAGGAGCGGGGTGTTATTGAAGCTACCCTACGGCCACTGTTTATTAGCAGAGGGGTGTTATTGCAGCTACGCTACGGCCACTGTTTAATATCGGCGGGGTGTTATTAAAGCTACCCTACGGTCACTGTTTAATATCAGCGGGGTGTCATTGAAGCTACCCTACGGTCACTGTTTAATGTCAGCGGGGTGTTATTGAAGCTACCCTACGGTCACTGTTTAATAGCAGCGGGGTGATATTGAAGCTACCCTACGGACACTGTCTAATAGCAGCGGGATGTTATTGAAGCTCCACCCTACGGTCACTGTTTACTAGCAGCGGGATGTTATTGAAGCTACCCTACGGTCACTGTTTACTAGCAGCGGGTTGTTATTGAAGCTACCCTACGGTCACTGTTTACTAGCAGCGGGGTGTTATTGAAGCTACCCTACGGTCACTGTTTACTAGAAGCGGGATGTTATTGAAGCTAAGCTACGGTAACTGTTTACTAGCAGCGGGATGTTATTGAAGCTCCACCCTACGGTCACTGTTTACTAGCAGCGGGATGTTATTGAAGCTACCTTACGGTCACTGTTTACTAGCAGCGGGATGTTACTGAAGCTAAGTTACGGTCACTGTTTACTAGCAGCGAGATGTTATTGCAGCTACCCTACGGTCAATGTCTAGTAGCAGCGGGATATCATTGAATCTAACGTACTGTCACTGTCTAGTCTCAACTGGATGTTATTGAAGCTACCGTACTGTTACTGTCTAATAGCAGCGGGATATTATTGAAGCTAACGTACTGTCACTGTCTAGTCTCAACTGGATGTTATTGAAGCTACCGTACTGTCATTGTCTAGTAACAGCGGGATATTATTGAAGCTACCCTACGGTCACTGTCTAATAGCAGCGGGATGTTATTGAAGGTACCCTACTGCAACTTTCTAATAGCAGCGTCATGTTATTGAAGCTATCCTACAGTCACTGTCTAGTAGCAGCGGGATATTATTGAAGCTACCGTACTGTCACTGTCTAGTAACAGCGGGATATTATTGCAGCTACGCTATGGTCACTGTCTAATAGCAACGGGATGTTACTGAAGCTACCCTACTCCAACTTTCTAATAGCAGCGCCATGTTATTGAAGCTATCCTACAGTCACTGTCTAGTAGCAGCGGGATATTATTGAAACTTCCGTGCTGTCACTGTCTAGTAGCAGCGGGATATTATTGAAACTTCCGTGCTGTCACTGTCTAGTAACAGCGGGATATTATTGCAGCTACGCTACGGTCACTGTCTAGTAACAGCGGGATATTATTGCAGCTACGCTACGGTCACTGTCTAATAGCAGCGGGATGTTATTGAAGTTACCCTACTGCAACTTTCTAATAGCAGCGCCATGTTATTGAAGCTATCCTACAGTCACTGTCTAGTAGCAGCGGGATATTATTGAAGCTACCGTACTGTCACTGTCTAGTAACAGCGGGATATTATTGCAGCTACGCTATGGTCACTGTCTAATAGCAACGGGATGTTACTGAAGCTACCCTACTCCAACTTTCTAATAGCAGCGCCATGTTATTGAAGCTATCCTACAGTCACTGTCTAGTAGCAGCGGGATATTATTGAAACTTCCGTGCTGTCACTGTCTAGTAGCAGCGGGATATTATTGAAACTTCCGTGCTGTCACTGTCTAGTAACAGCGGGATATTATTGCAGCTACCGTACTGTCACTGTCTAGTAACAGCGGGATATTATTGCAGCTACGCTACGGTCACTGTCTAATAGCAGCGGGATGTTACTGAAGCTACCCTACTGCAACTTTCTAATAGCAGCGTCATGTTATTGAAGCTATCCTACAGTCACTGTCTAGTAGCAGCGGGATATTATTGAAGCTACCGTACTGTCACTGTCTAGTAACAGCGGGATATTATTGCAGCTACGCTATGGTCACTGTCTAATAGCAACAGGATGTTACTGAAGCTACCCTACTCCAACTTTCTAATAGCAGCGCCATGTTATTGAAGCTATCCTACAGTCACTGTCTAGTAGCAGCGGGATATTATTGAAACTTCCGTGCTGTCACTGTCTAGTAGCAGCGGGATATTATTGAAACTTCCGTGCTGTCACTGTCTAGTAACAGCGGGATATTATTGCAGCTACGCTACGGTCACTGTCTAATAGCAGCGGGATGTTATTGAAGCAACCTTACTGTCACTGTCTAATAGCAACGCGATATTATTGAAGCTACCGTACTATCACTGTCTAGTCACAACTGAATGAGTTTGAAGCTAGCGTACTGTCACTGTCTAATAGCAGCGGGATGTTATTGAAACTACCCTACGGCCACTGTCTAATAGCGGCGGGATGTTATTGATGCTCTCCCACGGTCACTGTCTAATAGCACTGGGATGCTATTGAACCTATCTTACTGTCACTGTCTAATAGCAGCGGGATGTTGTCGAGGCTACCGTAGAGACTAATTGGTCTCCATTGGATGTTATTGAAGCAACCGTTCTGTCACTGTCTAGTAACAGCTGGATGTTATTGAAGTTACCGTACTGTCACTGTCTAATAGCAGCAGGATGTTATTGAAGCTACCGTACTGTCACTGTCTAGTAACAGCGGGATATTATTGAAGCTACCGTACTATCACTGTCTAGTAGCAGCGGGATGTTATTGAAGCTACCGTACTGTCACTGTCTAGTTACAACTGGATGCTATTGAAGCTACCGTACTGTCTTTGTTTAGTAGCAGCGGGATTTTATTGAAGCTACCGTTGTCACTGTCTAGCAACCGCGGTGTGTTATTTCAGCTACCGTACTTTTACTGTCTAGTAACAGCTGGATGTTATTGCAGTTACTGTACTGTCACTGTCTAGTAGCAGCGGGATGTTATTGAAGCTACCGTACTGTCACTGTCTAGTAGCAGCGGTGTGTTATTTCAGCTACCGTACTGTCACTGTCTAGTAGCAGCGGGATGTTATTGAAGCTACCGTACTGTCACTGTCTAGTAACAGCGGTGTGTTATTTCAGCTACCGTTCTTTTACTGTCTAGTAACAGCTGGATGTTATTGCAGTTACCGTACTGTCACTGTCTAGTAGCAGCGGTGTGTTATTGAAGCTACCGTACTGTCACTGTCTAGTAACAGCGGTGTGTTATTTCAGCTACCGTTCTTTTACTGTCTAGTAACAGCTGGATGTTATTGCAGTTACCGTACTGTCACTGTCTAGTAGCAGCGGTGTGTTATTTCAGCTACCGTACTTTTACTGTCTAGTAACAGCGGGATATTATTGAAGCTACCCTACGGTCACTGTCTAATAGCAGCGGGATATTATTGAAGCTAACGTACTGTCACTGTCTAATAGCAGCGGGATATTATTGAAGCTAACGTACTGTCACTGTCTAGACTCAACTGGATGTTATTGAAGCTACCGTACTGTCACTGTCTAGTAACAGCGGGATATTATTGAAGCTACCCTACGGTCACTGTCTAATAGCAGCGGGATGTTATTGAAGCTACCGTACTGTCACTGTCTAGTAACAGCGGGATATTATTGCAGCTACGCTACGGTCACTGTCTAATAGCAGCGGGATGTTATTGAAGCTACCCTACTGCAACTTTCTAATAGCAGAGTCATGTTATTGAAGCTATCCTACAGTCACTGTCTAGTAGCAGCGGGATATTATTGCAGCTACGCTACGGTCACTGTCTAATAGCAGAGTCATGTTATTGAAGCTATCCTACAGTCACTGTCTAGTAGCAGCGGGATATTATCGCAGCTACGCTACGGTCACTGTCTAATAGCAGCAGGATGTTATTGAAGCTACCATAATGTCACTGTCTAGTAGCAGCAGGATGTTATTGAAGCTACCATAATGTCACTGTCTAATAGCAGCAGGATGTTATTGAAGCTACCATAATGTCACTGTCTAGTAGCAGCGGGATATTATTGCAGCTACGCTACGGTCACTGTCTAATAGCAGAGTCATGTTATTGAAGCTATCCTACAGTCACTGTCTAGTAGCAGCGGGATATTATCGCAGCTACGCTACGGTCACTGTCTAATAGCAGCAGGATGTTATTGAAGCTACCATAATGTCACTGTCTAGTAGCAGCAGGATGTTATTGAAGCTACCATAATGTCACTGTCTAATAGCAGCAGGATGTTATTGAAGCTACCATAATGTCACTGTCTAGTAGCAGCGGGATATTATTGAAACTACCCTACGGCCACTGTCTAATAGCGGCTGGATGTTATTGATGCTCTCCCACGGTCACTGTCTAATAGCAGCGGGTTGCTATTGAAGCTATCTTACTGTCACTGTCTAATAGCAGCGGGATGTTGTCGAAGCTACCGTAGTGACTAACTGGTCTCAACTGGATGTTATTGAAGCAACCGTACTGTCACTGTCTAGTAACAGCTGGATATTATTGCAGCTACGCTACGGTCACTGTCTAATAGCAGCGGGATGTTATTGAAGCAACCTTACTGTCACTGTCTAATAGCAACGCGATATTACTGAAGCTACCGTACTATCACTGTCTAATAGCAGTGGGATGTTATTGAAACTACCCTACGGCCACTGTCTAATAGCGGCTGGATGTTATTGATGCTCTCCCACGGTCACTGTCTAATAGCAGCGGGTTGCTATTGAAGCTATCTTACTGTCACTGTCTAATAGCAGCGGGATGTTGTCGAAGCTACCGTAGTGACTAACTGGTCTCAACTGGATGTTATTGAAGCAACCGTACTGTCACTGTCTAGTAACAGCTGGATGTTATTGAAGTTACCGTACTGTCACTGTCTAATAGCAGCAGGATGTTATTGAAGCTACCATACTGTCACTGTCTAGTAACAGCGGGTTATTATTGTAGCTACCGTACTGTCAGTGTCTAATAGCAGCGGGATATTATTGAAGCTACCGTACTGTCAATTTCTAGTAACAGCGGTATGTTATTGAAGCTACCGTACTGTCACTGTCTAGTAAGAGCGTGATATTATTGAAGCTACCGTACTATCACTATCTAGTAGCAGCGGGATGTTATTGAAGCTACCGTACTATCACTGTCTAGTTACAACTGGATGTTAATGAAGCTACCGTACTGTCTTTGTTTAGTAGCAGCGGGATTTTATTGAAGCTACCGTTGTCACTGTCTAGTCATAGCGGGATGTTATTGAAGCTACCGTACTGCCACTGTCTAGTAGCAGCGGGATTTTATTGAAGCTACCGTTGTCACTGTCTAATCATAGCGGGATGTTATTGAAGCTACCGTACTGCCACTGTCTAGTAGCAGCGGGATTTTATTGAAGCTACCGTTGTCACTGTCTAGTCATAGCGGGATGTTATTGAAGCTACCGTACTGCCACTGTCTAGTAGCAGTGGGATTTTATTGAAGCTACCGTTGTCACTGTCTAATCATAGCGGGATGTTATTGAAGCTACCGTACTGTCACTGTCTTGTAACAGCGGGATGTTATTGAAACTACCGTTGTCACTGTCTAATCATAGCGGGATGTTATTGATGCTACCGTACTTTCACTGTCTAGTAGCAGCGGGAATTTATTGAAGCTACCGTTGTCACTGTCTAGTCATAGCGGGATGTTATTGAAGCTACCGTACTGTCACTGTCTAGTAACAGAGGTGTGTTATTTCAGCTACCGTACCTTTACTGTCTAGTTACAGCTGGATGTTATTGCACTTACCGTACTGTCACTGTCTAGTAGCAGCGGGATGGTATAGAAGCTCGTACTGTCACTGTCTAGTAGCAGCGGGATGTTATTGAAGCTACCGTACTGTGACTGTCTAGTTACAACTGGATGTTATTGAAACTACCGTACTGTCTTTGTCTAGTAGCAGCGGGATGTTATTGAAGCTACTGTACTGTCACTGTGTAGTAACAGCGGTGTGTTATTTCAGCTACCGTACTTTTACTGTCTAGTAACAGCTGGATGTTATTGCAGCTACGGTACTGTCACTGTCTAGTAGCAGCGGGATACTATAAAAGTTCGTACTGTCACTGTCTTGTAGCAGCGGGATGTTATTGAAGCTACCGTACTGTCACTGTCTAGTAACAGGGGTGTGTTATTTCAACTACCGTTCTTTTACTGTCTAGTAACAGCTGGATGTTATTGCAGTTACCGTACTGTCACTGTCTAGTAGCAGCGGTGTGTTATTTCAGCTACCGTACTTTTACTGTCTAGTAACAGCTGGATGTTATTGCAGTTACCGTACTGTCACTGTCTAGTAACAGCGGTGTGTTATTTCAGCTACCGTACTTTTACTGTCTAGTAACAACTGGATGTTATTGCATTTACCGTACTGTCACCGACTAGTAGCAGCAGGATGTTATTGAAGCTACCGTACTGTCACTGTCTAGTAACAGCGGTGTGTTATTTCAGCTACCGTACTTTTACTGTCTAGTAACAGCTCGATGTTATTGCAGTTACCGTACTGTCAGTGTCTAGTAGCAGCGGGATGGTATAGAAGCTCGTACTGTCACTGTTTAGTAGCAGCGGGATGTTATTGAAGCTACCGTACTGTCACTGTCTAGTTACAACTGGATGTTATTGCAGTTATCGTACTGTCACTGTCTAGTAGCAGCGGTGTGTTATTTCAGCTACCGTACTTTTACTGTCTAGTAACAGCTGGATGTTATTGCAGTTACCGTACTGTCACTGTCTAGTAACAGCGGTGTGTTATTTCAGCTACCGTACGTTTACTGTCTAGTAACAGCTGGATGTTATTGCAGTTACCGTACTGCCACTGTCTAATAGCAGCGGGAAGTTATTGAAGCTACCGCACTGTCACTGTCTAGTAGCAGCGGGATGTTATTGAAGCTACCGTACTGTCACTGTCTAGTTACAACTGGATGTTATTGAAGCTACCGTACTGTCACTGTCTAGTTACAACTGGATGTTATAGAAGCTACCGTACTGTCACTGTCTAGTTACAACTGGATGTTATTGAAGCTACCGTACTGTCACTGCCTAGTTACAACTGGATGTTATAGAAGCTACCGTACTGTCACTGTCTAGTAGCAGCGGGATGTTATTGAAGCAACCGTACTGTCACTATCTAGTTACAACTGGATGTTATTGAAGCTACCGTACTGTCACTGTCTAGTTACAACTGGATGTTATTGAAGCTACCGTACTGTAACTGTCTAGTTACAACTGGATGTTATAGAAGCTACCGTACTGTCACTGTCTAGTAGCAGCGGGATGTTATTGAAGCTACCGTACTGTCACTGTCTAGTTACAACTGGATGTTATAGAAGCTACCGTACTGTCACTGTCTAGTAGCAGCGGGATGTTATTGAAGCTACCGTACTGTCACTGTCTAGTTACAACAGGATGTTATTGATGCTACCGTACTGTCACTGTCTAGTTACAATTGGATGTTATTGAAGCTACCGTACTGTCACTGTCTAGTTACAACTTGATGTTATTTAAGCTACCGTACTGTCACTGTCTAGTTACAATTGGATGTTATTGAAGGTACCGTACTGTCACTGTCTAGTTACAACTGGATGTTATTGAAGCCACCGTACTGTCACTGTCTAGTTACAATTGGATGTTATTGAAGCTACCGTACTGTCACTGTCTAGTTACAACTGGATGTTATAGAAGCTGCCGTACTGTCACTGTCTAGTAGCAGCGGGATGTTATTGAAGCAACCGTACTGTCACTATCTAGTTACAACTGGATGTTATTGAAGCTACCGTACTGTCACTGTCTAGTTACAACTGGATGTTATAGAAGCTACGGTACTGTCACTGTCTAGTTACAACTGGATGTTATTGAAGCTACCGTACTGTCACTGTCTAGTTACAACTGGATGTTATAGAAGCTACCGTACTGTCACTGTCTAGTAGCAGCGGGATGTTATTGAAGCAACCGTACTTTCACTATTTAGTTACAACTGGATGTTATTGAAGCTACCGTACTGTCACTGTCTAGTTACAACTGGATGTTATTGAAGCTACCGTACTGTCACTGTCTAGTTACAACTGGATGTTATTGAAGCTACCGTACTGTCACTGTCTAGTTACAACTAGATGTTATTGAAGCTACCGTACTGTCACTGTCTAGTTACAACTGGATGTTATAGAAGCTACCGTACTGTCACTGTCTAGTAGCAAACGGATGGTTTTGATGCTCGTACTGTCACTGTCTAGTAGCAGCGGGATGTTATTGAAGCTACCGTACTGTCACTGTCTAGTTACAACTGGATGTTATTGAAGCTACCGTACTGTCTTTGTCTAGTAGCAGCGGGATTTTATTGAAGCTACCGTTGTCACTGTCTAGTCATAGCGGGATGTTTTGAAGCTACCGTACTGTCACTGTTTAGTAGCAGCGGGATTTTATTGATGCTACCGTACTGTCACTGTCTAGTAGCAGCGGGATGTTATTGAAGCTACCGTACTGTCACTGTCTGATAGCAGCGGGATGTTATTGTAGCTACCGTACTGTCACTGTCTGATAGCAGCGGGATGTTATTGAAGCTACCGTACCGTCTCTCTAATCACAGCGGGATTCTATTATTTTTTTTTATAAAGCTACCGTACTTTTACTGTCTAGTCACAGCGGAATGTTATTGAAAATACCCTACTGTCACTGTCTTGTCACAGCGGATATTATTGAAGATACCGTACTGCCACTGTCTAGTCACAGCGGGATGTTATTGAAGCTACCGTACTGCCTCTGTCGTAGTAGTATCCGGCTGTGATTATTTTTTTTTAAATGCTTTACACAAATTTGTAATTACCTTTTTCAGTATTAGAAACACTCCAATCAGTTCGTTTTCACAACTGATTATTAAATCAATTTTTTAAATTAATATTTATACTGAAACTCGATCCAGAGAATCTGAGCATCGCAGAGAACGTTTAGGAGAACAATGGCGCCGAAGCGTTAGAAGTGTCAGAGAAATGTTAGGGAATAGCAAACTTATAAGACAGCTGTTCAAAGCATCGCTCAGGACAATCTAACGCCACTGCAGCGATCACTGTAATGCTCTGCATTCTCCAGAAGAACGTGTAAATACCCAAAGAAATCCCCTATTTTTTTTTTTTTTTAAGGGTGCTGCTTACACGTTCTCGTCAAATACCCACAACCTTACTTTCCAAATTAATTGACAAAGAAAGGCGAGTTATATATGCGGAGAGACAATTCAGCAGAGCTATAGCTGAAAAAAGTTCTTAGTAAAGTGTGTTGTGTTTGATGTTTTGCCTCCCCATATAACTCATTTGAGCTCTAAATATAAGGAGTTTGTGTTTCATAACACATTAGGCTTGATAAGGGTAAAAAATCAGTGGCTGTAACATCGCAATAAGTAAATAAACTTGACTGGATATTCAACCGTCTTGTCATTTGTTCAATGATTATCTCAAGTGCTCAAATAAGCATGAAGGGCAAAGCTTTTTTTGAACCGTCACCTCAGTCGGAGGTTGACCAGATCGTAGATCAGCTTCGAGCTTATAACCATTATATAATATTATGAAACAGTGCTATAGTTCATAATCATACAAATCACTCACCCTTTCGTTCCTGCCTAGAATTGTATTTATATATAAGCTTGCTAGTTTATAAATAATAAAATAAATAAATTAATTAAAAGGTATAGGCTACTTGTGAAATAAGTCATGAATGTCTAGAAACAACGTAAAGAAACAAAATTGTCTTTATACGAATGTCCTGCAATGAACAGCTTCTAAAATTCTTCCTAAAGGTTCCTTCAGTAATTCGAATTACAGTAGAGTTTCATTAAGTCGAGGTAGATGGGACCGAGACTCCCTCGGATTACCGAAAACTCGGATTACAGTGAAATACGTTCCTGTGCATTAAAAAAAACACAGGTGTTTTAATGAACTCCAATACAGTACTATAATCAGGAATGCACAAAATCAGTTTATAGAACTTTATGTATATGAACATTTCTTGGAAGCCCGACTCTTTTCCTTTGCATAACGTATGGCGATAAACAGTTTTTGGAAGCCTGATACAGCATTTTCTTTTGAATAGATAAAATAGGACACAATATCAAGAGCACGGTGGTACAATATATTACAATGAAAATATTGGAAAGAACCCCAATTCCACAAAAAATAATAAAAAATAACAAATAAAACAAGTTATTTAAGATTAAACCCTTATGTACATTTCGATGACCATGTCGTCATCATCAGAGGGTCTTATTATAAAATTACAATTTAGCAAACAAGAAGTTACAAACTAGAATGATCTTCTGGTTTGTAACTTCTTGTTTGCTAGATTGTAATTTTGTAATAAGACCCTCTGATGATGATGACATGGTCATTGAAATGTACATAAGGGTTTAATCTTAAGTAACGTGTATTATTTGTTATTTTTTATTATTTTTTGTGGAATTGGGGTTCTTTCCAATATTTTCATTGTAGTAATATAGGCTCAAATAGAAATAGGCTCGAATATAAAGGGGTATTGAAATATCGAGACTCTACTGTACTAGATATGTTATCTGGATAATTAGCAATAGTTATTTGAATAAAAACTCTAAAGTCAACTTCTGCCCGAAAGGATTGGATATCTTTGGTAAATAACTTCACCTATTTCTTTGTAATACTAAATGGTAATTAATATATTAAATTAATTGTGGTAGTCAAATAGTGGTCATTAATTAATGTATTATTAAAGGCTTAATGCTTGAAATAATTCTAGCTAATAATTTAGTGTACAACAACCAAAATGTATTAAATAATTATTTTCAATTCCCTAAACTCAAAAACCTATAAACTAAAACCATGTTTGGCTACATGTGACAACCCGTAAGTACTGTACACGCACCCCAATGTGCGAAATGAAATTATGATGTCATTTCCTGTGTTAGATTGATCGATAAAACAATCGATAATTACCCCCAATCTGTACATAGCTTTTAATTGGTGCATGTCTGTTCTAATGTTTAATGAAATTATTGTTTGATTGTTCGTGTTGCATGCAAAGCATTGCCCTCCACGCTTCGACAATTGCACGGAATATCTGTAAACAAATCAATAGCGCCGGGTTTTTGTTGCCTCTAATTGCAACCTTAATACAATGTGTAATTTATTGTCAGTAGCGCGTCAGAATTATTACACTAATTCCACTGATGGTTGTAGTCGCATTGATCTGATATGCTAATAAGGTTTTAATTAATTTTAATTCTATTCAACTCAATCTCGATTATTGCAACACTATTAGCAAAGTCTATTTGCTATTAAAGTGTGAGCTTTTATAGATGAGTTTAGCACTTTTATCGACTTCAATAAAACAGTGGAAATATGAATTTACATTTTAAACGTTAAATTTATCATAATGAAATGTGACTGAACAACATATGATGCTAGACTAGACCAATATGGTGGTTAGTGCTAAGCTATTGTCGACTTCACTTCGAGATTAATTCAAGGTTGTGTTTAAATTGATTTCAAAAAGTTTCCCTTATAAGTTATTCAGACTTAACTTATGCATGTATTTTCATAGAATAAATTGTAACTTTTATTAAAGAAGTGGTGTTTCTATAGAAAGATTACAAAAAGAAGGACGGTGATGGGATTAGACGTAAACAGCAATGGAAAGGATAGAGCTGAGATCTGGAGGGTAAAACCATGTGAAAGTCCTAAGCTAATGTCGACTTCACTTCGAGATTACTTCGAGGTTATGATTAAATTGTTTAAAAATAATTTCCTTTATATTCAGCCATATATTACATGCATTTGAGTAGAGTAAATTATAACGTATGTTTGTCATTCCACAGCTGTTTCTATAGAAGGATTAAGAAAAGTAAGACGGAGATGTTTATAATGAGATGAGACGTAAGAAGCCATGGAAAAAAGAGAGCTAAGATGTGGAGGGTGAAACGGTGAGGAAAGGCTAAGTTATGGTCGACTTCACTTCGAGATTACTTCGAGGTTATGCTCAAATTGTTTCCACAAATTTCCTTTATATTCACACATACAGTTCATGTATTTGAATAGTCAATTATAACGCACGTTTGTCATACAACTTCAGTTTCTGTAGAAAGCTTAAGAAGAGAAAGACGGCAATGGTTAGGATGGGATGAGACTTAAGAAGTCATGGAAAGAGGACAACTGAGATGTAGAGGGTGAAACGATATGGGAGTGCTAAGCTATTGTAGTCATATTTTCGAGATTACTTCGAGGTTATGTTTAAATTGTTTCCTAATAATTTCCTATATAATCACATATAAAGTGCATGTGTTTGAATAGAGTCAATTATAACGTAGTTTTGTCATACAACTGCTGTTTTCATAGAAAGATTAAGAAGAGAAAGACTGTTTAGGATGAGATGAGACGTGAGAAGCCATGGAAAGGAGAGTGCTGAGATGTGGAGGGTGAAACGGTGTGGAAATGCTATGATGTCATCTCTTCGAGATTATTTTGAGGTTATGTTTAAATTGTTTTCAAATCAGTATCACATACAATCAGTTATAGAATAGTGTATTTTGTTAAACTTTATTACAACGTGTGTTATTCGTAAAATCGCTGTTTCTATAAAAATACGAAGAAGAGAAAGCCCAAGATGGTTAGGATAGGAAAGGAGAAGCGATGGAAGGGAGGAGTGATCAATTAATCGAAGGAGCATAAGGAGCATAAGTCTTGGCAGTCAAGCAGGTAAGCTCGGAGAGCCAGAGGAGGCAGCAGTTAGGGAAGAGGGGGAAATCAGTCACGTTTTGGGAGCCGGAGGAATATAAGTCCGGGAAGCTGAAGAGGGCGAAAATTCGAGGAGCTGGAGAAGGAATCCGACCCTGGAAACGGAGATGAAAAAAGGCAACCTAGGATATGAAGTTGTTCACGACGCCAAAAACGGCAAACTGAGATTCGACCGAGCTATTTCAATTCTACATAAGTACCAATTAATGAATTATTAAATTAAATTAATACTGTTTTTGTTAAATTAAATTAAATATTAACAAGTGAATTCAAAAACCGGGAGTGATAACTAAATTTATTACACTACAAGGCATAACACGGTAACTTCACCCCCAGAGAAGAAAACGGTTAGTAAAGTTATGGTAAAATAATATTAGATTTAAGCCTAACAACTGTTAGTTTATAAAGAGTTATTTCTGTTTGTATTCTCGCTGAAACTGTCCAAAGGTTCATCATATTTTATTATTTTAAGAAACGTAATTTAGTATTAAATATTTTAGGGGATTGATTTCAATTTATTAAATAATCAGTGAATTTTATTTTGTTTTATTAAATCCAAAAAATCTTGTAATAGGGCCTAATTTAAAACTTTAAATTACAGATTTGGCGTCCGACAGTATATTTATTTAATAATCATATGTAGTAGGCCTATTATTAAATTTAAATTAAGTGTGTTATAGTTTATTCAAATTAGTGAGCGAAGCCTTGTGTTATAGTTGCCACACAATGTGAGGCTTCTATAATTTGAGAGAATATAGAGAACTGTAAGACCTGTTTATATATATAGTCTCTATCTCTCTCTCTCTCTCTCTCTCTCTCTCTATATATATATATATATATATATATATATATATAAAGAACTTAGTCAAAATACAAATACAAGAATTATAATTGAATTTAAAATATTCGAATTATTATAAATTCAATTATAATTCTTGTATTTGTATTTTGACTTAGTTCTATATAAATACACAAGAATACATATTGCGATATATATATATATATATATATATATATATATATATATGCCGACAGATATATATATATATGTGTGTATATATATATATATATATATATATATATATATATATATATATATATATATATATCTGGTATCTGCCGACATCTAAAATTTTCTATTCCGATATCGATTTTAAAATTTTTCTTCTGATTCCCGATTCATAAGTCAATTCTCCATTCTTTTAACTTGAGTGAGACAGAAGTGCGAGAAGAGCGGATACAAAGGGACGATAAATGCTTCCGATTGTCTTTGTTGTTGCGTCATAAATAATAATATCTTCATTTCCTTGTTTAGTGCTTTAATCGTTTAATTCTGTTAAAGCAACTAATACATAGTTGTTAACTAATAACGTTTCTATATATTATACTACACACATGTTTCAACAGTTAAAAAAAAACAAGAATCGGAATTGGCACTTTAATTAATGTAGAATCGAGTATCGAAGATTACTCGATACATTAGAATCGACGATTCCTCGAATCGAGAATCGGAACTGACCCATCCCATATATATATATATATATATATATATATATATATATATATATATATATATATATATATATATATATACTACTACTACTACTACTACGTAGCGCTACAACCCGGGGTGGGCCTTGGCTTCCTTAACAATGTCCCGCCATGTACTTCTGTCCTTAGCCTTCTGTTTCCATGCTGTAATTCCGAGTACTCTTAAATCTTTCTCAAGGTCCTGTAGCCATCGTTTTCTTGGTCGGTCAACTCTTCTTTTGCCAATCATAGTGCCATATAAAAGTCTGTTCGGCATTCTATTGGTGGGCATTCTTATGATGTGACCCAACCATTCTAGACGTCGCGTTTTAATAAAATGGACCACATTTGCGTCTTTGTATAAGGAATACAACTCGGCATTAGATCGAAACTTCCATACATTTTGTCTGTACATCGTGGACCAGACCATAAATGTTTCTTAAAAGTTTACGCTCAAATAATGTCAACTGATTTTTCATGGCGGCGGTTAAAGTCCACGTCTCCGCTCCACACGTTAGGAATGGCCGAATTAAGGTTTTATAGAGTCGTACCTTAGTGGTTTGAGACAATAGCCTACTTTTAAAAAGCTTTATATTTGCAAAGTATGCTCTATTAGCTGCCATTATTCTTTTTTCGACTTCATTTATTGTTTTATTTTCATCATTCACTTCCGAGCCCAAATATGTGAAACTTTTTACTTTTTCAAATGAATATCCATCGATATCTATAGTCGTACTGCTACGCCCTCTGCTTGTACTCATATATTTAGTTTTTCCCTCATTTATGCAGATACCTATCTTTTTGCTTTCATTATAGATTATATTAAAAGTTTCTTTGAGCGATGGAATACTCCTGGCAACCAAGCATATATCATCAGCATATGCACATATTTGACTGCTTGAATGCATGATATTCCCTGAAACGTTAATCCTCCTCAAAACGCCATGTAAGGAGAGATTGAAGAGGATAGCAGACAGGGCATCGCCTTGTCTCACGCCAGTCAGAATAGGGAATTCGGGACTAATACCGCCACCTATGACAACTTTGCCGTCACTATCACACAATGTCATTTTGATCAACGTTTTTGGTACGTTGAACTTCTTTAGGATTTCGAGCAATTTTACTCTGTTGACACTGTCAAAAGCCTGCCGATAGTCAATAAAAAGAAGATGAAGGTCAATTTTATATTCCCAACACCTCTCGAGTAACTGTCTTTAAACAAATATCTGATCGGTAGTTCCTCTTCCCTGTCGCAATCCGCACTGATAATCTGTTATGATGTTTTCAGCAAAGACGTTGAGCTTTTTCAGTATTATGTATGCTACCGTACTGTCACTGTCTAGTCACATCTGGATGTTATTGAAGCTACCGTACTGTCAATGTCTAGAAGCTGCGGGATGTTATTGAAGCTACCTTACTGTCACTGTCTAGTCACATCTGGATGTTATTGAAGCTACCGTACTGTCAATGTCTAGTAGCAGAGGAATGGTATTGAAGCTACCTTACTGTCACTGTCTAGTCACATCTGGATGTTATTGAAGCTACCGTACTGTCAATGTCTAGTAGCAGAGGAATGGTATTGAAGCTACCTTACTGTCACTGTCTAGTTACAACTGGATGTTATTGAAGCTGCCGTACTTATACTGTCTAGTTACAACTGGATGTTATTGAAGCTACCGTACTGTCACTGTCTAGTAGCAGCGGGATGGTATAGAAGCTCGTACTGTCACTGTCTAGTAGCAGCGGGATGTTATTGAAGCAACCGTACTGTCACTATCTAGTTACAACTGGATGTTATTGAAGCTACCGTACTGTCACTGTCTAGTTACAACTGGATGTTATAGAAGCTACCGTACTGTCACTGTCTAGTTACAACTGGATATTATAGAAGCTACCGTACTGTCACTGTCTAGTAGCAGCGGGATGTTATTGAAGCTACCGTACTGTCACTGTCTAGTTACAACTGGATGTTATTGAAGCTACCGTACTGTCACTGTCTAGTTACAACTGGATGTTATTAAAGCTACCGTACTGTCACTGTCTAGTTACAACTGGATGTTATTGAAGCTGCCGTACTTTTACTGTCTAGTTACAACTGGATGTTATTGAAGTTACCGTATTGTCACTGTCTAGTTACAACTGGATGTTATTGAAGCTACCGTACTGTCACTGTCTAGTTGCAACTGGATGTTATTGAAGCTACCGTACTGTCACTGTCTAGTTACAACTGGATGTTATAGAAGCTACCGTACTGTCACTGTCTAGTTACAACTGGATGTTATAGAAGCTACCGTACTGTCACTGTCTAGTAGCAGCGGGATGTTATTGAAGCAACCGTACTGTCACTATCTAGTTACAACTGGATGTTATTGAAGCTACCGTACTGTCACTGTCTAGTTACAACTGGATGTTATTGAAGCTGCCGTACTTTTACTGTCTAGTTACAACTGGATGTTATAGAAGCCACCGTACTGTCACTGTCTAGTAGCAGCGGGATGTTATTGAAGCAACCGTACTGTCACTATCTAGTTACAACTGGATGTTATTGAAGCTACCGTACTGTCACTGTCTAGTAACAGCGGTGTGTTATTTCAGCTACCGTACTTTTACTGTCTAGTAACAGCTGGATGTTATTGCAGTTACCGTACTGTCACTGTCTAGTAGCAGCGGTGTGTTATTTCAGCTACCGTACTTTTACTGTCTAGTAACAGCTGGATGTTATTGCAGTTACCGTACTGTCACTGTCTAGTAGCAGCGGTGTGTTATTTCAGCTACCGTACTTTTACTGTCTAGTAACAGCTGGATGTTATTGCAGTTACCGTGCTGTCACTGTCTAATAACAGCGGTGTGTTATTACAGCTACCGTACTTTTACTGTCTAGTAACAGCATTATCTTATTGCAGTTACCGTACTGCCACTGTCTAATAGCAGCGGGAAGTTATTGAAGCTACCGTACTGTCACTGTCTATTAGCAGCGGGATGTTATTGAAGCTACCGTACTGTCACTGTCTAGTTACAACTGGATGTTATTGAAGCTACCGTACTGTCACTGTCTAGTTACACCTGGATGTTATAGATGCTACCGTACTGTCACTGTCTAGTAGCAGCGGTGTGTTATTGAAGCTACCGTACTGTCACTGTCTAGTTACAACTGGATGTTATTGAAGCTACCTTACTGTCACTGTCTAGTTATAATTGGATGTTATTGAAGCTACCGTACTGTCACTGTCTAGTTACAACTGGATGTTATTGAAGCTACCGTACTGTCACTGTCTAGTTACAACTGGATGTTATAGAAGCTACCGTACTGTCACTGTCTAGTAGCAGCGGGATGTTATTGAAGCAACCGTACTGTCACTATCTAGTTACAACTGGATGTTATTGAAGCTACCGTACTGTCACTGTCTAGTTACAACTGGATGTTATTGAAGCTACCGTACTGTCACTGTCTAGTTGCAACTAGATGTTATTGAAGCTACCGTACTGTCACTGTCTAGTTACAACTGGATGTTATAGAAGCTACCGTACTGTCACTGTCTAATTACAACTGGATGTTATAGAAGCTACCGTACTGTCACTGTCTAGTAGCAGCGGGATGTTATTGAAGCAACCGTACTGTCACTATCTAGTTACAACTGGATGTTATTGAAGCTACCGTACTGTCACTGTCTAGTTACAACTGGATGTTATTGAAGCTGCCGTACTTTTACTGTCTAGTTACAACTGGATGTTATTGAAGCTACCGTACTGTCACTGTCTAGTTACAACTGGATGTTATAGAAGCCACCGTACTGTCACTGTCTAGTAGCAGCGGGATGTTATTGAAGCAACCGTACTGTCACTATCTAGTAACAGCGGTGTGTTATTTCAGCTACCGTACTTTTACTGTCTAGTAACAGCTGGATGTTATTGCAGTTACCGTACTGTCACTGTCTAGTAGCAGCGGTGTGTTATTTCAGCTACCGTACTTTTACTGTCTAGTAACAGCTGGATGTTATTGCAGTTACCGTACTGTCACTGTCTAGTAGCAGCGGTGTGTTATTTCAGCTACCGTACTTTTACTGTCTAGTAACAGCTGGATGTTATTGCAGTTACCGTGCTGTCACTGTCTAATAACAGCGGTGTGTTATTACAGCTACCGTACTTTTACTGTCTAGTAACAGCATTATCTTATTGCAGTTACCGTACTGCCACTGTCTAATAGCAGCGGGAAGTTATTGAAGCTACCGTACTGTCACTGTCTATTAGCAGCGGGATGTTATTGAAGCTACCGTACTGTCACTGTCTAGTTACAACTGGATGTTATTGAAGCTACCGTACTGTCACTGTCTAGTTACACCTGGATGTTATAGATGCTACCGTACTGTCACTGTCTAGTAGCAGCGGTGTGTTATTGAAGCTACCTTACTGTCACTGTCTAGTTACAACTGGATGTTATTGAAGCTACCTTACTGTCACTGTCTAGTTATAATTGGATGTTATTGAAGCTACCGTACTGTCACTGTCTAGTTACAACTGGATGTTATTGAAGCTACCGTACTGTCACTGTCTAGTTACAACTGGATGTTATAGAGGCTACCGTACTGTCACTGTCTAGTAGCAGCGGGATGTTATTGAAGCAACCGTACTGTCACTATCTAGTTACAACTGGATGTTATTGAAGCTATCGTACTGTCACTGTCTAGTTACAACTGGATGTTATTGAAGCTACCGTACTGTCACTGTCTAGTTGCAACTGGATGTTATTGAAGCTACCGTACTGTCACTGTCTAGTTACAACTGGATGTTATAAAAGCTACCGTACAGTCACTGTCTAGTTACAACTGGATGTTATAGAAGCTACCGTACTGTCACTGTCTAGTAGCAGCGGGATGTAATTGAAGCAACCGTACTGTCACTATCTAGTTACAACTGGATGTTATTGAAGCTACCGTACTGTCACTGTCTAGTTACAACTGGATGTTATTGAAGCTGCCGTACTTTTACTGTCTAGTTACAACTGGATGTTATTGAAGCTACCGTACTGTCACTGTCTAGTTACAACTGGATGTTATAGAAGCCACCGTACTGTCACTGTCTAGTAGCAGCGGGATGTTATTGAAGCAACCGTACTGTCACTATCTAGTTACAACTGGATGTTATTGAAGATACCGTACTGTCACTGTCTAGTAACAGCGGTGTGTTATTTCAGCTACCGTACCTATACTGTCTAGTAACAGCTGGATGTTATTGCAGTTACTGTACTGTCACTGTCTAGTAGCAGCGGTGTGTTATTTCAGCTACCGTACTTTTACTGTCTAGTAACAGCTGGATGTTATTGCAGTTACCGTGCTGTCACTGTCTAATAACAGCGGTGTGTTATTACAGCTACCGTACTTTTACTGTCTAGTAACAGCATTATCTTATTGCAGTTACCGTACTGCCACTGTCTAATAGCAGCGGGAAGTTATTGAAGCTACCGTACTGTCACTGTCTATTAGCAGCGGGATGTTATTGAAGCTACCGTACTGTCACTGTCTAGTTACAACTGGATGTTATTGAAGCTACCTTACTGTCAATGTCTAGTTATAATTGGATGTTATTGAAGCTACCGTACTGTCACTGTCTAGTTACAACTGGATGTTATTGAAGCTACCGTACTGTCACTGTCTAGTTACAACTGGATGTTATAGATGCTACCGTACTGTCACTGTCTAGTAGCAGCGGTGTGTTATTGAAGCTACCGTACTGTCACTGTCTAGTTACAACTGGATGTTATTGAAGCTACCGTACTGTCACTGTCTAGTTACAACTGGATGTTATAGAAGCTACCGTACTGTCACTGTCTAGTAGCAGCGGTATGTTATTGAAGCTACCGTACTGTCACTGTCTAGTTACAACTGGATGTTATAGAAGCTACCGTACTGTTACTGTCTAGTTACAACTGGATGTTATTGAAGCTACCGTACTGTCACTGTCTAGTTACAATTGGATGTTATAGAAGCTACCGTACTGTCACTGTCTAGTAGCAGCGGGATGTTATTGAAGCAACCGTACTGTCACTATCTAGTTACAACTGGATGTTATTGAAGCTACCGTACTGTCACTGTCTAGTACAACTGGATGTTATAGAAGCTACAGTACTGTCACTGTCTAGTTACAACTGGATGTTATTAAAGCTACCGTACTGTCACTGTCTAGTTACAACTGGATGTTATAGAAGCTAACGTACTGTCACTGTCTAGTAGCAGCGGGATGTTATTGAAGCAACCGTACTGTCACTATCTAGTTACAACTGGATGTTATTGAAGCTACCGTACTGTCACTGTCTAGTTACAACTGGATGTTATAGAAGCTACCGTACTGTCACTGTCTAGTTACAACTGGATGTTATAGAAGCTACCGTACTGTCACTGTCTAGTTACAACTGGATGTTATAGAAGCTACCGTACTGTCACTGTCTAGTAGCAGCGGGATGTCATTGAAGCAACTGTACTGTCACTATCTAGTTACAACTGGATGTTATTGAAGCTACCGTACTGTCACTGTCTAGTTACAACTTGATGTTATAGAAGCTACCGTACTGTCACTGTCTAGTTACAACTGGATGTTATTGAAGCTACCGTACTGTCACTGTCTAGTTACAACTGGATGTTATTAAAGCTACCGTGCTGTCACTGTCTAGTTACAACTGGATGTTATTGAAGCTGCCGTACTTTTACTGTCTAGTTACATCTGGATGTTATTGAAGCTACCGTACTGTCACTGTCTAGTTACAACTGGATGTTATTGAAGCTACCGTACTGTCACTATCTAGTTGCAACTGGATGTTATTGAAACTACCGTACAGTCACTGTCTAGTTACAACTGGATGTTATAGAAGCTACCGTACTGTCACTGTCTAGTTACAACTGGATGTTATAGAAGCTACCGTACTGTCACTGTCTAGTAGCAGCGGGATGTTATTGAAGCAACCGTACTGTCACTATCTAGTTACAACTGGATGTTATTGAAGCTACCGTACTGTCACTGTCTAGTTACATCTGGATGTTATTGAAGCTGCCGTACTTTTACTGTCTAGTTACAACTGGATGTTATTGAAGCTACCGTACTGTCACTGTCTAGTTACAACTGGTAATTATTGAAGCTACCGTACTGTCACTGTCTAGTTGCAACTGGATGTTATTGAAGCTACTGTACTGTCACTGTCTAGTTACAACTGGATGTTATAGAAGCTACCGTACTGTCACTGTCTAGTTACAACTGGATGTTATTGAAGCTACCGTACTGTCACTGTTTAGTTACAACTTGATGTTATAGAAGCTACCGTACTGTCACTGTCTAGTAGCAGCGGGATGTTATTGAAGCAACCGTACTGTCACTATCTAGTTACAACTGGATGTTATAGAAGCTACCGTACTGTCACTGTCTAGTTACAACTGGATGTTATAGAAACTACCGTACTGTCACTATCTAGTTACAACTGGATGTTATTGAAGCTACCGTACTGTCACTGTCTAGTTACAACTGGATGTTATAGAAGCTACCGTACTGTCACTGTCTAGATACAACTGGATGTTATTGAAGCTACCTTACTGTCACTGTCTAGTTACAACTGGATGTTATAGAAGCTACCGTACAGTCACTGTCTAGTAGCAGCGGGATGTTATTGAAGCAACCGTACTGTCACTATCTAGTTACAACTGGATGTTATTGAAGCTACCGTACTGTCACTGTCTAGTTACAACTGGATGTTATAGAAGCTACCGTACTGTCACTGTCTAGTTACAACTGGATGTTATAGAAGCTACCGTACTGTCACTGTCTAGTCACAACTGGATGTTATAGAAGCTACCGTACTGTCACTGTCTAGTAGCAGCGGGATGTTATTGAAGCAACTGTACTGTCACTATCTAGTTACAACTGGATGTTATTGAAGCTACCGTACTGTCACTGTCTAGTTACAACTGGATGTTATTGAAGCTGCCGTACTTTTACTGTCTAGTTACAACTGGATGTTTTTGAAGCTACCGTACTGTCACTGTCTAGTTACAACTGGATGTTATAGAAGCTACCGTACTGTCACTGTCCAGTAGCAGCGGGATGTTATTGAAGCAACCGTACTGTCACTATCTAGTTACAACTGGATGTTATTGAAGCTGCCGTACTTTTACTGTCTAGTTACAACTGGATGTTATTGAAGCTACCGTACTGTCACTGTCTAGTTACAACTGGATGTTATAGAAGCCACCGTACTGTCACTGTCTAGTAGCAGCGGGATGTTATTGAAGCAACCGTACTGTCACTATCTAGTTACAACTGGATGTTATTGAAGCTACCGTACTGTCACTGTCTAGTAACAGCGGTGTGTTATTTCAGCTACCGTACTTTTACTGTCTAGTAACAGCTGGATGTTATTGCAGTTACCGTACTGTCACTGTCTAGTAGCAGCGGTGTGTTATTTCAGCTACCGTACTTTTACTGTCTAGTAACAGCTGGATGTTATTGCAGTTACCGTACTGTCACTGTCTAATAACAGCGGTGTGTTATTACAGCTACCGTACTTTTACTGTCTAGTAACAGCATTATCTTATTGCAGTTACCGTACTGAAACTGTCTAATAGCAGCGGGAAGTTATTGAAGCTACCGTACTGTCACTGTCTATTAGCAGCGGGATGTTATTGAAGCTACCGTAATGTCACTGTCTAGTTACAACTGGATGTTATTGAAGTTACCGTACTGTCACTGTCTAGTTACACCTGGATGTTATAGATGCTGCCGTACTGTCACTGTCTAGTAGCAGCGGTGTGTTATTGAAGCTACCGTACTGTCACTGTCTAGTTACAACTGGATGTTATTGAAGCTACCTTACTGTCACTGTCTAGTTATAATTGGATGTTATTGAAGCTACCGTACTGTCACTGTCTAGTTACAACTGGATGTTATTGAAGCTACCGTACTGTCACTGTCTAGTTACAACTGGATGTTATAGAAGCTACCGTACTGTCACTGTCTAGTAGCAGCGGGATGTTATTGAAGCAACCGTACTGTCACTATCCAGTTACAACTGGATGTTATTGAAGCTACCGTACTGTCACTGTCTAGTTACAACTGGATGTTATAGAAGCTACCGTACTGTCACTGTCTAGTTACAACTGGATGTTATAGAAGCTACCGTACTGTCACTGTCTAGTCAGAACTGGATGTTATAGAAGCTACCGTACTGTCACTGTCTAGTAGCAGCGGGATGTTATTGAAGCAACTGTACTGTCACTATCTAGTTACAACTGGATGTTATTGAAGCTACCGTACTGTCACTGTCTAGTTACAACTGGATGTTATTGAAGCTGCCGTACTTTTACTGTCTAGTTACAACTGGATGTTTTTGAAGCTACCGTACTGTCACTGTCTAGTTACAACTGGATGTTATAGAAGCTAACGTACTGTCACTGTCTAGTAGCAGCGGGATGTTATTGAAGCAACCGTACTGTCACTATCTAGTTACAACTGGATGTTATTGAAGCTACCGTACTGTCACTGTCTAGTTACAACTGGATGTTATAGAAGCTACCGTACTGTCACTGTCTAGTTACAACTGGATGTTATAGAAGCTACCGTACTGTCACTGTCTAGTTACAACTGGATGTTATAGAAGCTACCGTACTGTCACTGTCTAGTAGCAGCGGGATGTCATTGAAGCAACTGTACTGTCACTATCTAGTTACAACTGGATGTTATTGAAGCTACCGTACTGTCACTGTCTAGTTACAACTTGATGTTATAGAAGCTACCGTACTGTCACTGTCTAGTTACAACTGGATATTATAGAAGCTACCGTACTGTCACTGTCTAGTAGCAGCGGGATGTTATGGAAGCTACCGTACTGTCACTGTCTAGTTACAACTGGATGTTATTGAAGCTACCGTACTGTCACTGTCTAGTTACAACTGGATGTTATTAAAGCTACCGTGCTGTCACTGTCTAGTTACAACTGGATGTTATTGAAGCTGCCGTACTTTTACTGTCTAGTTACATCTGGATGTTATTGAAGCTACCGTACTGTCACTGTCTAGTTACAACTGGATGTTATTGAAGCAACCGTACTGTCACTATCTAGTTGCAACTGGATGTTATTGAAACTACCGTACAGTCACTGTCTAGTTACAACTGGATGTTATAGAAGCTACCGTACTGTCACTGTCTAGTTACAACTGGATGTTATAGAAGCTACCGTACTGTCACTGTCTAGTAGCAGCGGGATGTTATTGAAGCAACCGTACTGTCACTATCTAGTTACAACTGGATGTTATTGAAGCTACCGTACTGTCACTGTCTAGTTACATCTGGATGTTATTGAAGCTGCCGTACTTTTACTGTCTAGTTACAACTGGATGTTATTGAAGCTACCGTACTGTCACTGTCTAGTTACAACTGGTAATTATTGAAGCTACCGTACTGTCACTGTCTAGTTGCAACTGGATGTTATTGAAGCTACTGTACTGTCACTGTCTAGTTACAACTGGATGTTATAGAAGCTACCGTACTGTCACTGTCTAGTTACAACTGGATGTTATTGAAGCTACCGTACTGTCACTGTTTAGTTACAACTGGATGTTATAGAAGCTACCGTACTGTCACTGTCTAGTAGCAGCGGGATGTTATTGAAGCAACCGTACTGTCACTATCTAGTTACAACTGGATGTTATAGAAGCTACCGTACTGTCACTGTCTAGTTACAACTGGATGTTATAGAAACTACCGTACTGTCACTGTCTAGTTACAACTGGATGTTATAGAAGCTACCGTACTGTCACTGTCTAGTAGCAGCGGGATGTTATTGAAGCAACCGTACTGTCACTATCTAGTTACAACTGGATGTTATTGAAGCTACCGTACTGTCACTGTCTAGTTACAACTGGATGTTATAGAAGCTACCGTACTGTCACTGTCTAGTTACAACTGGATGTTATTGAAGCTACCTTACTGTCACTGTCTAGTTACAACTGGATGTTATAGAAGCTACCGTACAGTCACTGTCTAGTAGCAGCGGGATGTTATTGAAGCAACCGTACTGTCACTATCTAGTTACAACTGGATGTTATTGAAGCTACCGTACTGTCACTGTCTAGTTACAACTGGATGTTATAGAAGCTACCGTACTGTCACTGTCTAGTTACAACTGGATGTTATAGAAGCTACCGTACTGTCACTGTCTAGTCACAACTGGATGTTATAGAAGCTACCGTACTGTCACTGTCTAGTAGCAGCGGGATGTTATTGAAGCAACTGTACTGTCACTATCTAGTTACAACTGGATGTTATTGAAGCTACCGTACTGTCACTGTCTAGTTACAACTGGATGTTATTGAAGCTGCCGTACTTTTACTGTCTAGTTACAACTGGATGTTTTTGAAGCTACCGTACTGTCACTGTCTAGTTACAACTGGATGTTATAGAAGCTACCGTACTGTCACTGTCCAGTAGCAGCGGGATGTTATTGAAGCAACCGTACTGTCACTATCTAGTTACAACTGGATGTTATTGAAGCTGCCGTACTTTTACTGTCTAGTTACAACTGGATGTTATTGAAGCTACCGTACTGTCACTGTCTAGTTACAACTGGATGTTATAGAAGCCACCGTACTGTCACTGTCTAGTAGCAGCGGGATGTTATTGAAGCAACCGTACTGTCACTATCTAGTTACAACTGGATGTTATTGAAGCTACCGTACTGTCACTGTCTAGTAACAGCGGTGTGTTATTTCAGCTACCGTACTTTTACTGTCTAGTAACAGCTGGATGTTATTGCAGTTACCGTACTGTCACTGTCTAGTAGCAGCGGTGTGTTATTTCAGCTACCGTACTTTTACTGTCTAGTAACAGCTGGATGTTATTGCAGTTACCGTACTGTCACTGTCTAATAACAGCGGTGTGTTATTACAGCTACCGTACTTTTACTGTCTAGTAACAGCATTATCTTATTGCAGTTACCGTACTGAAACTGTCTAATAGCAGCGGGAAGTTATTGAAGCTACCGTACTGTCACTGTCTATTAGCAGCGGGATGTTATTGAAGCTACCGTACTGTCACTGTCTAGTTACAACTGGATGTTATTGAAGTTACCGTACTGTCACTGTCTAGTTACACCTGGATGTTATAGATGCTGCCGTACTGTCACTGTCTAGTAGCAGCGGTGTGTTATTGAAGCTACCGTACTGTCACTGTCTAGTTACAACTGGATGTTATTGAAGCTACCTTACTGTCACTGTCTAGTTATAATTGGATGTTATTGAAGCTACCGTACTGTCACTGTCTAGTTACAACTGGATGTTATTGAAGCTACCGTACTGTCACTGTCTAGTTACAACTGGATGTTATAGAAGCTACCGTACTGTCACTGTCTAGTAGCAGCGGGATGTTATTGAAGCAACCGTACTGTCACTATCTAGTTACAACTGGATGTTATTGAAGCTACCGTACTGTCACTGTCTAGTTACAACTGGATGTTATAGAAGCTACCGTACTGTCACTGTCTAGTTACAACTGGATGTTATAGAAGCTACCGTACTGTCACTGTCTAGTCAGAACTGGATGTTATAGAAGCTACCGTACTGTCACTGTCTAGTAGCAGCGGGATGTTATTGAAGCAACTGTACTGTCACTATCTAGTTACAACTGGATGTTATTGAAGCTACCGTACTGTCACTGTCTAGTTACAACTGGATGTTATTGAAGCTGCCGTACTTTTACTGTCTAGTTACAACTGGATGTTTTTGAAGCTACCGTACTGTCACTGTCTAGTTACAACTGGATGTTATAGAAGCCACCGTACTGTCACTGTCTAGTAGCAGCGGGATGTTATTGAAGCAACCGTACTGTCACTATCTAGTTACAACTGGATGTTATTGAAGATACCGTACTGTCACTGTCTAGTAACAGCGGTGTGTTATTTCAGCTACCGTACTTATACTGTCTAGTAACAGCTGGATGTTATTGCAGTTACTGTACAGTCACTGTCTAGTAGCAGCGGTGTGTTATTTCAGCTACCGTACTTTTACTGTCTAGTAACAGCTGGATGTTATTGCAGTTACCGTACTGTCACTGTCTAGTAGCAGCGGTGTGTTATTTCAGCTACCGTACTTTTACTGACTAGTAACAGCTGGATGTTATTGCAGTTACCGTGCTGTCACTGTCTAATAACAGCGGTGTGTTATTACAGCTACCGTACTTTTACTGTCTAGTAACAGCATTATCTTATTGCAGTTACCGTACTGCCAGTGTCTAATAACAGCGGGAAGTTATTGAAGCTACCGTACTGTCACTGTCTAGTTACAACTGGATGTTATAGATGCTACCGTACTGTCACTGTCTAGTTACAACTGGATGTTATTGAAGCTACCGTACTGTCACTGTCTAGTTACAACTGGATGTTATAGAAGCTACCGTACTGTCACTGTCTAGTAGCAGCGGGATGTTATTGAAGCAACCGTACTGTCACTATCTAGTTACAACTGGATGTTATTGAAGCTACCGTACTGTCACTGTCTAGTTACAACTGGATGTTATAGAAGCTACCGTACTGTCACTGTCTAGTTACAACTGGATGTTATAGAAGCTACCGTACTGTCACTGTCTAGTAGCAGCGGGATGTTATTGAAGCAACTGTACTGTCACTATCTAGTTACAACTGGATGTTATTGAAGCTACCGTACTGTCACTGTCTAGTTACAACTGGATGTTATTGAAGCTGCCGTACTTTTACTGTCTAGTTACAACTGGATGTTATTGAAGCTACCGTACTGTCACTGTCTAGTTACAACTGGATGTTATAGAAGCTACCGTACTGTCACTGTCCAGTAGCAGCGGGATGTTATTGAAGCAACTGTACTGTCACTATCTAGTTACAACTGGATGTTGTTGAAGCTACCGTACTGTCACTGTCTAGTTACAACTGGATGTTATTGAAGCTGCCGTACTTTTACTGTCTAGTTACAACTGGATGTTATTGAAGCTACCGTACTGTCACTGTCTAGTTACAACTGGATGTTATTGAAGCTACCGTACTGTCACTGTCTAGTTACAACTTGATGTTATAGAAGCTACCGTACTGTCACTGTCTAGTTACAACTGGATATTATAGAAGCTACCGTACTGTCACTGTCTAGTAGCAGCGGGATGTTGTGGAAGCTACCGTACTGTCACTGTCTAGTTACAACTGGATGTTATTGAAGCTACCGTACTGTCACTGTCTAGTTACAACTGGATGTTATTAAAGCTACCGTACTGTCACTGTCTAGTTACAACTGGATGTTATTGAAGCTGCCGTACTTTTACTGTCTAGTTACATCAGGATGTTATTGAAGCTACCGTACTGTCACTGTCTAGTTACTACTGGATGTTATTGAAGCTACCGTACTGTCACTATCTAGTTGCAACTGGATGTTATTGAAGCTACCGTACTGTCACTGTCTAGTTACAACTGGATGTTATAGAAGCTACCGTACTGTCACTGTCTAGTTACAACTGGATGTTATAGAAGCTACCGTACTGTCACTGTCTAGTAGCAGCGGGATGTTATTGAAGCAACCGTACTGTCACTATCTAGTTACAACTGGATGTTATTGAAGCTACCGTACTGTCACTGTCTAGTTACAACTGGATGTTATTGAAGCTGCCGTACTTTTACTGTCTAGTTACAACTGGATGTTATTGAAGCTACCGTACTGTCACTGTCTAGTTAGAACTGGATGTTAGTGAAGCTACCGTACTGTCACTGTCTAGTTACAACTTTATGTTATTGAAGCTACCGTACTGTCACTGTCTAGTTACAACTGGATGTTATTGAAGCTACCGTACTGTCACTGTCTAGTTACAACTGGATGTTATTGAAGTTACCGTACTGTCACTGTCTAGTTACAACTGGATGTTATAGAAGCTACCGTACTGTCACTGTGTAGTAGCAGAGGGATGGTTTTGAAGCTCGTACTGTCACTGTCTAGTAGCACCGGGATGTTATTGAAGCTACCGTACTGTCACTGTCTAGTTACAACTGGATGTTATTGAAGCTGCCGTACTGTCACTGTTTAGTTACAACTGGATGTTATAGAAGCTACCGTACTGTCACTGTCTAGTAGCAGCGGGATGTTATTGAAGCAACCGTACTGTCACTATCTAGTTACAACTGGATGTTATTGAAGCTACCGTACTGTCACTGTCTAGTTACAACTGGATGTTATAGAAACTACCGTACTGTCACCGTCTAGTTACAACTGGATGTTATAGAAGCTACCGTACTGTCACTGTCTAGTAGCAGCGGGATGTTATTGAAGCAACCGTACTGTCACTATCTAGTTACAACTGGATGTTATTGAAGCTACCGTACTGTAACTGTCTATTTACAACTGGATGTTATAGAAGCTACCGTACTGTCACTGTCTAGTTACAACTGGATGTTATTGAAGCTACCGTACTGTCACTGTCTAGTTACAACTGGATGTTATTGAAGCTGCCGTACTTTTACTGTCTAGTTACAACTGGATGTTATAGAAGCTGCCGTACTTTTACTGTCTAGTTACATCTGGATGTTATTGAAGCTACCGTACTGTCACTGTCTAGTAGCAGCGGGATGTTATTGAAGCAACCGTACTGTCACTATCTAGTTACTACTGGATGTTATAGAAGCTACCGTACTGTCACTGTCTAGTTACAACTGGATGTTATAGAAGCTACCGTACTGTCACTGTCTAGTTACAACTGGATGTTATAGAAGCTACCGTACTGTCACTGTCTAGTTACAACTGGATGTTATAGAAGCTACCGTACTGTCACTGTCTAGTAGCAGCGGGATGTTATTGAAGCAACCGTACTGTCACTATCTAGTTACAACTGGATGTTATTGAAGCTACCGTACTGTCACTGTCTAGTTACAACTGGATGTTATTGAAGCTGCCGTACTTTTACTGTCTAGTTGCAACTGGATGTTATTGAAGCTACCGTACTGTCACTGTCTAGTTAGAACTGGATGTTAGTGAAGCTACCGTACTGTCACTGTCTAGTTACAACTTTATGTTATTGAAGCTACCGTACTGTCACTGTCTAGTTACAACTGGATGTTATTGAAGCTACCGTACTGTCACTGTCTAGTTACAACTGGATGTTATTGAAGCTGCCGTACTTTTACTGTCTAGTTACAACTGGATGTTATAGAAGCTACCGTACTGTCACTGTCTAGTAGCAGCGGGATGTTATTGAAGCAACTGTACTGTCACTATCTAGTTACAACTGGATGTTATTGAAGCTACCGTACTGTCACTGTCTAGTTACAACTGGATGTTATTGAAGCTGCCGTACTTTTACTGTCTAGTTACAACTGGATGTTTTTGAAGCTACCGTACTGTCACTGTCTAGTTACAACTGGATGTTATAGAAGCTGCCGTACTTTTACTGTCTAGTTACATCTGGATGTTATTGAAGCTACCGTACTGTCACTGTCTAGTAGCAGCGGGATGTTATTGAAGCAACCGTACTGTCACTATCTAGTTACTACTGGATGTTATAGAAGCTACCGTACTGTCACTGTCTAGTTACAACTGGATGTTATAGAAGCTACCGTACTGTCACTGTCTAGTTACAACTGGATGTTATAGAAGCTACCGTACTGTCACTGTCTAGTAGCAGCGGGATGTTATTGAAGCAACCGTACTGTCACTATCTAGTTACAACTGGATGTTATTGAAGCTACCGTACTGTCACTGTCTAGTTACAACTGGATGTTATTGAAGCTGCCGTACTTTTACTGTCTAGTTACAACTGGATGTTATTGAAGCTACCGTACTGTCACTGTCTAGTTACAACTGGATGTTATTGAAGCTACCGTACTGTCACTGTCTAGTTGCAACTGGATGTTATTGAAGCTACCGTACTGTCACTGTCTAGTTAGAACTGGATGTTAGTGAAGCTACCGTACTGTCACTGTCTAGTTACAACTTTATGTTATTGAAGCTACCGTACTGTCACTGTCTAGTTACAACTGGATGTTATTGAAGCTACCGTACTGTCACTGTCTAGTTACAACTGGATGTTATTGAAGCTACCGTACTGTCACTGTCTAGTTACAACTGGATGTTATTGAAGCTACCGTACTGTCACTGTCTAGTTACAACTGGATGTTATTGAAGCTACCGTACTGTCACTGTCTAGTTACAACTGGATGTTATAGAAGCTACCGTACTGTCACTGTGTAGTAGCAGAGGGATGGTTTTGAAGCTCGTACTGTCACTGTCTAGTAGCACCGGGATGTTATTGAAGCTACCGTACTGTCACTGTCTAGTTACAACTGGATGTTATTGAAGCTACCGTACTGTCTTTGTCTAGTAGCAGCGGGATTTTATTGAAGCTACCGTTGTCACTGTCTAGTAACAGCGGGATATTATTGAAGCTACCGTACTGTCACTGTCTAGTTACAACTGGATGTTATAGAAACTACCGTACTGTCACCGTCTAGTTACAACTGGATGTTATAGAAGCTACCGTACTGTCACTGTCTAGTAGCAGCGGGATGTTATTGAAGCAACCGTACTGTCACTATCTAGTTACAACTGGATGTTATTGAAGCTACCGTACTGTAACTGTCTATTTACAACTGGATGTTATAGAAGCTACCGTACTGTCACTGTCTAGTTACAACTGGATGTTATTGAAGCTACCGTACTGTCACTGTCTAGTTACAACTGGATGTTATTGAAGCTGCCGTACTTTTACTGTCTAGTTACAACTGGATGTTATAGAAGCTGCCGTATTTTTACTGTCTAGTTACATCTGGATGTTATTGAAGCTACCGTACTGTCACTGTCTAGTAGCAGCGGGATGTTATTGAAGCAACCGTACTGTCACTATCTAGTTACTACTGGATGTTATAGAAGCTACCGTACTGTCACTGTCTAGTTACAACTGGATGTTATAGAAGCTACCGTACTGTCACTGTCTAGTTACAACTGGATGTTATAGAAGCTACCGTACTGTCACTGTCTAGTTACAACTGGATGTTATAGAAGCTACCGTACTGTCACTGTCTAGTAGCAGCGGGATGTTATTGAAGCAACCGTACTGTCACTATCTAGTTACAACTGGATGTTATTGAAGCTACCGTACTGTCACTGTCTAGTTACAACTGGATGTTATTGAAGCTGCTGTACTTTTACTGTCTAGTTACAACTGGATGTTATTGAAGCTACCGTACTGTCACTGTCTAGTTACAACTGGATGTTATTGAAGCTACCGTACTGTCACTGTCTAGTTGCAACTGGATGTTATTGAAGCTACCGTACTGTCACTGTCTAGTTAGAACTGGATGTTAGTGAAGCTACCGTACTGTCACTGTCTAGTTACAACTTTATGTTATTGAAGCTACCGTACTGTCACTGTCTAGTTACAACTGGATGTTATTGAAGCTACCGTACTGTCACTGTCTAGTTACAACTGGATGTTATTGAAGCTGCCGTACTTTTACTGTCTAGTTACAACTGGATGTTATAGAAGCTACCGTACTGTCACTGTCTAGTAGCAGCGGGATGTTATTGAAGCAACTGTACTGTCACTATCTAGTTACAACTGGATGTTATTGAAGCTACCGTACTGTCACTGTCTAGTTACAACTGGATGTTATTGAAGCTGCCGTACTTTTACTGTCTAGTTACAACTGGATGTTTTTGAAGCTACCGTACTGTCACTGTCTAGTTACAACTGGATGTTATAGAAGCTGCCGTACTTTTACTGTCTAGTTACATCTGGATGTTATTGAAGCTACCGTACTGTCACTGTCTAGTAGCAGCGGGATGTTATTGAAGCAACCGTACTGTCACTATCTAGTTACTACTGGATGTTATAGAAGCTACCGTACTGTCACTGTCTAGTTACAACTGGATGTTATAGAAGCTACCGTACTGTCACTGTCTAGTTACAACTGGATGTTATAGAAGCTACCGTACTGTCACTGTCTAGTTACAACTGGATGTTATAGAAGCTACCGTACTGTCACTGTCTAGTAGCAGCGGGATGTTATTGAAGCAACCGTACTGTCACTATCTAGTTACAACTGGATGTTATTGAAGCTACCGTACTGTCACTGTCTAGTTACAACTGGATGTTATTGAAGCTGCCGTACTTTTACTGTCTAGTTACAACTGGATGTTATTGAAGCTACCGTACTGTCACTGTCTAGTTACAACTGGATGTTATTGAAGCTACCGTACTGTCACTGTCTAGTTGCAACTGGATGTTATTGAAGCTACCGTACTGTCACTGTCTAGTTAGAACTGGATGTTAGTGAAGCTACCGTACTGTCACTGTCTAGTTACAACTTTATGTTATTGAAGCTACCGTACTGTCACTGTCTAGTTACAACTGGATGTTATTGAAGCTACCGTACTGTCACTGTCTAGTTACAACTGGATGTTATTGAAGCTACCGTACTGTCACTGTCTAGTTACAACTGGATGTTATAGAAGCTACCGTACTGTCACTGTGTAGTAGCAGAGGGATGGTTTTGAAGCTCGTACTGTCACTGTCTAGTAGCACCGGGATGTTATTGAAGCTACCGTACTGTCACTGTCTAGTTACAACTGGATGTTATTGAAGCTATCGTACTGTCTTTGTCTAGTAGCAGCGGGATTTTATTGAAGCTACCGTTGTCACTGTCTAGTAACAGCGGGATATTATTGAAGCTACCGTACTGTCACCGTCTAGTAGCAGCGGGATGTTATTGAAGCTACCGTACTGTCACTGTCTAGTAGCAGCGGGATTTTATTGATGCTACCGTACTGTCACTGTCTAGTAGCAGCGGGATATTATTGAAGCTACCGTACTGTCACTGTCTGATAGCAGCGGGATGTTATTGAAGCTACCGTACTGTCTCTGTCGTAGTAGTATCCGGCTGTGATTATTTTTTTTAAAATGCTTTACACAAATTTGTAATTACCTTTTTCAGTATTAGAAACACTCCAATCAGTTCGTTTTCACAACTGATTATTAAATCAATTTTTTAAATTAATATTTATACTGAAACTCGATCCAGAGAATCTGAGCAATGCATAGAACGTTTAGGAGAACAATGGCGCCGAAGCGTTAGGAGTGTCAGAGGAATGTTAGGGAATAGCAAACTTATAAGACAGCTGTTCAAAGCATCGCTCGGGACAATCTAACGCCACTGCAGCGATCACTGTAATGCTCTGCATTGTCCAGAAGAACGTGTAAATACCCAAAGAAATCCCCTATTTTTTTTTTTTTTAAGAGTGCTACTTACACGTTCGCGTCAAATACCCACAACCTTACTTTCCAAATTAATTGACAAAGAAAGGCGAGTTATATATACGGAGAGACAATTTAGCAGAGCTATAGCTGAAAAAAAGTTCTTAGTAAAGTGTGTTGTGTTTGATGTTTTGCCTCCCCATATCACTCATTTGAGCTCTAAATGTAAGGAGTTTGTGTTTCATAACACATTAAGCTTGATAAGGGTAACACATTAGAGGCTGAAACACCGCAATAAGTAAATAAACTTGACTGGATATTCAACCGTCTTGTCATTTGTTCAATGATTATCTCAAGTGCTCAAATAAGCATGAAGGGCAAAGCTTTTTTTGAACCGTCACCTCAATCGGAGGTTGACCAGATCGTAGATCGGCTTCGAGCTTATAACCATTATATAATATTATGAAACAGTGCTATAGTTCATAATCATACAAATCATTCACCCTTTCGTTCCTGCCTAGAATTGTATTTATATATAAGCTTGCTAGTTTATAAATGAATTAAATAAATTAATTAATTAAAAGGTATAGGCTACTTGTGAAATAAGTCATGAATGTCTAGAAACAACGTAAAGAAACAAAATTTTCTTTATAGGAATGTCCTGCAATGAACAGCTTCTAAAATTCTTCCTAAAGGTACCTTCAGTAATTCGAATTACAGTAGAGTTTCATTAAGGTGAGATAGATGGGACCGAGTACCCCTCGGATTACAGTGAAATACGTTCCTGTGCATTAAAAAAAACACAGGTGTTTTAATGAACCCCAATACAGTACTATAATCAGGAATGCACAAAATCAGTTTATAGAACTTTATGTATATGAACATTTCTTGGAAGCCCGACTCTTTTCCTTTGCATAACGTATGGCGATAAACAGTTTTTGGAAGCCTGATACAATCGTTTTCTTTTGAATGGATAAAATAGGACACAATATCAAGAGCACGGTGGTACAATATATTACAATGAAAATATTGGAAAGAACCCCAATTCCACAAAAAATAATAAAAAATAACAAATAAAACAAGTTATTTAAGATTAAACCCTTATGTACATTCCGATGACCATGTCGTCATCATCAGAGGGTCTTATTATAAAATTACAATCTAGCAAACAAGAAGTTACAAACTAGAATGATCTTCTGCTTTGTAACTTCTTGTTTGCTAGATTGTAATTTTGTAATAAGACCCTCTGATGATGATGACATGGTCATCGGAATGTACATAAGGGTTTAATCTTAAATAACTTGTTTTATTTGTTATTTTTGATTATTTTTTGTGGAATTGGGGTTATTTCCAATATTGTCATTGTGATAAAATAGGCTGAAATAGAAATAGGCTAGAATTTAAAAGGGTATCGAAATATCGAGGCTCTACTGTATTAGATATGTTATCTGGATAATTAGCAATAGTTATTTGAATAAAAACTCTAAAGTCAACTTCTGCCCGAAAGGATTGGATATCTTTGGTAAATAACTTCACCTATTTCTTTGTAATACTAAATGGTAATTAATATATTAAATTAATTGTGGTAGTCAAATACTGGTCATTAATTAATGTATTATTAAAGGCTTAATGCTTGAAATAATTCTAGCTAATAATTTATTGTACAACAACCAAAATGTATTAAATAATTATTTTCAATTCCCTAAACTCAAAAACCTATAAACTAAAACCATGTTTGGCTACATGTGACAACCCGTAAGTACTGTACACGCACCCCAATGTGCGAAATGAAATTATGATGTCATTTCCTGTGTTAGATTGATCGATAAAACAATCGATAATTACCCCCAATCTGTACATAGCTTTTAATTGGTGCATGTCTGTTCTAATGTTTAATGAAATTATTGTTTGATTGTTCGTGTTGCATGCAAAGCATTGCCCTCCACGCTTCGACAATTGCACGGAATATCTGTAAACAAATCAATAGCGCCGGGTTTTTGTTGCCTCTAATTGCAACCTTAACACAATGTGTAATTTATTGTCAGTAGCGCGTCAGAATTATTACACTAATTCCACTGATGGTTGTAGTCGCATTGATCTGATATGCTAATAAGGTTTTAATTAATTTTAATTCTATTCAACTCAATCTCGATTACTGCGTTTTTAAACACTATTAGCAAAGTCTATTTGCTATTAAAGTGTGAGCTTTTATAGATGAGTTTAGCACTTTTATCGACTTCAATAAAACAGTGGAAATATGAATTTACATTTTAAACGTTACATTTATCATAATGAAATGTGACTGAACAACATATGATGCTAGACTAGACCAATATCGTGGTTAGTGCTAAGCTATTGTCGACTTCACTTCGAGATTAATTCAAGGTTATGTTTAAATTGATTTCAAAACGTTTCCTTATAACTTATTCATACTTAACTTATGCATGTATTTTAATAGAATAAATTGTAACTTTTATTAAAGAAGTGGTGTTTCTATAGAAAGATTACAAAAAGAAGGACGGTGATGGGATGAGACGTAAACAGCAATGGAAAGGATAGAGCTGAGATCTGGAGGGTAAAACCGTGTGAAAGTCCTAAGCTAATGTCGACTTCACTTCGAGATTACTTCGAGGTTATGATTAAATTGTTTAAAAATAGTTTCCTTTATATTCAGCCATATATTACGTGCATTTGAGTAGAGTAAATTATAACGTATGTTTGTCATGTCACAGCTGTTTCTATAGAAGGATTAAGAAAAGTAAGACGGAGATGTTTAGGATGGGATGAGACGTAAGAAGCCATGGAAAAAAGAGAGCTAAGATGTGGAGGGTGAAACGGTGTGGAAAGGCTAAGTTATGGTCGACTTCACTTCGAGATTACTTCGAGGTTATGATTAAATTGTTTAAAAATAGTTTCCTTTATATTCAGCCATATATTACATGCATTTGAGTAGAGTAAATTATAACGTATATTTGTCATGCCACAGCTGTTTCTATAGAAGGATTAAGAAAAGAAAGACGGAGATGTTTAGGATGAGATGAGACGTAAGAAGCCATGGAAAAAAGAGTGTAAGATATGGAGGGTGGAACGGTGTGGAAAGGCTAAGTTATGGTCGACTTCACTTCGAGATTACTTCGAGGTTATGATTAAATTGTTTAAAAATAGTTTCCTTTATATTCAGCCATATATTACATGCATTTGAGTAGAGTAAATTATAACGTATGTTTGTCATGCCACAGCTGTTTCTATAGAAGGATTAAGAAAAGAAAGACGGAGATGTTTAGGATGGGATGAGACGTAAGAAGCCATGGAAAAAAGAGAGCTAAGATGTGGAGGGTGAAACGGTGTGGAAAGGCTAAGTTATGGTCGACTTCACTTCGAGATTATTTCGAGGTTATGATTAAATTGTTTAAAAATAGTTTCCTTTATATTCAGCCATATATTACATGCATTTGAGTAGAGTAAATTATAACGTATGTTTGTCATGCCACAGCTGTTTCTATAGAAGGATTAAGAAAAGAAAGACGGAGATGTTTAGGATGAGATGAGACGTAAGAAGCCATGGAAAAAAGAGAGCTAAGATGTGGAGGGTGAAACGGTGTGGAAAGGCTAAGTTATGGTCGACTTCACTTCGAGATTATTTCGAGGTTATGATTAAATTGTTTAAAAATAGTTTCCTTTATATTCAGCCATATATTACATGCATTTGAGTAGAGTAAATTATAACGTATGTTTGTCATGCCACAGCTGTTTCTATAGAAGGATTAAGAAAAGTAAGACGGAGATGTTTAGGATGAGATGAGACGTAAGAAGCCATGGAAAAAAGAGAGCTAAGATGTGGAGGGTGAAACGGTGTGGAAAGGCTAAGTTATGGTCGACTTCACTTCGAGATTACTTCGAGGTTATGATTAAATTGTTTAAAAATAGTTTCCTTTATATTCAGCCATATATTACATGCATTTGAGTAGAGTAAATTATAACGTATGTTTGTCATGCCACAGCTGTTTCTATAGAAGGATTAAGAAAAGTAAGACGGAGATGTTTAGGATGAGATGAGACGTAAGAAGCCATGGAAAAAAGAGAGCTAAGATGTGGAGGGTGAAACGGTGTGGAAAGGCTAAGTTATGGTCGACTTCACTTCGAGATTACTTCGAGGTTATGATTAAATTGTTTAAAAATAGTTTCCTTTATAGTCACACATACAGTTCATGTATTTGAACAGTCAATTATAACGCACGTTTGTCATACAACTTCAGTTTCTGTAGAAAGCTTAAGAAGAGAAAGACGGCGATGGTTAGGATGGGACTTAAGAAGTCATGGAAAGAGGAGAACTGAGATGTAGAGGGTGAAACGGTGTGGGAGTGCTAAGCTATTGTAGTCATATATTCGAGATTACTTAGAGGTTATGTTTATATTGTTTCCTAATAATTTCCTATATAATCACATATAAAGTGCATGTGTTTGAATAGAGTCAATTATAACGAAGTTTGTCATACAACTGCTATTTTCATAGAAAGATTAAGAAGAGAAAGACTGTTTAGGATGAGATGAGACGTGAGAAGCCATGGAAAGGAGAGTGCTGAGATGTGGATGGTGAAACGGTGTGGAAATGCTAAGATGTTGTCATCTCTTCGAGATTATTTTGAGGTTATGTTTAAATTGTTTTCAAATCAGTATCACATACAATCAGTTATAGAATAGTGTATTTTGATAAACTTTATTACAACGTGTGTTATTCGTAAAACCGCTGTTTCTATAAAAATACGAAGAAGAGAAAGCCCAAGATGGTTAGGATAGGAAAGGAGAAGCGATGGAAGGGAGGAGTGATCAATTAATCGAAGGAGCATAAGGAGCATAAGTCTTGGCAGTCAAGCAGGTAAGCTCGGAGAGCCAGAGGAGGCAGCAGTTAGGGAAGAGGGGGAAATCAGTCACGTTTTGGGAGCCGGAGGAATATAAGTCCGGGAAGCTGAAGAGGGCGAAAATTCGAGGAGCTGGAGAAGGAGTCCGACCCTGGGAACGGAGATGAAAAAAAGGCAACCTAGGATATGAAGTTGTTCACGACGCCAAAAACGGCAAACTGAGATTCGACCGAGCTATTTCAATTCTACATAAGTACCAGTTAATGAATTATTAAATTAAATTAATACTGTTTTTGTTAAATTAAATTAAATATTAACAAGTGAATTCAAAAACCGGGAGTGATAACTAAATTTATTACACTACAAGGCATAACACGGTAACTTCACCCCCAGAGAAGAAAACTGTTAGTAAAGTTGTGGTAAAATAATATTAGATTTAAGCCTAACAACTGTTATTTATAAAGAGTTATTTCTTTTTGTATTCTCGCTGAAACTGTCCAAAGGTTCATCATATTTTATTATTTTAAGAAACGTAATTTAGTATTAAATATCTGAGGGGATTGATTTCAATTTATTAAATAATCAGTGAATTTTATTTTGTTTTATTATATCCAGAAAGTCTTGTAATAATTTAAAACTTTAAATTACAGATTTGGCGTTCGACAGTATATTTATTTAATAATCATATGTAGTAGGCCTATTATTAAATTTAAATTAAGTGTGTTATAGTTTATTCAAATTAGTGAGCGAAGCCTTGTGTTATAGTTGCCACACAACGTGAGGTTTCTATAATTTGAGAGAATATAGAGAACTGTAAGACCTGTTTATATATATAGTCTCTCTCTCTCTCTCTCTCTCTCTCTCTCTCTCTCTCTCTCTCTCTCTATATATATATATATATATATAGATATATATATATATATATATATATTTATATATATATATATATATATATATACATATATATATATATTTATATATATATATATATATATATATATATATATATATATATATATATATAAAGAACTAAGTCAAAATACAAATACAAGAATTATAATTGAATTTAAAATATTCCAATTATTATAAATTCAATTATAATTCTTGTATTTGTATTTTGACTTAGTTCTATATTAATACACAAGAATACATATTGCGATATTTATATATATATATCTGCCGACAGATATATATATATATATATATATATATATATATCTGGTATCTGCCGACATCTAAAATTTTCTATTCCGATTTCGATATCGATTTTAAAATTTTTCTTCTGATTCCCGATTCATAAGTCAATTCTCCATTCTTTTAACTTGAGTGAGACAGAAGTGCGAGAAGAGCGGATGCAAAGGGACGATAAATGCTTCCGATTGTCTTTGTTGTTGCGTCATAAATAATAATATCTTCATTTCCTTGTTAATTGCTTTAATCGTTTAATTCTGTTAAAGCAACTAATACATAGTTGTTAACTAATAACGTTTCTATATATTATACTACACACGTGTTTTAACAATTAAAAAAAAAACAAGAATCGGAATTGGCACTTTAATTAATGTAGAATCGAGTATCGAAGATTACTCGATACATTAGAATCGACGATTCCTAGAATCGAGAATCGGAACTGACCCATCCTATATATATATATATATATATATATATATATATATATATATATATATACTACTACTACTACTACTACGTAGCGCTACAGCCCGGGTTGGGCCTTGGCTTCCTTAACAATATCCCGCCATGTACTTCTGTCCTTAGCCTTCTGTTTCCATGCTGTAATGCCGAGTACTCTTAAATCTTCCTCAAGGTCCTGTAGCCATCGTTTTCTTGGTTGGTCAACTCTTCTTTTGCCAAAGTGCCATGTAAAAGTTTGTTCGGCATTCTATTGGTGGGCATTCTTATGATGTGACCCAACCATTCTAGACGTCGCGTTTTAATAAAATGGAATTTGTATAAAGAATACAACTCGGCATTAGATCGAAACTTCCATACATTTGTCTGTACATCGTGGACCAGACCATAAATGTTTCTTAAAAGTTTACGCTCAAACAATGTCAACTGATTTTTCATCGCGGCGGTTAAAGTCCACGTCTCCGCTCCATACATTAGGACTGGCCAAATTAAGGTTTTATAGACTCGTACCTTTGTGGTTTGAGACAATAGCCTACTTTTAAAAAGCTTTATATTTGCGAAGTATGCTTAATTAGCTGTCATTATTCTTTTATGTAGACTGTCTTTGGACTTCATTTATTGTTTTATTTTCATCATTCACTTCCGAGCCCAAATATGTGAAACTTTTTACTTTTTCAAATGAATATCCATCGATATCTATAGTCGTACTGCTACGCCTTCTGCTTGTACTCATATATTTAGTTTTTCCCTCATTTATGCAGAGACCTATCTTTTTGCTTTCATTATTGATTATATTAAAAGTTTCTTGGCAACCAAGATATATCATCAGCATATGCACATATTTGACTGCTTGAATGCATGATATTCCCTGAAACGTTAATACTCCTCAAAACGCCATGTAAGGAGAGATTGAAGAGGATAGCAGACAGGGCATCGCCTTGTCTCACGCCAGTTAGAATAGGGAATTCGGGACTAATACCGCCGCCTATGACAACTTTGCCGTCACTATCACACAATGTCATTTTGATCAACGTTTTTGGTACGTTGAACTCCTTTAGGATTTCGAGCAATTTTACTCTGTTGACACTGTTAAAAGCCTGCCGATAGTCAATAAAAAGAAGATGAAGGTCAATTTTATATTCCCAACACCTCTCGAGTAACTGTCTTTAAACAAATATCTGATCGGTATTTCCTCTTCCCTGTCGGGAATCCGCACTGATAAACTGTTATGATGTTTTCAGCAAAGAAATTGAGCTTTTTCAGTATTATGTTTGAGAATATTTTGTATGCTACCGTGAGCAGAGATATTCCTGCTGATAATTACTGCATTCCAATTTGTCACCCTTTTTAAAAACAGGACATATGAGACTAGTTCTCCATTTTCTAGGCATGCGTTCTCTTTCCCATATGTCTAGGATCAGGGAGTATAATTGTGACTGTACAATTTCTCCACAATTTTTAAAAAATTCGGCTACAAGTGAGTCTTCACCAGGTGCTCTATTGCTTTTCAGCTTTTCGATCGACTCCATGAAGTCATCCATGTCCTGTGGCTCAATGTCATCCTCATTTGTCAATTCTATTCGGCTCAATGTATTTTTGTCCGTGTCTATCGTCTGAGCTCCCGCGTTGTACAGATCACCAAAGTACTCTGCCCATCTGCCAATAGCTTCCGCCTTACCCTCCACTAATCTACCATCTTTATACTTGCATAAATCGGTTTTAGGCTGGAAACCCCTATTTATATATTTAACTGCACCATAGAATTTCCTGGATTCGTTATTACTTCTAAATTCCTCAATTTGGTCTACTTGCTTCCTTAGAAAGGCTTTTTTTCTTTTCACGTATGACCTTATTTGCTCTTCTACGGCTTAGTTGGTAATCTGAGGTGTTCTGTCTTGTAGCTTGCTGTAACATTGTCAATCTATATGCATTTCTTGTTCTTAGCACTTCACGACACTCATCATCGAACCATTCCTCATCACGTCCCCTCATTTTCTCACCAAACACATCACTCGCCGTCTCCTTAATGACTCTACTAATTTTTTACCTATTTACTTCTATACCTATTTTCTCATTTTCAATACCCTCTTTTAGTAACACTTCTAACATTTTTCTATCGCCCTGTTCTCTAAATCCTTTTAACGTGTCCGGATCTTTAAATTTGTCTAGGTTCCAGTGCCTTCTTTTATATAATTTCTCTTGTCGCAAACATGCCAGTCGCTCTCTATATTTAATTTTCACCAGAAAGAGGTCTGAATTACAATTTGGGCCTCTGGCCGTTCTGACATCAGTCACTGAGGAAGAATGGCGTTTTTAAATGAGTATGTGATCAATTTGAGCTATTGAGCCATTTGGTGCTTTCCAAGTTCCAATGTGTATTTTTTTTCTGTGCGGGAAATAAGTACTTTTTATTATCATGTTGTTTGCTTCAGCAAAATTCACACAAGTGTTTACCATTATCATTCGTTATATTATGAAGTGAGTAGGATCCAGCAACAGTTTGTGTAAAATTCTCTCTACCCACTTGGGCGTTTAAATCACCAAGTATAATTTTTGTGTCATATTTGGGACTACATAGAAGAGAATTTTCTAACTGTTGGTAGAAAAGTATTTTTTCATCTTCATCGCTGTCTTCAGTTGGTGAATAGGCAGAGATCAAAGTTGTATTTCTAAATTTTCCCCTCAAGCGCATCTTGCACATTCTATCATTAATGAGTCCAGGCTGTAACATTGTCCGAACATTCCATGTTGCTAAAACCAGGTTCGAGTTACGTTTTCTTTTAATCCATTCTTTATTATTACATTGTTTGGTTTCGTAACAAGAGTTTTTTACGGTGTAGGGTTGTTAGCCCTACGCTCAACCACTAACTAGTGGGCCAGGTAATTTTTTATCAGGGATTTCATCCCTTAGCTTGGATGCTTTCTCTGCAGCTAAGAACCCAAGCTATCCTTGTTTTTATTTTAGAGTTAACTCTCCTAGTCTTTGGGGTCCCCTCCCAAACCGTGCAAGACAGCACAGGGCAGTGCTTATTTGATGCGACACTTACTCGTCATGCCAC
>JBAIZL010000003.1:97527364-97539864 GCA_036971475.1 Prosapia bicincta | reverse complement strand
TTTGTTATTTAAGTAGTTTTATTTATTTATAATTAAAAATTACACCACCGTGGCTCCATTATTAAATACTTCTTATTAAATAATTATTTTTTTCAACCGTAGTCGCAGTTATATTTATCTTGAACAAGTTCAGATCTTACATTGTTTAATAACAGGTAAATATGAATAAAATAATTACTTCCAGCAAGAATAGTGGCTTGGTACAGATGTGTACAAATACATGCAAACGTTCGATCAAGTTTTGAAACAAAAGTCATTAAAAACATTTACAATTATAATATTACTTTATAAACAAACAAAACTCATGACAGTGAAATTGACTAAGGGTGGTAAACAGCGAAACAGACGAGGCAGACAAAGGTGGGGTAATTGAGCTCGATTAAGAGTCCATTAGGGTTCTGGGGAGAAATCAAATGATGTGATGAAATTGTTAATTCACTTGGGAGAGGGAGAGGGTAGCGGGACCCCTCTCTTACACTCCATAGTTTTATTGCTTTAGTAACAAGTTATTAACGTGAGGGGCGCATTTAATTTACCGACTGTAACTGTTTGTTGGGAATTTCAAAGAGTGTTTATGATTTTATTTAAGGTTCTTTATTAATTCGCTGACGTTCTTGTTCGCTTTGTTGTTAATTTGTTGGATATTTTAGGGTAACTATAAAGTCGTGAGGTTTTGCAGCAAACCGAACGTGTAAAGTATTATTACATAAAAAAATAAAGTAAATTATTTTTACAAAGTACAGATATGTCCTTTATATTTATAAGTTTTATATATTATATTAATATCCTATAAAAGGTTTATAGAGGAATACATTTAGTGCGGTTCCTAAAATTATAATTGTTTTTTCTTAACCCGTTTTTTAATAACTTCATCCTCAAACGTTTAAACACTACTATGTTGAATAGAAATGAGTACTATTTAAAGTTTTGAGAATGGAATTAATCCGAAACGCGTTAACAAAAAACATTGTAATATTATTAAAAGCAGAATAATATACTAAATGTATAGAACTACTCCAAACCGAATATGAATATAATAAGAGTTTTAAAAAGGAATGCTTCTTAAAAAAATATTATTCAAACTAAAAACATGTGTACATATATTACAATTGCCTATAATATTACTTACCTTTTTGATTGTTGAGGACGGTTATTTCAGGAGGTGTGGCCCATTGTCAACTCAGACCGTAACATAGATACAAGTGTTTTTTAGTTAAAATCTAGTAGCTCACGTGAAGATGGAATCAATTAATATTTTAAATTTCGATTTATGTTGTTACCAATTGTTGTGGCCTTTATTGATAATTTTATCTTTAAAACATTTTAATGAAGTGTGAAATCTCTACCTGCACCGATAAAAAGTCTTTCAGGCTCTACCGCAGCGCTCCAGATGTTCTCCGAACTACAGTAAGAAGGCGGTTTTATTTAAAGGCACAAAGAAGTCCTATTTCTAACTTCTGCCCAGAAAAGCATCTGTCTGTAAAAGAAACTTGTGCCCTTTTCAATAATTAGCCCTCAGGCTTACTCGCGAAAGCTGGTAGTAACTTTTCCCAAAAAAATCTCCAAACAAGCTATCTAGCTTCATGGTTAATATCATGGTTATTATCTATGGTAAAGACAACCTGGGAAGCTGATGCTTCAGGCAAAAAAGAAGCTAATCGTAAGATCAAACTCCCTCCCAGTACTTTAAGAATGGCTACCGACCTCTCCAAAGCTATCTTTGGACTGAATGGGTATCTCAGACTCCTCTCCTCACCTCCTAGAAGACGAATGTATGGCTGTTCGTCTGGTCATCTGCGGCGCTCTAGATCACAACAATGGGGACGATATCTTACAGGTTGGGATGGGTTCAATGACAGATCTGTCAAGGACGGCCATTGGCTGAGTAGAAGTAATATCCATAAAGTATAAATAATAGAAATATAAAAATGACACTTGATACATAAAACGTATTACTATTGTATGTTGCAAATAAGTAACAGAATAAATAATGATGGATTCTATGACATTATCTGTTTAGGCGGCTTTCTGATTGTAGACGATGTTTTGATATTAAATTAATAATATGTAAACTTAACATAATCCTAAATCTCTCTCTCTCTCTCTTGGGTAGCCTATTATTAGTAATCAAGATAGTAAGTTGAATATCTCTCTCTCTCTCTCTCTTTATCCCTCCCTCCCCCTTTCTCTCTCTCCCTCCCTCTCTCTCTCTCTCTTTGGGTAGCCTATTATTAGTACTCAAGGTACTAGTTGAATATCTCTCTCTCTCCCTCCCTCTCTCTCTCCCTCCCTCTCTCTCTCCCTCCCTCTCTCTCTCCCTCCCTCTCTCTCTCCCTCCCTCTCTCTCTCCCTCCCTCTCTCTCTCCCTCCCTCCCTCTCTCTCTTTCTCTCTCTCTCTCTCTTTCTCTCTCTCTCTCTCTCTCTCTCTTGGGTAGCCTATTATTAGTAATTAAGGTAGTTCAATATCTCTCTCCCCCCTCCCTTTCTCTCTCCCTCCCTCTCTCTCTCCCTCCCTCCCTCTCTCTCTCTTTCTCTCTCTCTCTCTCTCTCTCTCTTGGGTAGCCTATTATTAGTAATTAAGGTAGTTGAATATCTCTCTCACTCTGGTTGAGTCCAGGTCTCCTTTAGGTATGCAACCAAGTAAACACATGCTAATTTTGGGAACTAAGGTAGTTATTTCTTATTATCAAATACACTATGGTTCACTGGTAAACTAACTTTATATAGATTTGTACTTATATTAAGAATAAGGTCCAGGCGCGGACACTTGAGACTTTCACTTTATACCGGGATACGTTAAAACCAAGAGTTTAAACCCTTACAAAAAAAAATTTCTGGTAAACCCAAGCAACAGACGTTTTCTCCCACTTTTGAGCGACGTTTAATATCTTTTGTTTTCACCCCGTGTCTACCCTTTCATTAATACATCTGCACAAACTCAATTATCTGTTTACATAGTAGCCTTTATAATTTTGGTGTGGTCATCACACCATTATTAATGTATGAAAAAGCGACCACCACGGAACGTGCAAAACTAGCGGCCAAACTACCCCTACCCACTGCTAAGGTCATTCAACCAAGCGATACCGAAACCAAGGGTTTTGTCTCCTACGCTCTAAACCTGGATTTAGTTGACGATCATTAAAAAAAAAAAATAAGAAACTACCCACTACAGTTAAACTTGGAAGGAAAACGAAGAAAGCTGGAGTATAAGAAAGTGGATACAACTATTGTAAAAACAATGAAGAGATATGAAGAAAATGGTGACATAAAGGCTTGTGTCTGTACTCTCTCCTTCCTTCAAAACCTGGATTTAGTTGACGATCATTTAAAAAAACACATTTAAAAAAACTACCCATTACAGTTAAACTTGGGAGGAAAACGAAGAAAGCTGAAGTATAAGATAGTGGATACAGCTATTGCAAAAACAATGAAGAACTGTGAAGAAAATGGTGACATAAAGGCTTGTCTCTGTATTCTCTCCTTCCTTCAAAACCTGGATTTAGTTGACGATCATAAAAAAGAGAAACATACAAAAATACAGAAATAAATATAAACTTACGTAAATATTTTTTTAAAATAATATAAACACTATAAAACGTTACAAAAAATTGTAAATCAGAAATAATAAAACAATCATTGACGAAGCTTTCTTAAGACTGATTTTAAACACGGATAAACGATAGGACTGCTTTATTCTCATTTAACCAGTCCAAAACATGGTTAAATTATGATAGAAATCAGAAAAGAATATAAAAAAACTACATTTCAAGCTCTATTAAGAAGAGCGGGGAATACCCAGGGCAGGTATAATTTTGTCGCTCTGGTCTAATTTCACTGAAAATAAGGAATCTAGGCGCAGGTAGAAAATCCGTAGTAGTCGCTTATATCACTGGTCGCTTCTATAATCTATCCTTATTTCTTGTACGAGGTGATCGTTTTTTCCGTTGCCTACCCCTGACTTCCTTATTCTTTTCTTACAAGGGTTGTAACGGGTTGACACCCCATTGTGTCCCACCCAGAGAGTAGGCTTCTTCAGGTATCCAACCATACCTACACTCCCTTCGCTCTCCATATCATGTACCAGGGCGCTGTACTTTCTTAACCTAACAAGGCACTAATATTACCCATATTTCACCTAGGTTCCTTTTTTTTCCTTAGGTTATGTGATAGCAATACTTCCTTTGGTTATAACGGATCGTCTTAAATGTACGAACAATAATGCATCACAAAAGCATATTCCGCTGTAAAACATGAGGCATGAGCATAGCTATTAGGTAGTATGCTCTCTTACAGGTGAAACATTGCCACGTGATCGATGATTGTTCCCAACTCCCAGACCAGGGAAGATTGAATCCTACCTATAACTTATACTTTGTCGATATTCCTAACATGTGATAATTAGTCAATGTTTTTAGGAATGGTAGTCGTCGTTTCATGTAGACTATTTTCGTTTTTGAACATAATAAAAACATAATTTTATTTTTATTACCAATGAAAATCACAAGTTGTACATTATTAGTAAAGTGAACAAAAAGAATGGGAAGAAATACAAGCGCTAAGTGCAAAAATGGGACAGATCTGACTGGCTATAATGTTCACAACACATTAAAATCATTCAAGGTTATGTATTTTAGCCAATATACCGTTTCTAGTTGCGGCGTGCCAATGATAAGTTTGCTGTTAACGATTCGTATGGAAAAGTAAGAACTTTGATAACCCACAAATGTTAAAGAACTGAAATTATGCTGCAGCGAACGAACTGAAATTTCTTAAGGAAATTCATGCCATGACTGATACAAAATGGAGTTTCTTTATAACTTTGTTATATTGGCCACAACGGTTATTTTCAAGCACATTCCTACGAGTATAGACGATATATTTATCATAAATGTTCTGTTTCTGACAAATTCAATAATAGTTTTAAATACCTCTCTATTAATATTATTAAAAAAGTGTCTAATAAGTTATTGTAATCTATTACAGAAAGAGAGAGAGAGAGAGAGAGAAGAAGAGTCAAAAAATCCAAAAAGCAAGGGTCAGACGGGGAGGTAGGGAGAAACCAGTAGAGAGATTCAGAGAGAGAGAGAGAGATAAAGAGAAAAGAGACAGAAAGAGAGAATGGAAGAATGAAATAGAGATAGACATACAGACAGAGAGAGAGAAACAGACAATGAGAGAAAAAGAATGCCAGGCATAGAGAAAGAAAGAGACAGACAGAAAGGTATGAAAACATAGTTAGTGAAATAGACACAGAAAGAGGGAAAGGAAAAAAGAGAGAAAACGGGTGAAATGAAAATATAGAGAGATAAACTAATGAAAAAGTGAATGACAGACAGAGTCAATAACGACCGAGAGATAGAGAGAGAGAGAGAGAGAGAGAGATGAAGAGACAGACGGAAAGACAGACAGACAGAGAGACCGAGAGAAAAAGAAAAATATTCTGATAGCTAAACAAAAAGACGAAGAAAGAGACAAATTTTAATTTATTTACCAAAGAAAAATTATGAAATAAATAGAATTAATAAAAATAAAGAACTTGAAAAATAATGAAAAATTTTTCCGTTTATCAAAATAACTAAAATGAAAAATCCAAGTTTCTTCTTCAAAACTATGAAAGGGTCCAAATTTAATCAAGACGATAACCAGGATGGTAAAAAAATGTGGAAGAAATTCACCATGGAAAATTATTACTAGTAAAAAATGAAGGGGAAATACGACGAAATCTTATAGCTTTAAATAAAGATAATTCACAAATTCATTGCCATATATTTTGAACAAAATTAGTTACCATTTGTTACGTATATCACTGTAGCTAGACACAATTGTTAAATACGTTGTTCAAAGAAATGGAAGAAATGTATAAGGAACGGATATAAACACAAATAGAGAGAGAGAGAGAGAGAGAGAGAGAGAGAAAGCGAGAGAGGAAGAGAGAGAGAAATCTCTTTGTAAAAGTGAATAGAATATGTTGAAAATTAATTTTAAAAAAATTGAAAAAAGGCAAATATATCAAACTATCCTAGCCCCGAATAGAAATTTTGATTAAATTATTTATTTATATACTTCTTATATTTAATCCGACAATATTTCTCGCAAGACATCGGAAAGAATTCCTGTAGCTAGCCTTGTATTTAATGAGGGGCGTGCATAATAACAAGCGATTGACTTACATGCGTAGCCCTTTGAATTGGAAACAATTTTTTTTTGCAAAGTAAAGCAAAGAAATGAAATGAAGATGAAATGCCAAACACTTAAATCAATTTAAATTATCCCCGAGCAGAGCCTTGACGAATTATTAAAACACTGGAGATTAACTCCGGGCTTAGGTGCTTACGTTAATATGGCGACTAAGGAGCAACTTTTAAATTGCTGTCAATTGTTTGAGCCTAATACGTCAGTCACGCGTGAGAGGTTTAAGCGATATGGCCACTTCACTAATAACCGAGTGCTTATTTAATAAGGAAACTGTACAAGAAATACCGTAAGCAATAAAATAAATACTATTAAAACATAAATAATATACTCATAAAACCTCTAACCATAAATATTTTTATTCTTAAGTACATTTCGGTTACACAATAACCATCCTCAGAGACATAACAAACCTTACTGATTACATAGCAGTACGTACTGTCATGTCTGTAGGATGGTTACTTAGTAACCGACATGTGGATCAGACTAGAATAAAAATATTAATAGTAGGCTAATAAACCACAGTAAATTATTCCAAATAACTAGTGATTATTAAAAAAGTTGTAAAATTTTATTTTATTTTATTTACCTAGTTATATAAACACATACAAGTAAAAAGGAGCTAAATCAGTTAGACTCGGGTATAAACATGTTCTACATGAGCTCGGTTCAACAGTCGTAGCGTTCTTGGAGGTTTTGCATCATTTTGGCGAAGAGGAGTTGCTTCATGCTCGTTGTACAGGTTATATTTCCTGTAGCTGGACGATAGTGGTTGGTGAGTCATCAAGGAAAATCTTCTTCACCATTCCTCAGACGTAGGCGTCAGGTGGTGTAAGATTGGGAGAGTGGGCTGGGTAAGGAATGTTTGTTTCAGCTGGGAAACAACTGATTCAGTATGTGTACGTTTTATTTTCCCACATACAGTACACAGATTAAACTAATAGAGGTATATTTGTACTAACAAATATGGTATACAAAAAAGTGTAAACACTGTGTCGCAATGCAAGCACTACGAGTACTGTATACTCATGTGTCTTTGAAAGTAATGAAATTTTGTGGGTAGTTGTTATAAGAATAAATAAAGTAAAGATAATCAAGATATATTTTTTAAAATGAAATAAAATTTTGTGTAAAGCCTCATAATGGAGAACAAATTTTAAAATTACACAATAATTATTACGGTCTTTAACTAGTTATTCATATAATAAACATTTTAGGAATATTCTGTGGAAAATGTATGGCACTGTGCAAAATTTAAAACTTTTCGAAATTTGAAAAAAGTCTACTGATTAAAATGTTTTTGGATGAATTTGAGAGCAGGGGCGTCGTTATTTCAAGCCACCCAAACTCAATTCCATAAACATTGTACTCTCCATTATTTAACAATAATGTAATATGGTACTTTATTTTACATAGCCTTAATAATATTTTATTTCAAATGTTAAATGCGACATTTTAAAATATGTTCACCTTTTATTCATTTATTTTTGATTATTTTTTTTGTTTTCTTCTTTTATTTATTTATTTTTGATTTTTTAAAATATTTCCTTGTTTTATTTATTTCGAATTTTTTATATTTTCTAATTTTATTTATTTATTTTTGATTTTTAAAAGCCTATTGTTTTTTCAATTTTTTTTATATGTTCTTCTTTTATTCATTTATCTTTGATGATTTTTTTATGTTTTCTTCTATTATCTATTTATTTCAATTTTTTAAATATTTCCTTCTTTTATTCATATATTTCTTATTTTTTTAAAATGTGTGTTTCTTTATTTATTTACTTTCGATTTTTTTATTAGTCTATTTTCTTCCTTTATTTTTTTATTTTTCCATTAATTTTTTGTATTTGTTTATTTTCTATTATTTTCGTATATCATCTTCCTTTACCTATTACTTTTAAATTTAATTCAATGATTTACTTACTAATGTAAGTTATTGGCCTATTAAATAATCTATAGGCCTACTTTAAATTCTAAATGATAATTTATAATTACGTATGTTAGGCTTACACTTCCAATTTTATAAAGACTGAAACATCAAATATATAATCTAAAATATTTATTTCAACAAACGTTAAAAAAAATAAAACACAATATTCAGTCAAACGAAAAAAAATATAAATAAATATAGCAAATACTTGATGCTTTAAAAGCATATAGCAAAACTCATTTAAAAAATTAATACTTTAAACCAAATTTCAAAATAATCAATAAACCAAAGACAATTTCAAATAAAATGCATTACGATTAAGTTCACAACTAAAACGCAGATTTAAAAGTAACAAATTGTAAAACATAATTATTAGGAATCTTTTCAGACGCAACTAAGGAGACACTGGTTTGATCCATACGTTTTATTTACATATTACATTCATAGGACAATAAATGCTAATATATTATTTACAAAAATTCATCTCAATATAAATGTACACATATCTAAATACAAGTCGGTTTAACATAAATATCCTAATATTGCAACGAGAAGTTAAAATTAATTTTGTAACATTAAAACACATTAAAAAGAGAAACAGATATTTTGTGTTCTAAACAACTTCAAAGAGAAACTGAAGCAGAGTGACCGGAACTGCCTTTGTAGATAGCCATGTTGTCTTAAAAAATACATTATATATATATATATATATATTTTTAAAAATAATACATTCTTAAATCTATCTTCTAGAGAGATAGATTCGTTTTATAAGAACTTAAGAAAGATATTAATGTGAGTCTTTTCTTTAATCAGGTTTTGTAAATATCAGAAAACTTCCCTCTAGGTTTTGAGGTTGTAATTATTATAAATAATTACAAAACTTGATTATATAAAGGAGTTATTTCTTTAAAGTTTGGTTCTTTTTTTATTATCGGAATACTTATATAATAATCATTACAAATCAAATAAACGTAAAACCCTTTGAAACAATCAAAGTAAAATGCACGCAAACACAAATAACCTCGTGGTAGAAAGACTCATGGATATTAAAGAAACACATGCGACCCTTACACTCTCACATAAACCCCGTTACACATGTAACTGTAGTTTTTATAACTTTGAAAACTATCAATTTAGAAAGGTTTTGCTTCAAATTACAACAATATAACATCTCGAATCGGCATAAACCAAAGTACCTATTTCTATCAGAGACGGTAAGGTTTTTCATAAAAATTCTTTTGTTACTAAATTGAAAACGGGCCTCGAATATTTCAGGTCGAGTCTGTACAAAAGGTATTTAAGAAAGTGGATAAAATAAAAATGACGTCAGAAATATGTATCGTTAACTTTTAAGGGAAATACTAACGTATGATCTAATTGTTAAACAAAACCCAAAAACATATTCTTGTAAAAATTGGTAGAAAAGATTCGGTCAAATTATCGCGTATATTTAGAAATAAACCTTCATTATATTTGAATAAAACTAAAACTACAATCAAAGAAAATAAAGTATTTGAATGCCAATGTTGTTGCTTTTATAAAAATTCTTTTGTCGTAAAACTAATCAATTGTTTATATAATAATCACTATAAATCCAATAAACGTAAAACCCCTTGAAACAATCAAAGTAAAATGCACGCAAACACAAATGACCTCGTGGTAGAAAGACTCATGGATATTAAAGAAACACATGCGACTCTTACACTCTCACATAAACCCCGTTACACATGTAACTGTAGTTTTTATAACTTTGAAAACTATAAATTTTGAAAGTTTTTGCTTTCGGTCAAATTATCGCGTATATTTAGAAATAAACCTTCATTATATTTGAATAAAACTAAAACTACAATCAAAGAAAATAAAGTATTTGAATGCCAATGTTGTTGCTTTTATAAAAATTCTTTTGTCGTAAAACTAATCAATTGTTTATATAATAATCACTATAAATCCAATAAACGTAAAACCCCTTGAAACAATCAAAGTAAAATGCACGCAAACACAAATGACCTCGTGGTAGAAAGACTCATGGATATTAAAGAAACACATGCGACTCTTACACTCTCACATAAACCCCGTTACACATGTAACTGTAGTTTTTATAACTTTGAAAACTATAAATTTTGAAAGTTTTTGCTTTCGGTCAAATTATCGCGTATATTTAGAAATAAACCTTCATTATATTTGAATAAAACTAAAACTACAATCAAAGAAAATAAAGTATTTGAATGCCAATGTTGTTGCTTTTATAAAAATTCTTTTGTCGTAAAACTAATCAATTGTTTATATAATAATCACTATAAATCCAATAAACGTAAAACCCCTTGAAACAATCAAAGTAAAATGCACGCAAACACAAATGACCTCGTGGTAGAAAGACTCATGGATATTAAAGAAACACATGCGACTCTTACACTCTCACATAAACCCCGTTACACATGTAACTGTAGTTTTTATAACTTTGAAAACTATAAATTTTGAAAGTTTTTGCTTTCGGTCAAATTATCGCGTATATTTAGAAATAAACTTCATTATAATTAACTAAAACTAAAACTACAATCAAAGAAAATAAAGTATTTGAAAGCAATGTTGTTGCTTTTATAAAAATTCTTTTGTCGTAAAATTTATAACGGACCTCGGATATTTCAGATCAAGTCTGTACAAAAGCGGAAAGTGGATAAAATAAAAATTGAGCTAGACTCATGTTTTTTACCTTTTTAGGGAAATTCTAACGTTCAATTGTTAAAAAGAAACCAAAGTATTTAACCTTCGAGAAAAGTATTTCATAAAAATAATAAATATATTTCAAAATAAGATTTTCTCATTACCTAAATCAAATTAAAATTACAATAAAAAGAAAGCGAAGTCTTTGAATGCAAATGTTAGCTATTTCTTGTTACGTAAGCATTCTCAAAATAGACTATTTTTCCTGCTCTTTTCGCTTTAAAATTCAGTTCCAGAAGACAGTTCTTTTGCATCCTTACAAAATGATATGTTTGTACACATTACAAGGTTTTAATGATGGCATCTACCATTTCAAAGTTTCTATCTTTCTTTCTTGAGACACCAGGATCATGAGTTTTATGTCAAGGTCAATTTAATCAACATTTAGAAACATCAAGAAAGGGTTATCACTTGGAAAAACCCATCAATTTGTTTCTGTTATGAAAACTTTTATGAACTATCAGCTCAGTATAATTCTATAACCTAATAAAGCTATTTAAAGAAATGATATTTACTAAACAATATACAAATATCATTTTGTTTGTAATTCTTTTCCAAACACATTTTTCGAAATTTACTGAAAAAAGTGATATTATCTAAACTCGAATATATATATATTTAAAAAAATATTTTTTTAAAAAACCTTCAATAAACGTTCACCTGAAAGTTAATGGTCTATGAATCAAATCATTATTTTAAAACAATCGCAAAGTACAGATGACTAGGCGCTGGAACATACTTAATACTGCTGGGGAGAGTCACCTATCTGGAAGATATTAAGGAAATATTAAACAATCACTTTATATACATTATACAAACATCGCAATTAATATCGTTTGGGAGTATTATGAAACAAAACATCGATCCTAACAAACATTCGAGAATCTAACGTCCATAACACTTTCACACCATCTGCAGTCCTTTTGTGATGGACTCGACGTGTTCTTTTGCTTTTAACCTAAGGGCAGCTATGGACGTGGATCGAGGGTCGTGGGAGGAAGGCTCGGGCGACGGCGTCGAAGCTTTGACGGGACTGGTGCTGGTAACGGTGTCCGAGGTGGGGACGACAGGTGGCGTTAGATAGCTCGGGTAACCAGTCTGTGGGTGCGCTAGGAAGCCTGGTAGCGCGCTCAGGAGGGGAGGTGCTAGCCACGGATCCACTGGAAGAGCTAGAGAGGAACCTGCAACGCGACCCAACGAGCCGACGGTTTGGTGGTATTCGCTGAGCCCTAGGCGAGCGGCTTCCATTTTTTCTTGACGTCTCCATTTCGCCCGCCGATTTTGAAACCAAACCTGAAAAAAAAATAATTCAATTATTATATTGTTTAATACCATTAACTTTAAAGGTTAACCCGCGTTAGGAGTAACCCCATGAAATATACACAACTCACAATGGAATGAAAAAGTTATAATTGTGAATTGTATATATGTCCTGTGTTTATAACCTTAACTCATAAGCCAGCTTGAATATTGTTTATATGAGTTTGGAGTTTAATTTGTCTCCTTTGAATCCTCAAATGGTAGTTAAATATAAAAAATGTGGCACTGACTTGTCTACAAGTCAGCTTATGTTAGCCAACTTTAATTTAACCAAATCTATCCATACTATGAACCTTGTAACATTAAACTAATGTACTGTAGTTTAACACAGCGG
>JBAIZL010000003.1:97514864-97524864 GCA_036971475.1 Prosapia bicincta | reverse complement strand
AACATAGTCTATATAACATAAAATCACCTGTTTTTTTGAAATTAGGCCTATACGTTATCAATTATTTTAAGGCAAATGGGAAAAAATAACTATGTTGCATACATTGCCCCCTTTTGTGAAAAGTTTTTCTCCAATATAAAACTAAAAGTGATTAATTAAATTTGATTAATGAAATAATACTTTAAAAACTGTATTAACATCAAATGTCGTCCACAAGTTAAAAAAAATATATTTGAACTTGAGTGGATGAATAAAAAGTATTTTATTAACGATTGAAAATATGAACAAGATATAGACTATATAAGGATAGTGTGAACCAATAGAAGGAACTGAATAACTTTACATTAATAGATCTACATAAACAAAAATATTCATTAATTTTTATACCGTGCTATAAGTCTATTAATACCTTAGTCTAATATTCTCCTTTATTTAAGCAATATAGAAACAAAAATACCAATTTTGTTTTAAAAACTCGATTCAAATTTTTTTAATATTTTCATTGTTGTACTTATTCGTGGAAAAATTAAAAAAATTACTTAAATGCAAGTTTTATGTCCAAATTTGTATCTCGAAATTACTTTTAATGAAATAAATCAAACGTTTCAGAGATATTTACAAAACCTAAATATATATATATATATATATATATATATATATATATATATAAATATAAAATACGTTTTCTTGTTTAATAATTTAAAACAACACAGGTTATTCAAATACAAGAATATTTATTATTTTAAATCCAAAGCTTTTCGTTGGCAAACAGTGCCAACATCATCAGGAATGAAAATTACAATAATTATTGTAATTTTCATTCCTGATTATGTTGGTACTGTTTGCCAACGAAAAGCTTTGGATTTAAAATAATAAATATTCTTGTATTTGAATAACCTGTGTTGTTTTAAAATATATATATATATATATATATATATATATATATATATATATATATATATATATATATCTTTTAAAATCCTTTTGACATTGTAGAGGATAAAATCTTCAATTTATGATAGGTTTGATACCACAATATTCTATTGTTACCAAACAATAACATAAATTTTATTTAAAAATTAAACCCTGGGTTTATTCTTACATGCCAGAAAATGAATATTCTAAGATTAAGAGGTCTTAAGAAATTTTTGCAATAATTTAAGTCCTTAATTCTATATAACGGAATCAAAATTTTCTGAAGGAAGCACACACTACAAAAAATCTGCTCATGGTTAAAGGATATTCATTGCAAGATCTGTAAGGAGCCTTATTCGTTTTAACATTCATTAGGCTACTGACAAGGTACTTCTGCAACAATAGGATCACAATCTTCTCCTTATTTCATCCAGAGGCTTTTTAACAAAAGTAAGGCTTTTGAAGCTTAATTCGTTTTTCCATTCTGATATATCTGAGATTTGATTTAGGTGAAAGACATATCTGGTCTTCATAACAAAAATACACAGGCTGATGTAAAAATGTGGGGTCAAATAGCGTCAATAAGTCCTTTGGGGAGAGCTTAGAGCAAAAAAGGTCTAACTGCTCTTCCTAGGATACAAATCAGGTGGGTTAACGAGGGTATGGAAACCCTGGAGGTTTCAAAGTTCCTTCTGGATGCGAATAGTTCTAGAGAAGCGGGCGAAACCGTATTGTGCGGTTGGAATATCGACTCCTCCCTACCTTACCAGTCCAGGCCTTAGAGTATGGTCTTTGAGTTATTACAGACTATTAACTCGGGTCAGATTGACAGGAGGTTGCGTAGAAAGACAGGTAGGCCCTATTCCTTATCACCATCCTTGTTTCCACCATTTTTCTTTCTTCTACAATTTTCCGCAAAACACACAGCCGTAATGGTAACATGGGCCGTGATACCAAGGCCCCAGTTCGGACCTGACGCAAGTTACTCGGGCAGGAGACTTGGAGGTCTGGATCGAAGGGCTAGCTACTTGTCGCCCCCACGGTTTTCAACATCTTTTAATTCTTCTTCACTTTTCCGCAAAACACACTGCCGTAATGGTAACATGGGCCGTGATACCAAGGCCCCAGTTCGGACCTGACGCAAGTTACTCGGGCAGGAGACTTGGAGGTCTGGATCGAAGGGCTAGCTACTTGTCGCCCCCACGGTTTTCAACATCTTTTAATTCTTCTTCACTTTTCCGCAAAACACACTGCCGTAATGGTAACATGGGCCGTGATACCAAGGCCCCAGTTCGGACCTGACGCAAGTTACTCGGGCAGGAGACTTGAAGGTCTGGATCGAAGGGCTAGCTACTTGTCGCCCCCACGGTTTTCACCATCTTTTAATTCTTCTTCACTTTTCCGCAAAACACACTGCCGTAATGGTAACATGGGTCGTGATACCAAGGCCCCAGTTCGGACCTGACGCAAGTTACTCGGGCAGGAGACTTGGAGGTCTGGATCGAAGGGCTAGCTACTTGTCGCCCCCACGGTTCTCACCATCGTTTAATTCTTCTTCACTTTTCATAACACACTAGTTATTCATTGTGAATTGTAGACATACTTAATCAGCTACATGAAAAGTTACTCTTGGTGGCTTCATTTCGACATTTTCTTCTACTCTCTACCTGTTCCTACCTCCATATACTTCCTATGCATACTCGAAAGCACACAAACATATCCTTGATACAAGTACTAAAGCAATGTTAGGTGTGAAATATTTGTCTAATGATGCTCATTCAACTCGGCTTGGAATATCTAAAAACACATAAAGGTTGCCCCTTCAGCATAGTGGCCCAAAATAATTTCACCCGCTATTGATTTTCATACTCGGCGATTTTAATAATTGTTTACACGACAGAATAAAATTACATTACAAAGTGAAAACAAAATAAAAATTGCCAGACTTTTGAAGTTCGATTAAAGACTTTGATAGCCGGGTAATTGAGTTTCTGGAAAATTGTGAAGGGAAAATTTTTGAGGTAATTAAAATTTTAAAATACATTAAAAACAAATTAGCTTTGGTGGTAATGACACATTTCATAATTAATTAGAGGATAAAGTTTTGTAATTAAAAGAGACATCTTGGAAAAGTTGCGGAGACACAAACAAAGTTAAGCTTAGAGGGAACGGAGTGGGGGTAATCACATTTCGAGCCAGCATCAATTTGAAATTAGAATTACCGTGCACGAGCAACGCATTAAATTAACAAACCGTATTAAAGATACACACGCTGGAGAATGGCGTATTAGTACCAGCTCCTTGGTAACTCATTAAAGGAACTCCCTTCCTTCTCTGCTCTACGTAATTGCTATCACTTGTCTCTCTCTCTGTCTCTCTTTCTCTCTCTGCCGCAGCTTAACTTATTTTAATACTGTTACAATGTTTAATACACAGTCGGTAAATATTAATGTTATATTAACTAAGAAACGTTTTATGCTGGGTCAGAAACAAAGTTCTCGAGACGGTGTTGTAGACCAGATCAAAAGAAAGAACATAAAGGCAAAATTAATTAATTTTGTGTTTTTTAATGTTTTTTATTTACTTGTAAAGTAAACAATCTAGCAACAGTTAAGATTTAAATTTAAAAAGACGAAACTGAAGGCAACAACAGAGGTGGCATACGAACATATAAAATACAAATAGGAAAAGTGATTTCATCCAAATATCTGGGAGCATGGACCACTGAAACAAATTAAAGGAATTGAAACAAGTTGAAAATAGCTACACAAGCGTTGATTAAAATGAAGTTCCTATGTTACCGGGACATTCATTTAAATCTGAAAGCGAGAATGTTACGTTGATATATTCCTTAAACAGATGAAGGTTATAGCAGTTTTGTGGCAAGGTAGTTATTTCTTAAGATCTCCTTCACTACAAAATTAACTCTACTTGCATACTTTTAGTTAGACAAGGCTAGGTACAGACCCTTAAAACTATTTCAATTTCCACCTAGATACGTTTACACCTACAGTTCTAACTTTTATTGAATACATTTCTTGTTTATAAAAGCAACGCATGTTTTCCGTGACTTTTGAGCGCTACCTAACAACTTCTGTTTTCGTCACGTGCCTAGCCTTTCTTCAATACACCTTGCAGGGACTTATCTCATGCTACACATTTACATTTTTTCATATAATGGGCAGACAGAGCTACAAATGAAACAGTATTTGCAAAAGTAATTGGTAACAACTATAAAAAGATAAGAATTAGAATATCTGGGCTGTGTAATGAGGGGAGAAAACTACTCACTATTGCGGCTCACTTCGAGGAGAGTTTAAACCAACAAGAAGTATTGGACGTCGAAGAAGCTCCTTGCTGAGGAGTCTCAGAGAAGGGTCTCGCGAATAGATTGGCAGAACTGTTTAGAGGCGCAGGTAATAAATTTTAAAAAAAAGTAGCTATGATGATTTCTAATCCCCGATAGGAGATCCAACCGGAAGAAAAAAAATCAATTTAGAAGTAAAATATATTGGCATCGTGGTGACCATAGGAGATTATCATTGTGGTGACTACAAGAGATTACCATTGTGGTGATCACAAGAGATTGTCGTTATGGTGATTACAAGATATTATCATTGTGGTTATTACAAGAGATTATCACTGTGGTGATCACAAGAGATTATCATTGTGGTAACCACAAGAGAATATCGTTGTGGTGATCACAAGAGATTGTCGTTATGGTGATTACAAGATATTATCATTGTGGTTATTACAAGAGATTATCGCTGTGGTGATCACAAGAGATTATCATTGTGGTAACCACAAGAGAATATCGTTGTGGTGATCACAAGAGATTGTCGTTATGGTGATTACAAGATATTATCATTGTGGTTATTACAAGAGATTATCACTGTGGTGATCACAAGAGATTATCATTGTGGTAACCACAAGAGAATATCGTTGTGGTGATCACAAGAGATTGTCGTTATGGTGATTACAAGATATTATCATTGTGGTTATTACAAGAGATTATCACTGTGGTGATCACAAGAGACTATCATTGTGGTAACCACAAGAGAATATGGTTGTGTGATCACAAGAGATTATCATTTTAGTAACTACAAAGAGAATATCGTTGTGGTGATTACAAGAGAATATCGTTGTGTGATCACAAGAGATTATCATTTTAGTAACTACAAAGAGAATATCGTTGTGGTGATCACAAGAGACTATCGTTGTGTGATCACAAGAGAATATCGTTGTGTGATCACAAGAGATTATCATTTTAGTAACTACAAAGAGAATATCGTTGTGGTGATCACAAGAGATTATCATTTTAGTAACCACAAGGGATTATCGTACTGTGATCACAAGAGACTATCGTTGTGGTGATCACAAGAGATTATGATTGGGGTTACCACAATAGATTACCATTGTGGTGACCACGAGATATTATCAATATGGTGATCACAAGAAATTATCACTGTGGTGACAACAATAGATTATCATTGTGGTGACCACAAGATATTATCATTTTAGTAACCACAAGGGATTATCGTACTGTGATCACAAGAGACTATCGTTGTGGTGATCACAAGAGATTATGATTGGGGTTACCACAATAGATTACCATTGTGGTGACCACGAGATATTATCAATATGGTGATCACAAGAAATTATCACTGTGGTGACAACAATAGATTATCATTGTGGTGACCACAAGATATTATCAATATGGTGATCACAAGAAATTATCACTGTGGTGACTACAATAGATTATCACTGTGGTGACAACAAGATATTATCAATATGCTGATCACAATAAATTATCACTGTGGTGACAACAATAGATTATCACTGTGGTGATCACAAGAGATTATCATTGTGGTGACCACAAGATATTATCAATATGGTGATCACAAGAAATTATCACTGTGGTGACAACAATAGATTATCATTGTGGTGACCACAAGATATTATCAATATGGTGATCACAAGAAATTATCACTGTGGTGACAACAATAGATTATCACTGTGGTGACAACAAGATATTATCAATATGCTGATCACAAGAAATTATCACTGTGGTGACAACAATAGATTATCATTTGGGTAACCACAAGAGATTATCATTGTGGTGACCACAAGATATTATCAATATGGTGATCACAAGAAATTATCACTGTGGTGACAACAATAGATTATCATTTGGGTAACCACAAGAGATTATCATTGTGGTGACCACAAGATATTATCAATATGGTGATCACAAGAAATTATCACTGTGGTGACAACAATAGATTATCATTTGGGTAACCACAAGAGATTATCATTGTGGTGACCACAAGATATTATCAATATGGTGATCACAAGAAATTATCACTGTGGTGACAACAATAGATTATCATTTGGGTAACCACAATAGATTATCATTTGGGTAACCACAAGAGATTATCATTGTGGTGACCACAAGATATTATCAATAAGGTGATCACAAGAAATTATCACTGTGGTGACAACAATAGATTATCATTTGGGTAACCACAAGAGATTATCATTGTGGTGACCACAAGATATTATCAATAAGGTGATCACAAGAAATTATCACTGTGGTGACAACAATAGATTATCATTTGGGTAACCACAAGAGATTATCATTGTGGTGACCACAAGATATTATCAATATGGTGATCACACGAAATTATCACTGTGGTGACAACAATAGATTATCTTTGTTGTGACCACAAGAGTTGCTTATATACAAAACCCAATACCTGAAGATGAGGAAATACATTTACAGACTATGCTACAAATATCCTTAAATTATAATGTAATTCGACTGTTGGATATAAGTTATTGTAAGGGCTATGCTAACGTTATTGTATTAGTTGTATTGTTTTAAACCGTCAAAACATATTCAGTGTTTATATAAATTATAAATATGCATAGACCTCTATATATTTTGTTTTCAGGAAAGTAATGTAGAATCGATAGCGTAGGTATGTAGTAGAATCTGTAGTAGCTAGAAACAATTTATAGCATATTTATTCAGACTGCCCCTTTACAAATTTTAATATTATAGGTAAGCCTAAATATTCAACAAATAATTTTAGAAATTGTTAAATTTTTAAACTAAATATTTTATTAATCACTTTTACATTAGTTTATGACTATCCTAACTTAAAATTTTGTAAATATAGAAACTTGCTGAGACAGAATGTTTTCAATCGCTCCTTGGCGATCTTCAATACTAATGATCTCCACTGAGCGATCGAAAACGTTCTGTCTCAGTAAGTTTTTACAAATTTACAAAATTTAAAATTCGGATAGTCATAAACTAGTGTAAAAGGGATTAATAAGTTTCACCAACGTAAATGACTACAAGATTGAAGAATGCAAGTATTTTACCCAGTCTACATAAAATAAAAAGTAGTCTACACCATAATAGTTATTTTACAGCAAAATAAGTTTTTGATGAGGTACAGAATTTAGTAGACTACTTTACACTCTAAAAGCCTAATACTAGAACTTTTTTTTAAATAGGTTCTAATACAAAAATTAAAATAGGCCTAAGTAGGGCCTGGTAATTTATAAAATGACTTTAAAAAAATAAATGTGTATGACAAATAAGCTAAGTAGCCTACATATGAAAAGGCAAAAGTTGAAATTTGTGAGCATAAGTTTATTTGATGAAAAATAAACTTGTAGTAGGGCCTAAAAGAGATAGCCTAATTTTTATACTGGAAAATGTATGAAACATAATAAACTAAATTATGTCTAATAGCCTACTACTTAAAATTATTGTGTATATTCAAGTTCACATTAAAAAAATGTTTAAGATACACAACGAAAAGACAGTCTACATTCTAAAGGGAATTTATTACAGATTCATAAAATATAAAGTTTACATAAAAAATTATAAAAAAAAATCAAAACTAAAAAAATTAAAACATTGTCTCTGTTCTGTTGTGACGTTCACCTTCCAGTATACTCAGTGAAGATAAAAATTTTGCAGGAAATTTATCAATAATATAAAAAGACCTTAATGAATGTATTATAAGCCTATACAAACATGAGTGGTAGCCTAATCTCAGTTGCTCATGGACTATATTTAACTCAAGATATCGTATTTGTAAACCTAAAACAAAATATCTGGAAACTATAAAATACGTTCAGGTTACTGTTACACTATTTTCGAGCCGATAAAATATCGACTGGCCAGATTTAGCGTTACATAAAATATGTGAAACAAAAAACCGGTATTGCATCAAGTCTTAGCAAGTATTGCAGAGGTCTTATTAAACATATAATGACTTTGAGAAGAACATATAGGCCTATATTTAATTAGCGCTCGTTTTGTTTTCTAAAAGTTTAAATAACTTTATAAAGACGTAGGTAATTTCGTCCTCGCATACTGGACTTGTCCGTCAAACCAAGTATTGTTGATTTAATATAGAGATCCCCTGCGGCAGCTAACGAAATGAGCGGGAAATTAAGGCCGAAGTTACATCCAAATTGGCAATTAACACAACACTAGGTAATCAATTTATCAGGGCTTTGAAGGAGTGGCAGAATACTGAGCTGTGATTGGATGATCACACGCCAGCGCTTCTTCCAATATCTATTAGAGGGGAGGGGATCCAGTGTAGGCAAAGAAAGACGCAAGTAAATTAAAAACCCCCTGTTTATACTCCGAGTGGACCCTATCTAACCTTGTAGGCCAAATAAACCTAACATAACACTAGTGTTACTGGACATGGACGTATACACTACACATACATATACTAATAAAAATTATTTTGATTAGTCAACAGAAATGTCAAGTTAACCATGATATAGGTTTACATTTTCCTATATTTTATGACGGTAATCAGTAGGACTATTTGACAATTATCTGCGTTGAGTCGGGGTTTTTTTAGTTTACATAAGCATCTAAAAAATACGTTCTAAACCAAAAACGATATTGAAAATTTTGCAAACCATAGGCTAAATAGTGGTAAAAACGTTAATTATCGACATAGCCACATACCCCTCTCCTTTACCAAGAAGGGCAATTCTTTAAAATTATGTCCCTTAGTAGTTAGAAATTAACCTACCATTCAAATATAGCCAAAATGTAATTGGTTAGAATAGATTTGTTTATAAAAAAAAGTAATTATAGTTTCTACGTGAACTGACCGGTTACCGAATTGAACATTTTCATTTTGAAGCAATATAGGTATGACAAAACTTAAGTGAAATGTTTTCAAACTTTATTGCTTTTGTTGTAGCCTAACCTAACTGGAAAAACCTAAGCTAATCGTGGCTGTTGAATACATTCCACTAGTAAGCCTACGTGCACTTCATTTTAATTTTAACTGAACTTGTTACATAATTAAATTAGAAACAAATTTAATTATTCAATTCACAACGTATGTCTAATTTAAAGCATTAGGCTATAATGGCCCAAAAATCATACGATTTTAAACAATTTTTATTAGAAATATTAATTAGCCTAACTTCCAGCGCTCCCCAAAACGCCAATAACCCCCTCCCCAATTTAGAATTATGCTACCTTCTATACTACCGTACTTTACTAATACTTTTTAGTTCCCTTATTTATTAGGTACCCTATAACTTATATTTTAGGCATATATAAATTAGCCTAAATAAAATAATTTGTAGGCCTATATGTCCCTTTTTTCTGACATTAAAACTGTCTACAATTTCATACATAGGCATATATATATATACTCTGAATTTCATAATTCCCTGTCCAGTGTTGTCACATTAACTTAGGTTAACTCGTTTCGTAAAACTTCCATAAATTACGTTTTCTTTTAACCATTTCTACAGTTCATAGTAACTTCAGATTGATGAAGGTTCTCAATCAAATGAAACGCGCCAATAAAGGTTATTTTGAGAATGCTAGGAATCAGAGGTAACGCTGACACTCAAACAATTAATACACAGCCTAGCAGAAACTTAGAGTGTTATAGTATCATACACATCTTTTTTTAACGTAGGCTATTATGAAAATTTACTTTAAGAAAGCCTTCAGTTACTGTGGTTTAACTGGTGATAGCCATCTCATGCGCATGCGCGAACAAATCAGATATTTTTG
>JBAIZL010000003.1:97487364-97507364 GCA_036971475.1 Prosapia bicincta | reverse complement strand
AGGGACGGGCAAACGCCAGACACAATATCCTGTGTTACTGTTATTGAGCCCGCTGGCTTTTCTTATTTCATTAAAAATAAACAAAGAGTTCGTGCTTCCTTGAATAAACCGAAACAAAATGTCTCTTGGAAAGAGGGTCAGTTATAAATTCAAGAACAAACAGTAAAGTGGACGTGGCCTGTCCACAAACCGCGCTGAGCTTCTCAATTTATATTGGATTTCTCTTACTATTTTTACTTTATTAAACCACTGCCGACATGATATATCTAAGGCAGGTTCAAAAATACTCCTTATGTCTAAGACCATCAGATATTAAAAGATCAGTTTGCTGGTCATAGGCAATACATTGATGTATTATTTACTCATTTATATTATTATATCATTCATAATTTACAACAATAGATAGGACCTATACACAACCAACTATTGCCCATTCAGATATATTGAATCATCTGTGCCTAATACTATCATGATAAATTCTCTACTCACCGATGAAGACTTTGTCATCGAAACAGGTCTGAGGTGTAAGTTATCGTTTGTGAGTTGATGTAAGTTATTAATTAACCATCCTGTGTTACTTAATGAAACTATCACTATATTATATATGCCATTATATATTCAAAATAGACGATTTAGCTACAGTAATTATGAGCTACTCAAGTTTAAATATTAAAAAAAAACATGTTCGAAGTAATCTGGTCCCGTACAACCCAAAATCTGACAGTTGTTGCAAGAACGACAAAAAGACAGTCATTCAGTTCGGCAATCGGTTAGCTTACGTAGCACACTTAATATTTTTTCTTATAAGAAACCTGCTCAACTGTATATTTTGTAGCTATAGCCTATTTTAATATATCAGTATAACAATATAGTAACTTATAACCTAATGCAGAATTATTTGATTATGTGCTTTAACAGTAAGGTTATGTGTATGGCTATTTCTAGTTTCTACTTTTAAAATGTATTTTTTCTTGTGTTGAGTGTGTTTTTGAGTTGCATGTAAAAACGAAAAATATTGCTGTTGACAAAGTGTGAGTCTAGTATTTACTTTTAAATTTATAAAGTTTATTCGTCATGGCTTTTGTCAGTTATGTTCATAAAAATCGCTATGTATTTATAGGTATATTTTTCTGTGATTTACTGTTCGTGCTTATGTATTAATTTAATTATATTCGTATGTATATTATATATGTTTATTTTTAAAATTATTAACTCTGTAAAAATAAACAACACTTTTTAAGATGTATTATTGTTACTTATTTTATTTCTAATAAAAATACACGCTTTTATAAAACTTTAAAACTTTTCCTTAAGTGGAAAAAATTGAAAAAGGGATAATTTCAGGCTAAACAGAAGCCACATAAATACTTTTCTCATATCCACGTATGTTAACGTGGATAACACATTCTAAACACGAAACACCCATGAATGGTTCAAACCAGAAATAGGGGTTAAAACTTGTATTAATCCAAAATAACCCTTAGGAAACCGGTTCTAGGCTACGTATTGTTACCTGTTTCGGTATATACTAACTACTTCTAGGTACACTATATATGTGGCCGAAAAATGTCAATGCCTAGTTTATGTGTCGTGGAGAAATATAAAAGTAAAACGATAGTATCCAAAATAGATCTTGAAGTTGTTGAAGATTGATTAGTGATTGAAGATTGGAAAGATAAGTAAAACATTTTGGGAAAGGAGTAGATGGTAAAGTTTGGATCCAGCTTCCCGCAAGGTGTTTATGCACTAATAATATATTTTAGCAAAAAAACAGAATTAGATCTGTTTAAAATTTTTATGATCTATATAGGGTTTAAAAGAAGAGAGCTGCCTTAAGATTAAGGGAAACTGGTGGTAGACACCTCACTTCAAAAAATACTAATTTGTATTTAAAAATATAATTTAGTATTTATTCTGGAATTGTCTGGTAACGAAATAAGGGAGCAAAATACAAGGAAATGAATATCAGGAAGTGGGGTTAAACCGGGAGGAGGGAGGTTCGGCGTAAAAAGGAAATGAAAGACGAATCTCTGATTTTTTCTATTACACAGAGTTCCTACAGGAGGAAGTTTTATAAGGTGGGTCTGCATCTTAGGATCAGGTCGTTAATTTTAAACGAATTTACAATACACCGAAAGGAAATGCTTGCTTAAAAAAATAAAAAAGAACTGTTCATAGAATTATTACTCGGATCGAAGTAAAACTGGGGGATTAAAGCGAGCATTCTATCTGAACTCTTACATCTGGTGCTAACTTTGGGAGCGAAAAAGTAAAGGATTGCCACCATTATTTATTTACAAATAAAGGTTTTGTAATTTGTTAATAACTGTACTTAACAGGCTTTAGTTTTGCTACAAAGATCTAAATTTACAATTGTAACTTAGCGTACAACTTGTACTTTCTAACATTTGTAGTGGCTTTTTTGACGAATAAAATCTGATCTGGTAAAAAAATAATAAAAAAAAAACGTTTAGAATCAAGCAAACATCAAGGATCCTTTTAACTGAGCAGGTGAATGACTATTTCTTCGTTTTATTTTTCATATTACTAATATTAAAAATATCGGTAAAAAACCATTTTTTCAAATTATTAAAAATAAATGGATCTTTTGATAAAATCATTAACAAATTATTTGAAAAAATTGTAAGCTATAGGCCTACATTATAGCAAAAAATGTAATTTTTTTTTACTTTAGAAGAGTTTGTTTTGCTACATGTTAACAAGAGTAAAAATATTTCAAACAATAAACAATATTTGTGTATTATTGAGAATCATTTCTCTTGTTGTAGGTCTAAATTTAAAGAATAAAACCTTATAATCATAATTTATAAGTAATTAAAATATTACTACACTAGTAATAAAACATTATGAGGTTAATTACTGAATATTAAAATAGACTACATATTAGAAATCTATAAACATCTATTTTAAAGAAGTATCATTTTGGAATAAAGAACTGGTAACCATTTAAAGAGCTGGTTTGGGAATGATAAAAACATTAACAAAATCACAGATTTAAAAACTCTTTCAATTCGCGTTTCAATGACTTCTATCATCATCATTGAAACTACAACTTAACCAGTTGCAATTGTGATTGTGACTTAAGTAAGGGATTGTAACGCGAATGGAATTTAAGGTTTTATAATAATTGTAATGTGTTTACGGTTATATATAAATATTTAAAAATATAAATATCTATTTTTTAAATAAAATGTTCTATTTGAAAATAAATTTATTGATGCTACATCTTCTGTGCTGTATCTTCGGCGTTTTATATTTGCCCTACATCTTCAGTGCCATATATTTGTTCTCTATCTTCGGCTTTCTTTATTGTTCTGTATCTTCATATCCGTATGTTTGTGATGTATCCTCGGCGATATATTTTCACTGTTGTATCTTCAGTGTCATATGTTTGTGATTAAATTCAGTGCTGTATAATTATGCTGTATCTTCACTGCGCTATATATTGTTCTGTATCTTTATATCCGTATATTTTTTATGTATCTTCGGCGACGTATTTTTAGTGCTGTATCTTCACTGCTCTATATATTTCGCTTCATATCCATATATTTGTGATGTATCTTTTCCGCGTTATTTTCAGTGCCATATGTTTGTACTTATATTCAGTGCTGCATACTTATGCAATATCTTCACTGCTCTATATATTGTTCTGTATCTTCTCATCCGTATATTTGTGATGTATTCTCGGTGATGTATTTTCAGTGATGTATCTTCAGTGCCATATGTTTGTTCTTAAATTCAGTGTTGTATATTTATGCTGTATCTTCACTGCTCTATATATTGTTCTGTATCTTCATATCCGTATATTTGTGATGTATATTCCGCGATGTTTTTTCAGTGCTGTATCTTCAGTGCCATATGTTTGTGCTTAAATTCAGTGCTGTATATTTATACTGTATCTTCACTGCTCTATATATTGTGCTGCATTTTCATTTGTGCTGCATTTGTATATTTGTGCTAAATCTTCAGTGATGTATATTTGTGCCGTATCATCACTGCTCTACATATCTACTGTAATCTCAGTGCTGTATATTTCTGCTGTGTCTTCAATACCATATGTTTGTGTTTATATTCCGTACTGTATATTTATCCTGTATCTTCACTGTTCTATATAATTTGCTGTATCTTCAACGCTTTAAATTTGTGCTACATCATCAGTGCTATAATTTGTGCTGCATCTTCAATGCTATAATTTGTGCTGTATCTTCATTGATCTACGTATGTACTGTATCTTCAGTGCTCAATATTTGTGCTGCAGCTTCAACGTTATATATTTATTATTATATCGAAAGTTACAACTTCTTATATCTAATAACTGTATAATACATTAAAAAGACCTATAATTTAAAAACACGCTAAGATGTATTTCAACACTACAGATTAAAAACAAAAACAATTAGTGTCTTTCGGCATCTCTATTCCTTCAGTATTCTACTTATATACCACTGAGGTTAGACGTCGTTATTATGACGTAATAAAATTTAAGTTTTTACTAATTATGGTACTGCAGTCATAACATAATACCACTAACCGGCTACTCTAGTGTAAACCTCTTCTTGTATTAACGATATAAGTTTCACTTTACCAATTAATGTCCTTAACTACTAGCTATATTCTTACACTCCCGTTAACACTTTGCAATTTCACAAAGCAATTTCACTTTGTCGATCCCCCAAATCTGACAACACTGTACGCCTAATCAGACTTTTGATGGTCGGTAACTCGATAGGATTCGCGTAATAGCCTAATAAAGGAGAATGGATTAAGTCGATATGGACTGAGGACGGCGGTTTTGTATGAAGCTGACAGGGGTTTTGTTATTTGATATCTCTGTGCGTTGTTTTCCCGCTGCTCTGGGAGGATCTTACGCAGGATGATACGGCCACAGAGGGCAGCACAGTCACTCGCAAAATGTACCCGGGATTATGTCCTTTAAGCGGTTACAAACCCCTTATAAAACGTTTAATTCTAATGTATATTGTGGTTAATAATTTTATTATTCAATAACTTAATAATGTGATTTTTGTTGTTGTCTTTTAAGATACATTATGGATATCTATCCTTCTGTATATTCATTTATTTCACTTTCTGTGTTACTGCAGAGTGTCAATTATCCGACCTCCACCGATCCGACATTCCGTGTTATCCGACATCTATTGACGTAAAAAAAACGATAGCGAAAAATACAAGAGTCTAGTTTTTGTTGCCATTATCTTACTATAATACGAACGTAGTCGTATCGGATTTTTCAGTTTGTTGTATTTTAATTTATCTTACGTTTCCCTAAAATCTGATATTTGTACTTATCCGTTCATGTCAAATTATCGAAACTGAACTATACTGTTGATGACGTCAAAGATTAAGTTTAAAATCAGATTACCATTTCTAACTAAATGTACGGATAATCTCTCGTACATTTAGGATTTAAGATAAAAGAAATACATTTTGGAAAATCACACGTAAATTTATATTCGCAAGAATCATATCAAAATATTAATTAAAAAAGAATTTATGTTTTTAAATTGAAATTTAAATATTCATTTTTATTCTATTATTCGCATTTATGATTTCCCTATAAACTTTCAACTTGATAATGTGGGCTACAATAAATAATGTAACATAACCCACGTGTTAGAACAGCTGTTCTACAACATAACCTATTACAATGAAAATATTTGGAAATAACCCCAATACCACAAAAATAATCGAAAATTACAAATAAAACAAGTTACTTAAGATTAAACCCTTATGTACATTTCGATGACCATGTCATCATCATCAGGGGGTCTTATTACAAAATTACAATCTAGCAAACAAGAAGTTACAAACTAGAGACATCACTCTAGTATGTAACTTCTTGTTTGCTAGATTGTAATTTTGTAATAAGACCCTCTGATGATGATGACATGGTCATCGAAATGTACATAAGGGTTTAATTTTAAAACCTGTTTTATTTGTTGTTTCTGATTATTTTTGTGGTATTGAGGTTCTTTCCAATATTTTCATTGTAATATATTGTACCACTGTGCTCTTGATATTGTGTAACATTACCTGTAACATAAAATCAGCTGTTGTATGAAATCATATGTTATCACTTGATTTAAGCTACAATAGTGGTATATAGCACATATGTGTGACTATAGAGATGTGTTAGAGAGTGATGATATTACCGTGGCGTCAACTCTTAAAAATTTCTAATCAGGTGGAAAAAGGAATATTTAGTTAAAAAATAAGGTAAAACAGTAAATGGAAAAATATATGATGAAATGATTTAGTTAGAGGAGTATGATAATAAAAATGAAGAGAAAGGTAGATATGGTTAGGACGGGATGAGACGTAACCAGACATGGAAAGGTGAGAACAGAACTGAGAGATGGAGAGTGGAGCAATGTTAAAGAAATGCCTTGAGTCAACAGTTGAAGGAAAAGAAACTGTTAAAATCCATGTATATATATATATATATATATATATATATATATATATATATATACATATATATATATATATATATATATATATATATATATATATATATATATATATATATGTATATATATAGACTATATATATATATATATATATATATATATATGTATATATATACATATATATATATATATATATATATATATATATATATATATATATATATATATACGTATATATATATATATATATATATATATATATATATATATAGATATAGATATTACGCTTCTTCTTAAATTTAAGAAAAAGTTAATATTGTTATTAAAAGTATTTTAGAAAATTGTTGATCTTTTGGGGGAATATCTTAAATACTGTAATAGCATGAAGTTAAACACAAATGGGAACCATATTCAGGACGAAATACGTTCTTATTATAAAATAATATATTATAATATGTATTATGATATATTATAAAATATTTAATATGTTCAATAAATAAATATTTGATATAGTATAATAAGAATGTTCCTATGTAAAAATAATTTTTAAATATATTGTATGTATAGTAACGAAATCAAATATTTTAATTAAAAATTATTTAATCCGACTACTTACAAAATATAGACAAATCGTTAAAATTACAAAGCAGAAATGCCCTTTTTAATAACTATATGAAGAACAACTTATTTCAACAAAGTAGAGTTTTTTCTGTTCCAAAACTTTGTAAACAACAGAAAGCATATCTTATTACTTTAGTCCATTCTGTATCACGTAGTCCATAGCCTAGAGAGTTTGCCAACCACAAATAGAAAATTAAGTTTCTAAAATCTGGCAAAACTTTCAAGCTTCTGATGAATGAACGATGTAAGTAAAGACCTGATAGAAGAAACTCTCGTCAGATTTAGAGTGAAAGAAACTCTTTAGCTTGATAACACATTTAAGAAATATGGTCACATGATAATATACGATGGCACTTTTTTTGTCATTGACATTTAAGAGAACTGTCTTAATTATATATTGCAATCAATTTGACCAGAACTACTCATCATTAATGTACTATATTTATTAGGGAAATTCATTTTATGTGATGAAAATGGTCGAATAAATTCATTGGTAGTGCCAGGAATCGAAACCCAGAACATAAGGTTAATAGGTCATTGCTCTAACTAATATAACGTTTCGAACCAACAGATTATTGTTTAAAAAAAAAACAAAAAAACGTATCTAGTACAAATTGCTCACAAACGAAACTACTTTTGACTGCCCATAATGAGATATGATGATGGAAACCCATCCAGCTAAAGGGATGTGAATTGAAGGGGATGTTAACTCTCTTAAAAGGAAATTTCTCCCTTAGTAAGTCTCACAGAAAGAGTGCAGGTAAAGACACATAATTAGGCCCCGGAAAGGTTTCTTTTTATAGGTCTCTCTAGGTGATGGGATTTAGTATAATGAAGAGAAAAAAGGTTCCAGAGCTGCCAGTCTACCACAAAAATCATAAAATATCTGTAATTTATAATATTGCCAACATATTATAGTAAAACGTAACATTACATAGCCTAACGTACTAATGGTTTGGAAAGTTAAATGTTTTATGAAAATTTTGTAAAACTCCTGAATGTAGATTTTTTAAATTATTAATAAAAGTTTACAGATTGTCACAAAAATCCTAGTTTTTGTGCCAAATTTAAGATTTTTCAAAAGATACATTGCACAACTTAAAGTTCTTATCGTCTATGAGTGAGGAAGATATATTAGGATTGGGGTCAGGATTAAACTTCTTTAGACCTGGATATAGAGAAGTAATATGGATAAATTTATTCCCGAAATAGCATGTTGTCCTTGAGGAGATGGTTAGACTCTATTCGTCACTCAATGAAGTTCAGGTTCCTGAAGAAAGTATCGTCACACTTTATTTAAATATAAAACGTCTAAGATATTCAAGTAAAACTAATGCACAGTAAAATAAAAACAAATTACATGAAAGTGACTAAGTAGAACTTTCCTATTTCTGTTTTGCAATTTCTATCGAGAATTTCTACCAGAAAGCGTATCAATTCGGAGATGAATAACTGTCCTCAAACGTTTACGAAAACAAAAATGCATTAATGGTAGCAGCTGTTCTCGATTTTAATTGGAGGTGATTTGGAGGTTATGTTTACATTATTTTCCAATGCAATTTTCTATACATTCAGAAATATCCTGTATTAGATAAATTATACGATTTAACGAATGATGAGTAAACAAAATTGTTTATTACTCGAAATTTGTGTATTGAACATCATGGAAATGATATTTAGGTATTTAATTAGTTTATTTGCTAAAAGCATAAACTACCCTACATTTAAATATGCATTATATCCACACAATTGCTAATAAATATAGCCTATATATAGGCCTATTCTATGTATAGGATCCTATGTATGCTTAACATATTTATAAATGTAATTTAAAATATATTACTTCATAATTGTAATAACTTTAGATTGTGTATACAGTCTCAAGTTTTCATATTAAAAATGACGGTTGATACTTAAATCAAAATTCATTTCAATTAAACTGCGAATTTTCAACAGCTAATTTGTAATCTTCATCAGTTCTACAATACATATATGGGATTAATTTTAATTTAAACAAAATCTAATATAAACAAAACCATTTAATTTTTCAAACAATTTTAATAGGCCCTATATAGCTCAAGTGAAAAGTCTAATAAGATTTGCAGCAGTAAATTCCACTTGTTTGAGAGGTTTCACAAATAGTTAAATTCAAGTGTGAATTATAAATTTGTGTGAAAAATCTATCAAATGTGTTGACCAAAGAACAGCAAATTCTCGAGGGCTGTCGAATTGGTTTTCAGGTTGCAAGCCTTTAAAAGTTGACTTATTGACTTCCAAAATCAAACCACCCGATGACTTGGGAGTGTTTTGAAAATTTTCTTCAAGACGAAAGAGTACCATTTGCGAAAAGTATGATTTATAGAATAATAAAAATATAGTTGAGTTCTGCAAATATAAATTTCGAAGACTTTCAAAATAATATGAGATTTACTAAAAATTTGTACAAATGTAAAATTTGTAAAAATTGTACAAAGTTTAACCACTATAGTTTAAATATTGTATTTTCTTGTAAATTTACAACAATCAAATACTGTATGTCCCAAAATAAACAGTAGTGAAGCTGAGTCAGATGTAGTTGCCTTTTATCAGAGTCCTTCTTGGTCCTTTTATAGGAGACCTCAGAAGATTTTGTAGTGCCCGAACCTGTGTTTTCGTTTACAATGGTTCGACGAAGATGAACACACTGCCTTAGATAACATTGCTTCTTCAAGAGCGTGTTGGCTACCACCTCATCCCTTAGGACAAACTTTCCTTACCCAGCCCACTCCATCGATCTTACACCACCTGATGCCTACGTCTGGTAAATGACGAAGGAGAAGATTTTCCGTGATGACCAACCAACCACCATCGTTCTTCTATAGGAAAAATTTACCATGTGTATAAGAAGCGTGAAACAATACCTTTTCATCATTATTATACAAAACCTTCAAGAACGGTGCGAGTGTTGCCTTAAATTGAACTAAGGTAATGTAGAACATGTATAGCCTATACCCGAGTCTAACAGATTTAGCTTCTTTTTACTTGTACGTGTTTGTAAAAGTATGTAAAAGAAATAAAATAAACTCTTACAACTGTCTCAGTACTGTTTATTTTGGCAACATACGGCATTTATTCGTGAATCCTAACTTCAATTTTTTATTTAACTTTCGTTAGATGTAAAATCGTAAACTCTACATGATTTTGTAGATTAAGATTTGTTTACTGAAGATACTGTTTGTTATAATGCATTTGAGTTTCATATGACAGTGGTTTTCCATATCAGCTTTGCGTAGGACTACATCAGCGATTCAGCATTGCAGTTCTTAGCAAACTTGGACCCGTCTTGAGCATAGTTCTTACGTCACTAGATGGGTGGTTACCAGCGTGAATGACGTCAAGTAAAATTAAATAAAGCTATCAATGCTGGGTTAGGTTAGTCGCCCTATTATGAAACATTCAAAAGACAATATTAATATATAATCTATGCACACTCGATTTAGTTTCTTTTAGCTTGTATGTGTTTTGTAAATCTATGAAAATAAAATAAAATGAAATAAAATGTTACAACTGTTTCAGTACTGTTTATTTTGGCACATACGGCATTTATTCGTGAATCCTAACTTCAATTTTTTATTTAACTTTCGTTAGATGTAAAATCGTAAACTCTACATGATTTTGTAGATTAAGATTTGTTTACTAAAGATACTGTTTGTTATAATGCATTTGAGTTTCATATGACAGTGGTTTTCCATATCAGCTTTGCGTAGGACTACATCAGCGATTCAGCATTGCAGTTCTTAGCAAACTCGGACCCGTCTTGAGCATAGTTCTTACGTCACTAGATGGGTGGTTACCAGCGTGAATGACGTCAAGTAAAATTAAATAAAGCTATCAATGCTGGGTTAGGTTAGTCGCCCTATTATGAAACATTCAAAAGACAATATTAATATATAATCTATGCACACTCGATTTAGTTTCTTTTAGCTTGTATGTGTTTTGTAAATCTATGAAAATAAAATAAAATGAAATAAAATGTTACAACTGTTTCAGTACTGTTTATTTTGGCACATACGGCATTTATTCGTGAATCCTAACTTCAATTTTTTATTTAACTTTCGTTAGATGTAAAATCGTAAACTCTACATGATTTTGTAGATTAAGATTTGTTTACTAAAGATACTGTTTGTTATAATGCATTTGAGTTTCATATGACAGTGGTTTTCCATATCAGCTTTGCGTAGGACTACATCAGCGATTCAGCATTGCAGTTCTTAGCAAACTCGGACCCGTCTTGAGCATAGTTCTTACGTCACTAGATGGGTGGTTACCAGCGTGAATGACGTCAAGTAAAATTAAATAAAGCTATCAATGCTGGGTTAGGTTAGTCGCCCTATTATGAAACATTCAAAAGACAATATTAATATATAATCTATGCACACTCGATTTAGTTTCTTTTAACTTGTATGTGTTTTGTAAATCTATGAAAATAAAATAAAATGAAATAAAATGTTACGACTGTTTCGGTACTGTTTATTTTGGCACATACTGAAAACATGTGTTATTGGCCATATGTTGTAGAGATGAATCCAATCAGCCGCAGTTCTAAGAGAAGCCGGTCTGGATTTAATAAGCCTCAACACAGTCAGGCGCATGCTGGAAACCAATCATTACGACATGCATAAGGCTGGTCGTGATTCTGTCAACCGATCGTTACAGACGCAAGCCTAATTTTCATTTCTGAATGTCAATCAGCCGTTCTCGCTGTCTTATGTTTGCTGTTTGTTTGTTGACACGTGGCGGCGCGTGCGCGTGCGGGGGTAGCCACCCTCTCCGTCACACCCTCTGGATGTAATGGAGGTAGTTACTGAGGGTTACGGTTGTTTGTTGGAGCGAGAACAAAGTGTAATTGTTTCACTAAATCTAGATGTTTGTTTTCAACCAAAATAGTCGTAAAAAATTTTAAAAATTATAAAATTAAAAATTTTATGATATGTAGTTTTTTCTAACTACAGACGGGGAAATATTTCACTAACATATTTCTTAAAAAGTTTAAAAAAATACTCTAGGTAATAAAGATATCAGTAAGACAATTATAACATGGTATTGCAGAATTTTCATAAAAAAGAAGTATTTTAACCACTGGATAAAATTTGAAGTGTATTTTAAGACACTAGAATATAAGTCGAATATTTAAGTTTATCATACGTAGGAGAATATAATTTAAATAAATTATGTACCGTTTTAATTTTTAAAAGGTTTTTACAAATACTTTTTCCAAAAAAATCAAATTACTAAAACGTTTTTAGAAACTGGAATAAATGGACTGAATTTGAAAATAGTTATTGGTTTTTATATAAAATGTATGCATTTATGGTGTTGTAAATTCACATGACCAATCTCAATCAATCTACCAGAGTTTATTTTTATAAACAAATTATAGGCCTAACTACGCAAAATTGTAGTAGCTTACAATTGGGCTTTAGTACAAAATTTTTGTACAAACTGTTTGGAAGATTTAAACTAACATTATTCGAAAAATATTTTTCAGAAATATAATTTATAGTTTTCACAACTTTATTTAATATAAAACCGTTATTGTTCATACGTGTATTACATAGACAGTGTTTAAACGTCTACCATAACTGGAAGTCTGTTTCTAATTTTGAACGGATTGCAATGCACACAGATGGAGCAAAAAAGGAGTAGTGGGCAGGTTGATTTTCCTGTCTAAGTCCCAGTTCAAATTCTGTGGATATGCCCCTTACGTAAAGCATAAAATTCCGATCAGGGAATACCCAATCAGGGCGGTGCGAGAAACCGGAAGGTTCTACATCGGTTGTTGTAGAAGAACCGGTACTACGGTCGTCCCAGAGACGGGCAGCGACCAGTCTAGGTCTTAGAGTGTGAACCTATAGTAGTACCACGAGGGTCTCGGATTCGAGGATCTGGATACTGGTGACGTCATTCGCCTGGGTTGAGCAGCTAAGTTTGTTAGTGTTTGGATTCGTGGACAAAGACTAGACTTGCGACCTTAGCTTAGACAGCAGCGAAATCAAGGGTTACGGACGTGCAAATATCTAGCGGCGATCGCTAATGAGAAAGCAGATACGGAGGATGAAATCAGGGAAAGAATAAGCAAATGCAGAGCTGTAACACGAACCTTAAACTCTCTTCTCTGACAAAATACAATCACGATAGAAACAATGAAACCCATTTATAAAAGTATTGTTCAGAGCGTTACACTCCACGGTTCAGAGTTAGGAATGTTAACACTGACTACAATCGGGTGATCCAGAATGCGTACCCTTTTAAAAGTGTCGCGAAATAAACGACCATTACGGATATCTACCTGCGCCTAGAGTCTTTATCTTTAGTTAATGAGCCACAATCACAGAATTAAACCTGCCCTGGTTATTCCGTAATCTTCTTAACAAAATTTGAACTGTTAGATTCTTTCATATCGTTTTTTGATTACAATCACACTTCAACCAAGTCTTGGACTGTGTAAATGATAATAAATCAATTCTATCATTTAGGCGTGTTTAAAATCAGCTTTAAGAAAGCTTTGTCAATGGGTTTTTATATTTATGTTTTATAATTTTTTATAACGTTTTATAGTGTTTTATGATAGTTTTTAAAATATTTACACAATTTTATATTTATTTCTATATTTTTGTATGTTTATTTTTTTATGGTCGTCATTTAAATCAAGGTTTAGAAGGTAAGATAGAGTACAGAGACAAACCCTTATGTCACCATTTTCTTCATATTTCTTCATTGTTTTTGCAATAGCTGTATCCACTTTCTTATACTTCAGCTTTCTTCGTTTTCCTTCCAAATTTAACTATAATGGGTATTGGAAGTGTAGCTTGGTCGCTTATTTCGGTATCGCTTGGTTTAATGACCTTAGGAGCGGTATGGGTAGTTTAGCCGCTTATTTCGCACATTCCGTGATAGTCGCATATTACACTGGTCGCTATTTTCATACATTCCTTTTTACACCGAGGTGTCTGAAGTTGTCACCTACATTTAGCGGTAAAATCAGCGTGTAACCAAACGGTGCAATGGTTATGTTGCTCTAAAGGTGGCACGAGAAGTGTGTACAGAGAAAGATGCGTACAAGAGGAAACAATAGCAATTGACGAGGGTAAGTTCTTAATTTGACAAGCGAAAAAAGCTTACAAACCAAATTCCAGTTGTCAATCCAATAGCTTTCAAGGTTTTAGATTGTCCCAGTCAAAATAGGTCATAAAAGGTCTCCAGATTTTCAGTGGTCACTTTGCTTTTAACTGTCGAGGTGATAAGCTCCATTTAATCGAAAGATTATTAAATGGAGCTTATCCATTTAATAAAGAGACTTATTAAAAGAGGCTGAAACTTCGACTCTAATGCTCATGAGACTGGAGGAAAGAGAAGAAAAACAAAGTATATAAAGTCATATAAAAAGTTTTAAAAAATCTACAAAAATACCTAGAAACTGGAGCCTAATGTCTTGTTTAAGATCTCTTTCCTAAATCAAAACAATCATTTTGTCAGTCCAAAGTATGGAAAATGAGATGAAAATCAGGTATAATAGATAAAGGTTTAAAGGATCTCCAGTCCCAAGAAACTAAGTGACACCTACGATTAGCTCAGAGGTAAACTTTTTTATGTAGCTCAATTATTTTAAAAGATGTACGTTCGTCTAAAAGTTGTACGCAAATTTCGCCTGTCACAATGTTCTGACGTCATAGCTTACCCTAGTCATCTCTCAAAACATGATCCTGTACGCATCTTTCCCAATATTCCTGGTGTACGAATAATACGTTGCACGCATCTTTTGCAATATTCCTGGTGTACGGATATTTTGTTGTACGCATCTTTCCCAATATTCCTGGTGTACGTATCTTTCACAGTATTCCTGGTGTACGCATCTTTCACAGTATTCCTGGTGTACGCATCTTTCACAGTATTCCTGGTGTACGTATCTTTCACAGTATTCCTGGTGTACGCATCTTTCACAATATTCCTGGTGTACGCATCTTTCACAATATTCCTGGTGTACGCATCTTTCACAATATTCACGCATCTTTCACAATATTCCTGGTGTACGCATCTTTCACAGTATTCCTGGTGTACGTATCTTTCACAGTATTCCTGGTGTACGCATCTTTCACAATATTCCTGGTGTACGCATCTTTCACAATATTCCTGGTGTACGCATCTTTCACAGTATTCCTGGTGTACGTATCTTTCACAGTATTCCTGGTGTACGCATCTTTCACAATATTCACGCATCTTTCACAATATTCCTGGTGTATGCATCTTTCACAGTATTCCTGGTGTACGTATCTTTCACAGTATTCCTGGTGTACGCATCTTTCACAATATTCCTGGTGTACGCATCTTTCACAATATTCCTGGTGTACGCATCTTTCACAATATTTACGCATCTTTCACAATATTCCTGGTGTACGCATCTTTCGCAATATTCCTGGTGTACGCATCATTCACAATATTCCTGGTGTACGCATCTTTCACAATATTCCTAGTGTACGCATCTCTCGTGCGTTCGGTCTAAAGCTATAAGTAATAAGTCGTAAAACACGGGTCGCCTGATAATGTATAGAATTCTTAGAAAAAGTAGAGTGGGCCGCTATTCCAATGCGTTCCTGCTCCACAACACCACTAGTTATAGCTTTAAAAACAAAAGCAAAAGCTTTCAATCACGGGCAAAATGACTCAAAGCTACCTAGTGAATAGAAGTGCGCTACTTGACATCCCTCAAATTGTATCTCCCTGCTCATCTTCTATGATTTATATGGCCTTGAAACTGCTGATTAAAATTAAAAAGCTAAACAAATAAAAGCCACAAGTTTACCACTCAATTAGAAATATTTTTACAGTAAGTCAATTTGTTTCATATTTGTATTGTATTTATTTTCTTTTGTTAAAAAAATGCTTCCAAACCTGTAAAAATATTATGGTTTTGCCAATATTTTTTTACATTCATTATAAATTTCAATATATTTGTGTTTTGGCGATTTTTCCGAGTTAAAAACGCAATGAACACAAACGTGACGAAATGTTAGAAAAACATCAACATATACTAAATAGCACACGATAGTTAAACCAATCATATGGAAATATATAAACATATGCTAATTAACACGGTATAAAAATAAAGGCAACATTGAAATCCTTTGTTATTTCAACGCAATTTTAATCAGCGGGATGTTTATATTTTCCGATAATTTCTCTTCAGCAGAATGTTTGTTGCGGGAACTTATATAAAGTGATATTTTTAGCAATTTATCTAGAGAGAAAAACGTGAATATCTAGTAGTAGGTAAGATGAAACTTGCAACCTTAACTTAGAAAACAGCGAAATCAAGGAGCTATAAAGGTGCCAATATCTCGGACCTTTAGTCATTTAGCCTTTATTAACAAAGCCGATAGGGAGGATGAAATCAGGGAGAGAATAAACAAAGACAGAGCAGTGACTCGAACCTTAAATTCTTCTCTCTGGCAAAAGACAACCACGAGAGAAACAAAGAAACACATTTATAAAAGAATTGTTCAGAGCTCTACGGCTCTGAGGTAAGGGATGTTACCAAAGCTAATAGTAAACTAATGACGATGGGAATGGATTGTTTACGACGAAGCTGCGGTAAACGAGATTGGAAAGGGTTGGAAATGGATAAAATTTATAACGAAATGGAAATGGATAAGAGTGTGAGGGAAGAGATACAGAGAAGGCAATTGGCATAATTTGGAGATGTAAAGAGGAAGCAGAGGACAGGTGGCCGTGAAAGCTACTAGAGAGAGGGAGAGGGAGAGGGAGAGAGAGAGAGAGAGTGAGAGGGAGAGAGGGAGAGAGAGGAAGAGAGGGAGGGAGAGAGGGAGGGGGAAAGAGAGAGAAAGAGAGAGGGAGGGAGAAAGAGGGAGGGGGGAGAGAGAGAGGAAGAAAGTTAGAGAGAGAGAGATAGGGAGAGAGAGAGAGAGAGATAACCGTTACTGACCGAAGAGGTAAACTTTTATTCTTATGTGCTAAATTGTTATTCGGTAACTAATAATATAAATATTTTAAATTATTTATTTAATCTTTCAGTCCCTCAGAGCTAAAGCTTAAAAGCTTGGTATAAAGTTTTTGCCTAAAAATCATGTTACCTGCATTATTTTATTCCGCAAGAAAAAATTAAGTAGAGAAAATTAAATTTCAGAATAAAATGAAATTATTATTTCTAGACTTTAAACAAATAATGTACGTCGTGTTTATAAGTTTTACTTAATTATTGACTTATCGTAGCTTAACAATTTATTTATTTGTATATATTTTGTCTTTGTGTTATTCTTGAGTTATAAAACAAACCGTAACGACCAGTTACACCGTGAAAGAGGAACTATGTAAAGACTGAATAAATAAGCCTATTAATACAATTTCACCAACCTTTCACGAAGAGCATTCTATCTAGCACAATGAACGAAATAAATTTAAGTAAAAGCAACTTACTTACGGCATGGCGCCCAATAAACGGCCAAGTAATGAGTTGGCTCCACTAACATCTGTTAAGTGTTTCTTTCTAACTGATTGCCCCTTCACACTCGGGATGATTGAGTTATTGAGTGGAAGGGTTAGCCGTCACCCTGATGGATGGACCTTATACCCTCGGAAAATTCTATTTCGTTGTTCACCTGCCATTTCCCACAATCGTTGGAGTGCGACTTGTCGTTGGCGAAATCATTGTTCTTTCTATAGTATTATACTTTCTAAGAAAAATGAATTTTGAATTCATATAACTAAATAAGATTCTGTAATTTCAACTGACGTTTTCAGGTCAGAACGTAGGCTACTACAACCCCCCCCCCCGGGATGTGTGTTGATTATCTTCAAACCATGTGCGTTGATTATCTTCCTCAATAAACTGAGAAAGCTTTCAGAGAATTACAAACATCGTCAACAAATTCAGAATAATTTAATTATTTAATTTAATTTCTATTTAAATATAAAAGCCTGACTTTATATAGTTAATTAAATTGATATGCAATCCCGATTTAATTTTTAGTTATCTCTGACATACGCTATAAGAGTTCCTTGTTTACCTCGTATACAACCATAGACAAAAATTCATAAACTTACAAATTTATTGCATATACTAAATAAGAAAAACTACACAGAAACGAAAAAGAAGGAATATTCAGAGTTTTAAAATTATACTAGACACTATATTACATTACAACATAAACAATTTCAATAATTAACCCCTATTTTTCATAGAAACACCTATTAAAGTCCCCACAACCCCAATTTACCAATCTAGATACCAATAGGTCATTTGCGGTCAGCGGCGGCATGACAAACGAATACATTTTCAGAAATAGCCGTCCTCATTTAAGGTCAAATTAAGTATTACTATAGCCATTTTTTCTCATATCCCTTTAGATATAGGCTATACTACATGTTACTATAATGTATAGGACATGTTAAATGTTTATATGTAAATTGTATGTGTTTGTTGTCTCTCTTTCACTCTCTCTCTCTCTCTCTCTCTCTCTATATATATATATATATATATATATATATTTATATATATATATATATATATATATATATATATTAGGGATGGGCCGATTCCGAAAATTTTCGATTCCGATTCCGATTCTAAAATTTTCCGTTCGATTCTCGATTCTTTAGTCGATTCTCGATTCTTTCAAGTTATATTAGCTTACATTCTAGTTCTCTAATAATTAATTTAGTTAACATCTTGGTCATATGGCAAAACCTTTTAAAAGTTCTGTTTTAATGTAATAGGCTACACAAAACCTTCAACCTTGATTTATCAATAGGAATTTTTTTAAACATAAAAACATATCAGATTAAAGTAATGACTTATTTTAAAGTTAAAAATGTGAACTTTACTTATTTTATGATGTTTGAAAAAATTCCTAAGCCTATTTACATTGTCTCCCAAACAAAACAAAAATTAAAAACAAACGAACAACATAAAAAGTAAAAAATTAATACAAATAGGATAGTTTTTAATATTTAAAAGTCTGGCAGGTAATGTACATTCTGTTCAAAAACACAAGCATTTGAACACGTTGTGGGTCAAGCTAGTTTCATAGCTAGTCACAAATAGCTCCTGAAGTTGAGAAAAGTTTTTCAGAAAACACTGTCGCGAATGGGCAGACAGGTATTTTATTGCCATTGCATTTAAATGAGGGTATTTGGCACTTTGTACTGCCAAATACTTCCCAACATCACAATCTGGACTGGCTAATGGTTCCCCCAGATAATTGTTTACTTCTTCTTCTACTGTCAATTCCCCTGGGGTACCTTCTTCCTCAACATTCTGGATTAGTGTGGCATACCTTCTCCACATCTGGTGGGAGCTTTTTTTCTGCAGGTGTCTGGAACACGTGCAACTGATTCAGGCCTATTATGTATTTATTACACAATCCCAGTTGATTTTTAACCGACTATCACTTGTAGGTCCTGTGTCTGAGGATAAAGTTTCTTCAATTATAGATCTTTTTTGTTGATAAATTTGGGCAAAATGAATGTTGTTTAAGTGCTTTTTCATATTTGATATATTATGTGGTTTTCCACCGTCAGTTTCTGTTAACCGTCATCGAATTGACGTGACGGCCAGTACCCTGAACCGAATTCCGTCGGGCCTCTTAACGCTTTATGTTTATTAGTACTACTCAGCTGTTGTTGCTACTTTTGGAAAAAATTAAGGCACAGTATTTAACAACAAGCTTCACACTACTTACAGATGTATTTACTATGGTTTTTGTTTGATAGATAAACGCCGACGGGATTAAAAACATGATGTTATTCTAAGAGCTTTTTGTCCGTAGTTACGGGCCGACACACATATTTGTTATAACGTATTGTAATGATTTTCACTACTGTTTTCAAAATTTCACAAAACCTTAAAAGTAAGTCGGAAATATTGACTAAATATTT
>JBAIZL010000003.1:97422364-97482364 GCA_036971475.1 Prosapia bicincta | reverse complement strand
AATTTTAGCTGGAAAAGATCATTGTGTGTTTATCTCCTGAATGGTTGTTATGCTGTGATTAGCTATGTACTTTGTAGAGGTATTTGTCGCCTTGAGTTTCATTAAAATCTTCCTAATCTTATATTCTAAAAATATTCATTCCTTACGTTTTTAATAGTAAATATTATTTATATATTTAGTACAAAATTTATAATTATATGTATGAAAATATTCTGCAAAATACGAACAAAGTTATTTTAATATACCTATATTTTTTAATAATTATTTTTTACTACGGTGAAAAACTTTAAATTTTAAAACAAATACATAGAACAAAGCTTGTCTGTGTGCTGGAAAGTAGCGTTAACGTAAAACAGTTTCACGTTTATTGCATTTCTCGAGAGAAGAAAGTTTAACAAAGTGAATCATATTATTACGTTTTGAGTGCAAAGAGAGCATTAGCGTTAAACAACCTTTCAAGTCGGTAATTTGAAATAACAACGGCTGTTGCTCTAATGGCGGTAATACGGGAGAGAAATCCAAAATTGAGTGAGCCCTAACTGTAAAGAGATGAAGCCGAGTAAGGACGGGGGTTGGAAAAACGATGCTCGGATCTAAGTGTGGGAAACGTAACATGCTGAGCGTCTTTGTAATGGATCTGCGCGGCGAAGCGGAAAATTCGTTTGTTTCCGCGCATCGGAGCCGGATAAAACCTAAGAATAACGTTTGGGGTTCGCACTTTCCTCACCACCTTATTAAACCATTACTATTAATGTTTCTGTATTGTTGTAAGTTGAAGAGAGGGTTGGTACTCAGAAATATTGGGGATGGTTCTTCATGGTTTCAAAGTATAAACAAAATTGTAAATGATAAATAAAATATTGAATACAAAAATTTATTTACAGCAATCGTAAGTTAGTCCATCTTCAATTTTTAACGCCAACAATATGAAAATATTTATAAAAATAATATATTTCAAATCAAAGAAATCCCAGTTTCCAGTAAGTTTTTGTTCAACTTGACAAATTTTATGAAATGAAAGTTTAAAAAATATTATTACCAATTAATTATTGATTACCCTCAAACAATAAATTAAGCGATTGAATAATATTAAAAATTGATGTATTCAATTCAAAAGTAAAATCAAAATTGTACATAATAATAATTCATTTTTATTTAAAATTCCCATTTTTAGGATTTATTTACTCAATCATAATTCCACTTTAGACCTCTTACAAGCAAAGACACGTCCTCTTTTAGGGTTTTAGTGTCATACCTTCATCTTTCTATCTTCAACAGTTTTAATTTCTATCCGTTTTTTAGGGACGCGCACGTCCGTATGCAAACATAAATACGCGCCTACGCGTACACACACACACACTCGCGCGCGCGCACTACACACACACAGACTGACACACACACACATAAACACACACACACAGACACACACACACACACACACACGAACATACATACACGCACGCACGCCCTTCATTTCCCACCCTTAGTCTCATATTATTAAACGTTTTGACACATTTCGCTTAGGCTAGGTTGAGGAATATTTTAAATACATTATGTTGAGCTATCGTATAAGCTATGACATTGAATAAAACACCAACCTTCATGCTGACTCACCCCTGCTGTCAAAACGATTTCATGACGTCGTTCCGTCGAAACCCGTGCGACGTAAGCTGGAAATACTTCATTACTTCCTAATAATTTCAAGGAAACATCTGTTGATTCCCATGTCTCCTTTACTTGTAATCGAAAAAACTAGTTACTTTCTTTAGACCTACGCTTGGTATTGTAAAATGTTTCAACAACTTTCTGCTATCGAGATAAGTTCGCCCTTATTAGTCCAAGCTTGCTTGATTTTACCTACGGATGCTTTCCATTCTATTGCTGGACAGTTCTGAACTAAATGAACCATATATTAGTAAAACATTAAATTAATCAGTAACTTCTACTTTAACAACGTATGCGCTCCCGTCAGAGCCCAGGGTAGTGGTTCTCAGGCGGTCAAGTACAGATTTTGAAAGCGCTGTTTAATTTTATTCTTTCTGGTTGTATAATTTTCCTGGAAGCAGAAAAAATTATGGATAAAGGAGGCAGACATCCCATAGTTATCCTCAAACCATTCCTTTAATTATAACAAGATTCATAAAAACCTCACTGGATGCTGACCAAGTTTTTTAAATTTTTAATGTTTAAAGTACTACACATCAGAAGAAACGACATATAGTGTGGAGCATGTAACGATGCATTTGGTTTTGAGAGATCGCACGAGATTTCTTAAGACTTGTTACATATTCAGAATGGTCTATAGCTTCTGCATCGCTGTTAAATATGGTCAACAGCTTCTGCCTAACTACAGACGAGTGTTGCAATTGTACAGTTTGCCGTGTCGATTTGTCCGGCTTGTATAAACTCTTGTGCGTTGAAGAGTTCTTATTGATAAATTAGGCTGATGCATATTTTAAAAACAGATGTCCCAATAAAAGTAAAGCTTAAATAATCAGGGAAGCTACCCTTGTAGCCAAAGTCCTACCGTAATCTTACCTAACGTATATTAATATGCAAGATATGTTTATTATATTACATAATATGAGCTCTTTTCCCAAGGTTACGTCTAGTGTAAAGATATTACTACCAATAGGTCTAAGAATGACAATGACTTCCTTCATACCAACATCATGGATTAAAAGAATAAGGGTAGATCCTTAATCGGCCCTTACGATACCAAAGAAACTTCGCTTCCACCCTTTTATTTTTAAATGGTTAAGGGTAAACCCCTTTTATTAAATTGATTTAGTAATATTTAAAATGTAAACATATTTTTTTTAATTAATTGGTTCTGAATATTAAAAATTAAAGTGGCAAAGTTTCTTATAGTTTTTTTTCTTTCAGATAGGCTATTAATTCAACATCTCGTACAGATAGTTAACTAATGATATATTTTTCTAAGCGTTATTAAGTTTAATCAATATTAACAATCACAACAAGAGGAAACATTTTTTAACCATTTCGTAATTTTTGAAAGCAAAAAAACCAAAAGAGTGAAAAATATCTTGTCACACTATTCCACAAATAAAACAAAAGTAAACGAACATTTTTTTATTGTGTATTTGTATTTTGTTTATCCGGATAAAACAATATAGGCCTGCGAACCACACGTTACGTTTGTAAATGCTCATTATGTTCTTCAAAAAATAAACGAAACCCTTAAAAACTATTTTAATAATTGTTCACTAACCTTACGTTTGGTCAACATTTGTAAATGTTAATAACATAATACAAGTGACCTATTTCAAAAGAACTTTAACTATGGGCTGTGATTTTATATCTATAAGAAGGTGAGTGACGTTTGCCACCCTTAGTCCGATATCATTAAACTTTCTAAAACATTTCGCTAAAGCTCTGTAGAATATTTTTAATACAATGAGAAAAACAACATCCCTCTCTCATCCCTGCTATAAAAAATTATTCGAAACCATCACTGTTGGCATTCATTAACTCTTAGTAACCTGAGCCAATCATTTGTTGACCTAATGCCTCCTTTTTTTCAAAATATTAGTCTCTTTAGTAATGCTTTTTATTTCCAAATTTGTCATAAAACACTCCCATTCTGATAATCTCGTCTTTGTTTTTAGCTCTTGCTTGAATTTACCTTTAGATGTATTCCATTCTTTTTCAGTTCAGAAAAAATCATAAATTAATCAATAGTTTATACTTTTGCAACATCTACACTCTCGTCAGAGGCCTGGATAATCGTTTCTTCGATGTTCCGGTTCGATGTCGAACAATTCTTAAATTTTCATTCTCACAAGTTATAGGCAAAATGTCTCAAGGAGCCAAATATCCCATTATTGTTTTCATACTGTTTCCTTGATAATAATAAGATTGATAAAAACCTCTTAGGAGGAATGAACCGTTTTACACTTTAATGTTTATTTAATGGATAGTACCACTCACCAGAAGAAACTCAACAAATAACTCATTAAGAATGGTAAAATGGTACTATCGAATAAATAAACATTTATTTTCACCTAACTACAGACAAGCATTGGTATTGCATAGTTCGCCTTGCCGACTTGTACGCTTTGTTGAAATTCTTACACGATCCACTATTCCCATTAATAAATGACTGGAACATATTTTAAAATTAATTATCCCATTATTTTAAGTAAAGCTTAAACCTTTTAGGAAGCTAATTTTGTAGCATAATCCTTTCGTAATCTAACGCAAAGTATTATAATTTAAGTTTGTTATAATACGCAATATACTTTAATTTATTTTTTTATTTTTTAATTCCGTTCCGCTCTTGCCCATAGGTTCCCCGCAGTGTAAACATGTTACCACCAGCAGGTCAAATATTTATTTCTTCATCTGATTAAACCGTTTGTCCTTTCAAACCAATAACATGGATTAGATGAAAGAGGGTAGAGCCTTTTCCGGGTCTTAGAGTATCCAAGTGAGAGTAATGTGTCCAGTAACTCTTTTCCACCCTCTCTCGTTCTGAGATAAAGATGTATCTTAATACTCATAATAAGAGAAGACATTTTTTTCTAACATGTTGTTTTCTGAAAGCAGTAAAAGTTCAAGTAAAATATAATGTCACAATATAATGTCAAACTGCTCCACTAATGTAATTTATTTGAATTGTAATTTTATTCATCAACTTACATTATTGGTATTTTTTTTATTTGTATAAAACACACATTTAATACATACACTAAACGGTTACATTTGTAAAACCACAATAGGTCCTTCAAAAAACAAACGAAACTGTTAAAAATAATTTTATTAATTGCCCACTATCCTAACAATTGGTCAAAATTTGTAAATAGTAATAACATAGTACAAGTGACCTATTTCAATAGAACTGCCATCATTATGGTCTGTTGATTTTATTTTAATAAGCATTTAAATATAAACATAACAACCGATAAAGCACGAAATGTTTATATAAATTATACTGTGGCCAAACGATCGGTCGCGTGATCCACGGCATTAAAATCACCGAGCACTTTGCCAGGGCTTATCGGATAAGGGCGGATTACAGATAATTAAATTAATTATTGTTTGCGTGTACCTCTGGATATTTATTGGTAATAAGCGACCATTTTATTTTGCACCCTTTGCATGCAAAATATGTTTCCTTTTGATTATAAGGTTTAGTTGAGTTGTACAATAAAATGGAAACAATGTTAGGAGAAAAGATTAATATTTGATTTCGCAATCGCGATAATTTGTCGCTATAAATTTTAATGATTATACCTTAGGTGAAGGGATTTATTTGTTCTTTGTTCACTGGCTACAAACATGAGGGTGTAATTTGGCCCTATGTGTTAATATATAATAATAACTTATTTACATTAATAAAATGACTTATGGCAGGAAAAGCCTTCTTACTACGAAAAAAGTAATAATATCTCAGAGGAATATCTTATATTGTGCAGTTGTAACTCCTAGCAAAATAAGATTTAAATATCCGAAAAGAAATGATTCTTAACATAGTATAACATATATGTAAAAACGTGCCTGTAGTAGCACTTACTTTTTGCTTGAATATGATCGTTTCGGGATATTAGAGTTATGTTCAGAGGTTATAATAGCAAACTTAACGAGAAACGCAGCCTCATTTCGACAAGGTCCACGGAAGTGATCGGCAGTGTGGTATTATCACCCCCCTTATGTACATAAGGGTCGTACAAAGACAAAGTAAACTGTGTCCTTGGAGTAGTCGGTGTTGTAGGTTGGATCTCTGTTAGTACCCTTAACCATACTGGTACTAAGGAGTTTTGAGAACCAACCTTTGCGGCTGTATTATCATGAGCAGATGAAAGGTGTCGTGGGGGTAGTGGATAAGCGAGCTAATAGATAGATTTCCTAAACATCGTTTTGGGCAGAGCTTGTTCTGAATCTTAAATATTCAGGGCAAACATTTTAGTCACAGAGCGCACACTATATAACTAGCCCCCCTTCTACACCCATCAATGGGCATGGTGATTGCTGATGGTGTTGTCTTTCCTGCCCAAGTCCAAGTCACCATTCTTAGACGAAGCAAATCAAGCGAGAATAAAGGTCCGATTGCACTACCTGGACTGGACCATTCAGAGGGGTATCTTGACGTTACAGAAACCGGATCGTTGGGAAAGTTCTACTTCCTACCGGTGCTTCCGGAACTGCTTGAAGCTTCGTATCGTTCCCTCGCCTCGTGACCTAGTGTAAAGCCTCCAGTTCTTACATGCTGGTACCACGGGTCTTGGCAAGAAAAGCATGGAAAAGCAGGATTTTTACGAAACAAGTTGCTTGACCGGGGCTTGTATTACGAGAGGGGGGAGGGGAGGTTTCTTCAATGTAGACTATTCTGCAATGCGGGGTCGATTGAGAACCATCATGGAATAGATAGACAGGCACCATGGAGGTTTTATATGGAGGAACTCAAATTTTATTCTAATTTTTTCATACATGAAGCTTTTTGCAGATTGGCAGTATCCGCACTATCGAAATTTTTCAAAGTACCTTATAGTTCCATGATTACATCTGGACCAACACTTTCAGATGTAGTCATAGAACTATAAGGTAGTTAGAAAAATTTTGATAATGCTCATACTACCAATCAGCGAAACGCTTCATGTATGAAGAAAAATAAAATATTTCTTGATTATGAAAGTATTTTTTAATTGTATATATATATATATATATATATATATATATATATATATATATATATATATATATGTATATATACATACATACATATATATGTATACATATATATATATATATATATATATATATATATATATATACACACACACACACGCACACATATATATATATATATATATATATATATATATATATATATAAATATTTATGTAGTCTACGTTTTTTATGTATGAATATTGTGTTATATAAATAAATATATATATATATATATATATATATATATATATATATATATATATATACATATATAAATATATATGTAGTCTACGTTTTTTATATATGAATATTGTGTTATATAAATAAATTTATATATATATATATATATATATATATATCGCAATATGTATTCTTGTGAATTAATAAAGAACTAAGTCAAAATACAAATACAAGAATTATAATTGAATTTACAATTCAATTCAATTGAATTGTAAATTCAATATATATATATATATATATATATATATATATAACTAACGCGCGTGAGCGCGCGCAGATACACAACCGCACACACACACACACACACACACACACACACACACACACACACACACACACACACACACACACACACACACACACACACACACACACACACACACACACACACACACACACACACACACACACACACACACACATACACACACACATACACACACACACACACACACACACACACACACACACACAAACACACACATGCACATACACACTCACACACGCAAGACGAAAAGAGTTTAATTTCCTACCCTTAGTCCTTTATTAATAAACCCTCTGACATATTTCAATTCCCTGGAAGAAAAACATCCTTGTCTCACTCCTGCTGTCAAAATGATTCCACAACTTAGTCCGTGTATAGTTTAGCCGACTTTTTCCTTTTTTGTAATTTTAACCTAATATTTGTTGATTTCTGTTTTCTTTTCCCGTGCAATAAAAAATTAGTTACTTTCATTACGCTTGTTATAAAATCTTTTTAAAAACCTTTGTATTTAGTGATATGTTCGTCTTTTTTGCTTAGGTTTACCATTGGATTTATTTCCATTCTTTTTTGGACAGTTCAGAATTACCTTTGGACAGAATGTTAGTAAAATACTAAATCAATCCCCACTTGAGCATCGTCTGCCTCTCGTCAGAGCCCAGGGTAATCGTTTTCTGGTGCTCAAGTAAGCATTTGTAAAGCATTCTTGAATATTCATTCTCACTGGTTCAGGCTCTTTACTTTCCAAAAATTAAAAAAAAGAATGGCCCAAGGCTCGATACACTCCACAATTGTAATTAGGCCATTGAACCTCTGAATAGTAACAAGATTGATAAAAACCTCACTAAAAAAATAACCCAATTTTAAAAAACTGTGAATGTTTATTTAATGGATAGACTACACATTAAAAGAATCCTAACATATCCTAGTAGAGAGTTGGGGAATGCTACTATCCAATACATAAACATTTATCCTAATCTAAATAAGATGAGTATTGATATTGCATAGTTCGTCGTATCGGTTTTTACCACGTGATTAAACTCTTGTGCTTTTAAATGTCACCATTAAACATTTACGCTGACACAATTTAAAAATAAATACCCCATTTGTTAAAGTAAAGCCTAAACCTTCAGGGAAGCATCCTTAAAGCCAAATTCTTATCGTAATTTTACCTAATGTATTCTATATAAGAATATCTTTAGTAGTGTTTATATCACTCAAGGACTACTGTCCAGTTTGATTGCTGCTGGCTGTAGTCCTTCCTGCCTAAGTGAAAATCCCAATGCTTTGTTAAGGCCAAACAAATGCGGATAAAGGTACGGTCGCCCTACCTTAATCGGAGCATTCAGAGAGGTCTTGTAGATACGGAAAAACTGAACGTTTTCAAAGTTATACGTAATTTCCTTCATACATGACCCTGCAGGTATATAGGCCTACCCCATTTTCACTTTTATATGCGACTATACAATATTTATGAAATGAACAGAAAATAATAAAAAATGGAGCTTTTAAACACATTCTTTATTTTAGACTATCATTTTTTTTAATGTTTCATTTAATTCAGGAATATTGTATATAAATCACACACACACACACACACACACACACACGCGCGCGCGCGCGCGCAAACACACACACACACACACTCACACACAACCACACATATACAGTTCTCTCTCTCTCTCTCTCTCTCTCTATATATATATATATATATATATATATATATATGTGTGTGTGTATGTGTGTGTGTGTGTGTGTGTGTTTAATTTATATACAATATTCCTGAATTAAATGAAACATGTAAAAAAATTTAAAAAGGTATAAAATAATATATGTGTTCAAAAGCTCCATTTTCATTATTTTTTTTATATGATAAATATTGTATAGTCGCACGTAAAGTGTAAATGGAAATATGTTTTACACTTTGTATAATTTATTTATGTACTTAACTTATTTCAGAAACATCCCCGGCTGTAGTAACTTTATTTCCACCGTACGAACCCTTCCTTCAAGATGTATAAAGGGGTAAGCGTGTATCAAAGTTATGAAACTCAACAAATTGTGAAATGCAATAAGCGCCATAAAGAAATGAAAACACACAATAAAAGAACATCAAGCTGAAGGGGAAATAGCTCTAGTGCTAAATCGAATTTCCACATTTGAATTGCTTTTAACAAGCCATTTTGTGCAGACAAGTGACCTTGTTTGGAGCTCCAGGCCATTAACACCATCACCAACGCCATCTATGGGTTCAATCATAAAAACGCATTTGACTTTCAAATAGCCAACTCTGGCTGCATGAAAACACTTTGTTATCCGGGGATTGACAAACTCAATTACCCTTTCCAGCCCACAACACACATAAACACTTTCTTGGCGTTTTTCTTATTCAATTTTGTTTTTAAAATTATTATGGATTTAGCAATTGTTATAACTTTAACGTTTGGTGTAAAGTTTGTTTTATTAAATATTTATTAAGAAGGAGTTGAATAATTTGCTTGATAGTAACAATATTATGTATTACTGTTTAATAACAATAACAATGAATTAAAACAATAAAATGAACTGTAAATTAACAATGGACTATATCTTAAAAACGCCTTTTAACAATAATATGGATTATAACATTAACAATAATTCTAATAAGAATATTATGCAATATTGTTTTATACCAATAATAATGTATTATTCTTTTACATTAATAACAATGGATTCTTGTTTTATAACACTAATAATAGATTGTTACTTAACAATGGACTTTAACTTAACAACGGCTTATATCAATAACTTAGATTAAAACAATAATATTGATTTTTAGTTACAATAATTTTAAGCAGGCGTATATATTAATGCTCTGATTATTAAGAAGAAAACAATTTTAACAAAATTATAGAAATATATAGAATTTAGACATCAGAAAAGTTTGATTTCATTTATCGCTTGAAGGATTTTAAAACTGCCTCAAAAATCAGTTTTGACTTACATTTTGTTCTAAAATAAATTAAGAATGTTTAGCTATCCATCTTTTCTTTAAAATATCTAGACTGAATCACTGATGTAATATTTTATTTTTAATTTGACTACCTGAATTAGTTTTTAGTACATCAAAAAACTGTACAAGCTATTGTTAATTTTCTCAGTTTGATACAAAATTATAGTTCCAGCCTTCAATTAAACTTATTAACTTTATTTTAATAGTCTTCATGGAAATAATTTCCAATAAAATGCTTTATTTATACAGTACCATGGCTAATTCGTTGGTAAATACTAGTGAATTATATAATTTCTATCAGTTTATGGAAATTCACAAAATAATGTTTACAGATATCTTTCAACATTAGTTTAAACATTAATGAACATCAGTTCACTATTAGATAACCTTATAAACGCGCTTTTATAGCACTATAAAAGATTTATATTTATTTTATTAGGCTTTTTAATATTCATAAATGAAAGTAACGTTCCTTACCATACATATTTTCGTTCTTTTTTCCTTGTAACGAAATATAATTGATTGTGAGAATACTAATTTTCATCCCCTAAATATATATTTTCTAAACCTTTTCCTGCTAAAATATTAATTCACTTTTTTCCTTTTATAATATTTGTATTCTTTTCACATTTAAGTTGTTTATTATATATTTTTTAAGCACCCCTCCTTATTTGTAACTAAAAGAAGTCCTTTTATTTAATTTTAATTACTAACGCCTATAATTATATTTAATTGGTGTGTGTATGAATTATCCTCCCTAAAGATTATGTTCCTAAATTGTTTTGTTGATATTTTTATTGTTGTCTTTTTTAAACCTCTACTATAATTTTTTCTTATATTATATTCATGTTGTTTGTTACTGATTGTATCAACATGGATAGTGTTGTTATAAACATTATAATAAATGAAAAGAAGTTTTCATCTATACAATTGGAATAAAAATAAATCTCCTTATTTTATATTGAATTAATTATACTAAGATTTTTTGAAACATAAATCAAAATTTTTAATAACTGATAAAAAATTTGCACAGCAACGTTTCCACTTGATAAAGCGCAATAAATGAAGTAACATAACCTTTGTGTATAAAGAGCTGTTCTACAACATAACCTATAACATAAAGTCGGGTGTCACATTAAATCATATGGTATCACCTAATCAAAGAAAATACTTGTATGGAGCGCATATTTAAAGCTATATAAATGTGTTGGAGAGTGTAAATAATATCGAAGATTTTCCCCTTACAACATTTCTGTTCAGGTGCGTTGAAATAAATATCCACTTGTTTATTAAATAAAAGTTGAAATAAAAAAAGAACTGAATTTCTGAAAATAGAACTGAAGCGAGTTGCAATGAACTGCAATGAGCATGTCACAATGCTTCTAATCCCTTACGTCTGTGTGGTCAGAGTTTGTGTAAAGCTCAACCGCCCTCAAATATTAAACAGGGGGTGTCACATTAAATTATATGGTATCACTTAATTAAAGAAAATACTTGCATGGAACGTATATTTAAAGCTATATAAATGTGTTTAAGAGTGTAAATAGCGTGACGCCATATCGAAGATTTTCCCCGTACAACATTCTGTTCAGGTGCGTTGAAATAAATATCCACTTGTTTATTAAATAAAAGTTGAAATAAAAAAAGAACTGAATTTATGAAAAAAGAAGCAAATTACAATGAACTGCAATGAGCATGTCACAATGCTTCTAATCCCTTACGTCTGTGTGGTCAGAGTTTGTGTAAAGCTCAACCGCTCTCAAATACTGAACAGGCTATAGACAAGAACTATTATATGGGTAGATATGTTTAAGGGTAACTTGAGATGAAGATGGTAAATGACGTAAACCTACAGAGTAAATATTTACATATAAATTAGAATTTCAAACAAGAAACACCCGCAACACTAGTTATTAGTGTCAGGACGTTCTATAGCTCTTCACTTCTTCAACGATTCAATTCTTGGAGTTCACTCTTACAATGAATCGGAGAAGCTCGCAGTTTATGTAAATAAAATACTACTCCAATTTATGCGACGCGGAAAATCCACCCTCTTGTATGGGAGGGCATGACACGTCAGTGCTTCGCCTTGGCTCCATCAATTCCACAACCCTTATTCCGGCAACAAAATAAACAATAAAAATGAATGTTGATATTTTTCTTGTCCCTTCAATTTGTCATACAAGACCGACCCGAAATATTTCAAGGGATGTTATTGCTATGGTCGACGTTTTAGAATTATTAACGGTCCTTAGGGTTTCCATTTTTTTATTTATATTGGATATTATTAATAAATAAAAGATATTAGCTGAAAGTCTTCATAAATATTGAAGAGTAATACATCTTGGTAACAACATCTCAAAATTTGGATTTTTTAAAAAAGACCGTCAAAAACACGTTCTTTATAAAACAGAGCAATGTGTTTCACTAAGCAATAATTTTACTACAATTGGTTTTAGCTAGAAATTGTAAAGATAGAATAAATTTGATTAAAACAAAAATGTTTACTATTACACAGGCTAAACAGTGTTAAAAGTGCAACACGGGGTCCTCCTTGTTCCGCGCGGCCATGCAAAACAAATAGTAAAACAAAATGTAAAACACTTCACTTGTAGCAAATTGTCCTGTTAGCAAAATTTATAATTTTTTTAAAGTTAACATTTCTTTCCGCTGGGTATCGCTGTATATTTTACACGAGAGAAAAATCCCTTCGTTCATCACGTTTCATGGCATCACAAGGTGCAATATTTTAGCTTAAATTAACTAACACAGCTGATTTCAAACATCAGCTGATTTTATGTTTTAGGTTATGTTGTAGAACAGCTGTTTTAACGCATAGGCTATGTACCTTTATTGTACATTATTAAGTTGAGACGTTATTATTCAATACTTTTTATCAGTTAATAAATATATTAGTTTGTATTTAAAAAACTCCTACAAAAATGGATTCAATACAACGATAGTGAGTTACATATATCCGACACTTTTGAAGATCGTATTTCAATTAAATTATTTATGAGTATATTTTTTAACAATAACTCAATTAAGAATTAATTAGCCTAATACAAAAAAACAAATAAAAGACATAAACAAGACTCACAAATTAATCATATATTTACCCATACATGTTTCAATGACAAAGTCATCATCATCAGTGAGTGTTGCTACTACAAACTCTAACTTACAACTTGAGTTGTAAAAAAAAATAATGACGATTTTGTCATTGAAACGCGCATGAGTAAATAATTAATTTGTCTTGTGTATGTCTTTTATTTGTTTTACCATAAGCTCACAAGCTAAGCTCAAAGAATAGTTGTAGCTTAATACAGATTATCTGTTTTAATATTAACTACATTTTCTTAGAACCTTTATTACATACATTTTTCAAATGAGGTGTTCATATCTGTCGGACAGTCCCATTGGCTGTCATATTGTACTGTTATTGTGTAACCTAACCTGATCGGATACTTTGTAGCTATATTCTAATGTAGCATATCGTAGTTTTATGTTTCATAAGACAACGCGATTTTGAAGGTATTTCAAATTATGAAGTAAAGTTTCTTGTTGTCCTTCAAAGTTACAAATTGTTGGGGTTCTATTTTTACCAAGACTTTCTGTGTCGTCAGGTAAATTTTTTTTACTAAATTCTTTACGTGAAAAATGTAAAATAATTATCGGCAAACCCAATAATCTACTGGAACAAAGTGTATCATTAAACTGTAATAAAGGTTTTGCATATAAAACGAAGCACGCAAAACGATGTAAAACAAAATAATTAATAGCGACTAATAGCATACCATAGAAGTGAAATACGACTTAATTGTCCGGATTAAAACATTCAGACAAAAACTGCATTTATTTGCATAGGTTTAAAAACGCTCCTTCTTACTAGTTTATATGTGTTAATAGCAACCTGTGACTGTACAGGATTTGTTGTGGCTGTACCTCGCCGCCAACTTTGCCTTAAAATTTCCATAAGATGTCCTGACGTTGAATCGTTTCGGGGTGGGTTCTGTGGATTTCTTTTCCCTAGCACAGAGTCCCAAGAAATCTATTTTAATATTTATACTGATTTGTCATGTTACATTTTTTGACTGAAGCATATTTTTTGTATGTCGCTTGATTCGACAATATTATATATCGCGAGGGGTGGTAAGGACGGGGGGTAGGGGTGGCTATAAATAAGCCGGGGATGTGGGGAGCTCTGTCGACATGCACCACACGCCACCAAAATAATTGTATCGTTAAATAACCTTTTTATTTTCTTCGTTTTTAAATTGATATTTATTTGAAGATTAGTTAAGTATTTTTTCTTTGTTACTGCAATCTGCCGGTAGAATGCGTTACGTAAAATCATTAAGAGAACTAACCGTATCAAACTCAAATAACTTACAGATGTTATTGCGTTCAGCGCAAATATTGTTTTTTAACAAACATCTCTGATGCAATACTTTTATATATATATATATATATATATATATATATATATATATATATATATATATATATAAGACAATATTCTGACTGATTGATCCATAATCAATGGACAGCCGAAACTAAAATTGGTACAGACTTTAAATTTTAAAGAATTTTTCGTTTGGTAATGTAGAGGCATGTTAAGAAGAAATTCTTTAATATTTTATTCACTCTTTCTAATATTTCACACTCTCCTTACATATTACTGGTTCAAATTTTCAAACGTTAATAAAATATTTTTAATTCGTCCACTCAAGTTCAAATACATTTTTTTAAAACTTATAGTAGATAACACTTGATGTTAATAATATTTTCTTTAATATTAATTCATGAATTAAATTTAATAACGAAGTAATTAATAGTTTTATATGGGATTAAACCTTTTCACAAAAGGGGCGAAATATGCAATATAGTTATTTCGTCCCATTTTACTTAAAATAAGTGATAAATGATTTCATAAAACAGCTGATTATATGTTATACGCTATGTGGTTGAACAGTTGTTTTAACGTATAGGTTATGTTACTTTATTTATAGTAATTATAATTATTTAATATAAAGTGACTGAAATAAAACTTTTCTTTGTTGACCTAAATAGAAATTGACTTTAAAATTGTTTGTTTATATTACTTGTTTTAAGGTGTTTTCAAATTTTCATAAACCGCTGTAACTGTTGATTCATAAAAGAGATCAGCTGTTTAAAATATGACGAAGTATTGAGGTTAGGTAAATATATATTGTTATTGTAAAAATAAAAACTGTTAAATAATTAAAATTGCAAGTTAAATGTTATTAATGAAGTTATAACTCATGTCACAGTTCCTATTGTAAGCGATGGTGACCGTCTTTTTCGATCTGTCTTCCGTCGTGTATAACATACAAGAATGTACTCATATTCGTCGTGGCGTGGTGTTGTACAAAACTGGGATGCATTTACTGATTTTGTCATGGCTTTTTTGGTTTGAATCAGAAGAAAAAAATAGTTTTGTGTTACAGGTGAAATTTAATGTACGTGTTACAAAGTGTGTTACGTAACATTTTTGTTTGTGGATTTTAAATAATAATTTTACTAAACACCTATTTTAAATTAGTATCGTCAATATAGAAAAGCTCTAAATAAATCAAAATAAACAAAAAAATAACACTTTGTAACTAAATTTTCAAACAAACGAAAATATAAATAAATGGTATATTATTAATGACAATTAAAACGTAAAACATAAGTAGTCTGAAATTAAATATACAACAATAGTGAGGTGCAATGAACACTCGTATAGCACTGTGATATCATAAATATTTATAAATAAACATATTGTAAAGTTTATAATAGTAATTGTAAGTAACACTTGAATTTTAAATCGTGACCTGTGAAGTAATAATTGAATTAAAGTGTGATTAAATAAGCCATTTAGAGAAAAGACAGTGGAAGGCATCAATTTAAATGCAGTAATTTAATTTTATCCAATTTCTAGAGTTCTTATAAATGATTTGTTACTGGGAATAATATAAACTAACATTTATTGTCATGCCTTAGAAAGTCGTCGTAGAAGCCGTAACGGGTTTTTTTTTTAATTTGTAAAATAGATTATTGATTTCTCATTAGTTTTCATGGCAATTTTTTAAAATTAGGGCCTGCATCAGAGTACAAATTGTCCCAATAATGTACGTATAAAATTGTTCCAAACGAGTGAATAGACGAATCTATGATTTGATGTTAAGATATTTTTAATAAGAAGTGTTTTTTTTAGAAATGGATCCTATAAACGATTTTTTAATGGTTTTAAAATTTTTGAAATTTTATTTCACTTTACTCGTCACTCCGAACATGTATATAAGATACTAGTATGCGTGGCATAAAGAAATGAAGGTATCAATCCAATATTAAGACTTAAATATTTGCTACTTGCACGTTTCGGAACATATGATCCATTATTAGAGTAAACACATTGGTTTCGTCAAATTATTACGATAATACAGATATAAAACAACCGAATTAAAATATATTTAAAGATTATTCTGTTGTAAATGAAATTGCTGAGTGCTTTCCAATTAAAAGAAACACGTAATAGACTCAACACTCTAGAGCTCACCAAACACAATCTATAGTTACACGTATTACTGTAGGAACTATGGCGACCTTTATAGACTAGGAAGGGGGTTTAGTCGTACTTACCTGAACTCTGACCTCGGGCAAGTTGACTTTCATCGCCAGCTCTTCTCTGCTGTACACATCCGGGTAGTGTGACTTCTCGAAGGCTCTCTCTAGTTCGTGGAGTTGGTACGTGGTGAAGGTTGTGCGGTTCCGTCGGTGCTTCTTCTTGTCCGGGGACATGGGACCTCCTCCGCTCACCATACCCATTCGGCTACTCGATACGCCCCCGTTCTCTGGGCCACCTACGCCTCCTTCATCGTCGCTGTCATCTCCCCGGTACCTCCTGTCTAAGTCGGAGGAGGCTGTAAGCTGCGCGTCACTAGAGTTACAGCTGTTTTCACCTGCAAATGAAATCAGCTGTTATACTTCTAACAAAAAATTTTCCGTTCTTCAAATAAATAGTTCTACAGTAAAATTAATATGAAAAATATTTGTTTTCCATAAAAATATTTTCAACACACAGTATTTATTTATTCTATGAAGAACGTTCCACTCGATCATTTTATTAAAGGAAGCGGAGGCTTCACCCAAAGAAGATTCAAGCAAACAGGATTCGTTACTCAAACAACATGGTTGCGTTATATTGCTTCCAGCTCTAAGTTGTTGTTCCAGTTACAATAGTTCCAGTTCTAGAAATAGTCTATTACAGTTCCACTTCCATGTCATTACTTTCTCAGTTGTTGCATTGCTACTATAGTAGCCTATTAGTTCCAGCTTTAGAACTACTCTTCCTGGCAAAATACGTCGAGTTTTAGAATTGTTATAGCCTACCGGTTATAAAGTACCAGTTCTAAAATTGTTTTTCTAATTTTATTAGCTCTAGTTCTAGAATTATTGTCCCTATTGAAATACTCCAAGTTTTAAAAGTTCCGCTTATATTAGCTCCAGTTCTAGAACTATTGTTCCTGTTGGAATACTCCGAGTCTTAAAATGGATGCACCTGTTATAAAGTACCAGTTCAAGTACTGCTGTTCCGCTTATATTAGCTCCAGTTCTAGAGTTATTGTTTCTGTCGTATTACTTTCAGTTCTAGAACTGTTGTACCGGTTGTAATAAATCCAGTTCTAGAAAGGTTGTCCCGCTTATAATAACTCAGGTCTAGAAATATTGTTCCTTTAGTAATAGTTCTAGTTTTAGAATTATAGTTCCGGTTCTATAGAGCCAGTTTTATAATTAATTTTTTCCAGTTATAATAGCTCTGGTTCTAGAATCATTGCTTTGTGGTAATAGTTCCGGTTCTAGAACTGTTGTTCCTGTGGTAATAGTTTCAGCTCAAGAACTGTTGTTAATGTGGTAATAGTATCAGCTCAAGAACTGTTGTTCCTGTGGTAATAGTTACGCCTCAACATCTGTTATTAGTGTGGTAATAGTTTCTGCTCAAAAACTGTTGTTTCTGTGGTAATAGTTACAGCTCAAAGACTGTTGTCTCTGTGGAAATATTTTCAGTTTAACCACTGTTGTTCCTGTGTTAATAGTTTCAGCTCAAATACTATTGTTCCTGTGGTAATAGTTTCAGCTCAAGAACTGTTGTTAATGTGGTAATAGTTTCAGCTCAAGAACTGTTGTTCCTGTGGTAATAGTTTCAGCTCAAGAACTGTTGTTAATGTGGTAATAGTTTCAGCTCAAGAACTGTTGTTCCTGTGGTAATAGTTTCAGCTCAAGAACTGTTGTTCCTGTGGTAATAGTTTCAGCTCAAGAACTGTTGTTCCTGTGGTAATAGTTTCGCCTCAACATCTGTTATTAGTATGGTAATAGTTTCAGTTCAAGAACTGTCGTTAATGTGGTAATCTTATCAGCTCAAGAATTGTCTTTCCTGTGGTAATTGTTTCAGCTCAAGAACTGTTGCTCGTGTGGTAATAGTTTCAGTTCAAGATCTGTTGTTCCTGTGGTAGTAGTTTCAGTTTAATATCTGTTGTTCCTGTGGACATAGTTTCAGGTCAAGAACGGTTTTTCCGGTGGTCATAATTTCAGGTAAACATATGTTGTTCATGTGGTAATCGTTTCAGCTCAAGAACTATGGTTTTTGTAATCGATTCAGCTCAAGAATTATTGTGTCATGTGGTTATAGTTTCAGCTGAAGAACTATTGTTTCTGTGATATCCGTTCTAGTTCAATAGTTATTCTTCCTGTTGTAAGAGTCTAAATCCTAGAAATTTTGTTTTATAGTAGTTATAGTATTTCAAAGCTGTATAAATTACTTTTAGTGTTTTAGGAAATAAATACTTCTACGGCTGAGTATTCTAAACCACTTACATTTAAAGAGAAACGAATTCTTCTAATCGACCCTAGCAAAGAGAATAACGTTTTACTCTAATGATAATTACCCCCCCCCCAATGCCAAATTTGATACAATCTACGACCCTCAGTGTTAAACATTTCAACTCTCCATTAAGCGTCTAGCTTAGTTATACATAATGACATCTCTTAGGGAAATTAGGCGATATAATGGCGTGTAAATACGGTTAAACAAAACAAAACAAATGGCGAAAGTTTGACTAAAACAAGAAAAGTTTTATCTGGTTAAGGAATCAATTTAGAATGGCTTGACATTGCGATTACTTACAATCAGGGTGAACACGCCACGCTCTCATTAACGTCGCGTGAGGCATTAATGAAGTTACTTACTGACATGTAGGCCTAGTGTTTGCTTACCGTTCACGTAAATATCTTAAAACTTAATTGGTTAAGTAGCGTACATAACCCTTTATTGTTTACACTTCTGCTGCTTTCTTCGATGTTTATGGCATAATGTGTTTTAAATGTGGCTCCGTTAACATTCAGCGTAATTCAAACGCAAAGACAAAGAAACAATCTTCGCCAGAATATTTAGCACCATAAAGTTATGCTTTAATTACAATAATTATAGCTTTACATATAATTTTCAATATTTAAAGTATTTTAAAATTAAAAGACCTGTTTAGACGAATATTATTCTAATTCACATTTGGTGGGTACTTACGTAGTATACGGAGGCCACTATATTTAGCAGGGTTTTTTTCTGGCAGAGTTTCTTTCTGGCCAGGTTTTTTCACGCCACTCTCATCAGGACCCTTACCGTACTGTTTCATTTCACTATCTCCTGATTCTCCATGGGAAGCGCTTATCAGCTTGGTACTTGGGCAATCAATCCCGTTTCCTTTTATTCGCGGTACTAACCGTATGCGCATGGGGGACAGAGGCAACCACCAGGGCTGGGCGGTCTCTAGGATCTAAACCCGGATAATATATATATATATATATATATATATATATATATATATATATATATATATATATATCCCGACATATCAGAAATATCCTGATGATGTTGGTACTGTTAGCCAACGAAAATCTTTGAATTGTGTGACTCAATCAAATTATTTCTGTATTTGTATCTTATCTTATTTCTTCATTATTTCACAAGATTACACACACACACACACACACACACACACACACACACACACACACACACACACACACACACACACACACACACACACACACACACACACACACACACACACACACCACACACACACACACACACACACACACACACACACACACACACACACACACACACACACACACACACACACACACACACACACACACACACACCACACACAAACAAACATATACACACACACACACACACACACACACACACACACACACACACACACACACACACACACACACACATATATATATATATATATATATATATATATATATATATATATATATATATTACGGTGGTTGCTCGATACCTCTTGTTCCTCTCTTTAACACGTCCCCACATCGTTCTTACATAATGTAACAGGGAAAGTAATTGTAACATATTTATGGTAACATTAACTTAACCTAACCACCGCAGCGCGCTGTATAACAGTGACCTCCCTATAATACATAAGTACCGATTACACTAGTTGGGTTTTAAAAGCTAACAGAATGAAGGAATAATATACAGTACTCATGAAAGATCTAAATTTGACCTTTAATGTAGATATATTTGGTAAAGATTTAAACATCACCATTAGAAAACTTACAAACTTAACATACAGATAAATTCATTCAAGAACAGATTCTCCTAAAATCAAAATATAATACTTTATACCACGTGATCGATAAGCCAATAACAATATAATATCTACTAAGCAGTGTTAAATCAACAGCAGTTTAAACGATAAACATTATACAATCAATATTTTAAATTTATTCGTAAGTTCGTTTGAGAGATTAATCTTTTAAAAACGCAGATAATAAATATCTGTTAACAGTTATTATTGTAGGGTAATTTTGTTTGTAAATAAATATTTATAATAATAATATTATATATTTATATTTTGAAATTTTTTTTATGGAAAGCTGCACTAAGAAGACTTTTTAGGACCCCCTTTTTAACTCCCTTCTTTAAATAAATGTTAAAACTTTCTGTGTAGATTAATCTGTTCACCTTTTGGCCTTCAAACGGTCTTATCACCAAAATCTGACCCGTTCTATTTTACTTTCATTAAAACAGTTTTCAAGATTTTCCGCTCGGTGGGCCTTTGTACAACTTGTATATGAACAGTTGTTGTGAAGAAATACCTGTTGGAGGGGATGTATAGACAATCGGTAAGTGGGAGGATATTCTAACTTTGAGGCAAACTTTTGGCGACCTAAATGAAATGCCTTGCAGTGTCCTTTAAAGCCATTATAATGCTTATAGGTAAACAAAAATAGACAATATGAGAGTACTAAATTAAAAAAAAAATTAAATTCATCTCAAAATATGAAAAATATTGAATGATCTAAGTGCATATGAAAAGAGACCTTTACCAAATTGAGTCAAATGCTCAAAAGAAGTAAAGGATTTAAATAAACATTAAAAACTCATTAATAAATAGAATTCTTGTAAGAAGTATTAAGTACATCACTTCTTAGTTATTTAAAAACATCATTCTCTGTTACAACAATTTTCTCCTAAATATAAGCCAAAGCTAGTACATTGTTCGCCATCGGGATGTTGTATTTCTCAAATATTTGGCATCGGAAAACGAAGGTATGCGCATTAAAGTCTTTTACGACGCGTGAATATCAACGAATCGCAGGTCAATGTAAGCTCGATTTACGTGAAATTATATTATTTTAATTTCGTTATTTTTGTTTGAATTTATTGTAAAATTTGTAAAATGACATTTTAAGCCGAAAAGGTTTTAAAAAAATAATTTCCAATATCCTCGTAACGAGTTACCCCAAAGTTCTACCTCGCTGACGTAGTAGGTATAGTAATGGTAACCTAGAGGACCTTGTCAAACAGGGCGAAGAAGAAGATCAGGGAGTGTTTGAAATATAAAGTGGTCGAGGAAAAGGACAAAAACGTTCAGGGAGAATTTGGGTAGGAGAGATACTACTGGCAAAGACAGTATAAGAGTTGAAGTGGACGGAGGCAGGATCAAAATAGAACTAAGAGCAAATGGCAGTTCAGAGAAAGAGATAACAACTGGCAAGGACAAGAGGACACAGTGGACGGAGCCAGGACCTAAGGAGGACTAAGGGGAAATGTCCAATTGAGAGAAGTAGATAATAACAGTGTCTTACAAACTTCATTTTATACCAATGGTTTGGTTGCATTGAGCCATTGTAGATGTATCTAAACGAATAATTCGGTATTACAAGAAGGCAATGTGGCCACCACTATAGGCCTACTACGCCTCGCTCCGCAGTAATTACCCCAATTATAAGTCTAGTAGGTTACTCATTTTGAAAGACTAAGTCAACCTAGATGGGATTGGCTGGAAAAAATGTTTTTTGCGTTACAGAGAATCGATTCAGGGCACCCTTACTATAGTAATCAAATACTTTACTATTCGATTAACTCACCAGATCTCTCTGGCGTCTGGATAGTAGGCTAATATTACAGTAACCAGGCGTGGCTTAGTAACACTTATGCGAATGTTATTTACTTCTTAGTGGTAGGGATGAGTGCACATGTCATAGACAGGTAACTGCGTTTAAACGTTGTTTATTACATGCTTTACGCACGCACGCACGCACGCACTGATGTGGATACGTTTGTTTCAACACGTAAGATAACATAACTCTGTTATCTCTACAGCAAATGGACGTTTTAACTTTCTCCCGCGTCAATTAGCGTGATTTCAGATAATTAAATAAACCTTTGATTAATTCAGAAGCCTAATTAGAGTAGTATAAAAACTTAATTACGCCAATGCAGCGCCGTTAATGCAACCAATTATATTGGCTCGGACTTGGGACTGAAATAATTGCCGGGCGAAGGATGACTGGCCCGCGCGCCAAACAAGAACCCCCGCCAGATGCTTTTAAGATAACGGATAAACTCGGTTATTGACGAGTTATCTAGGCCCGATATCTCAAGTAGCCGGCGTTAAAAGGATCCAGTTTTTTAAATTATACACCTGTAACAAGTCACAAACTAATACCAAGATGTGTTTACATTTGGGGAACTGGTTTTTTGGAGACGAATTTGATAGAGGATGACAAGGGTGGAGGTTCTCCGTGCTAATTGGAACCATTATAGTCGTGTAACACTTGTTGCCCGTCAGATGTATGAAAGGGGGTAGATTGTCTGAAGTGAATGGCGGGCGGTAGTTCGTCGGTTGTGTTGGAGCGCCCGATGGAAAAGCACTATCTCTCCTATATTACCTGGTTCTTGTCATTCTCCAGCCATAACATTAAATGTCAACAATAAGCCAAATTTATTTTATAGTTTGTTTCTTCCATACGCGGATTTAAGAACGATTTTTTTCAGACTGTTACAAACAAAGATAATAACACATCAGTTCAGTGGAATTATATTTTTGAACAAAAAAAGGATAAAGCTCACTACGAGTTTTGGAGTTACGTAAAATACAATTTCTTATTTTATTGTATGCAAAACAGTTGATTTGTTTTAGTTACTTATATAAACCTATCTTATAATCATACCATTTATAAGTTATTTAATGCCAGTTGTACCTGCGGCCTTGAGGAAAACTTCATGCAACAAATTTGGTTCTTTAAGAAATCCTAATGAAGAACCCTGTTCTATCACATCAGATATTAACTACAACTATGTAAACTAGGTCATATATATATATATATATATATATATATATATATATATATATATCGCAATATGTATTCTTGTGTATTAATAAAGAACTAAGTCAAAATACAAATACAAGAATTATAATTGAATTTACAATTCAAAGCTTTTCGTTGGCTAACAGTACCAACATCATCAGGAATATTGATGTATATTCCTGATGATGTTGGTACTGTTAGCCAACAAAAAGCTTTGAATTGTAAATTAAATTATAATTCTTGTATTTTTATTTTGACTTAGTTTTATATATATATATATATATATATATATATATATATATATATATATATATATATATATATATATTTATATATATATATATATATATATATACATATATTTATATATATATATATACATATATATATATATATACATATATATATATATATATATATATCATTATAAAGACCTATAACACACACACACACACACACACACACACACACACACACACACACACACACAAACACACACACACACACACACACACACACACAAACACACACACTCTCTCTCCCTCCCCCCTCTCTCTTTCTCTCTCTTCTCTTTCTTATTGAACGTTGCCCAAGTATAGAAATGTGTTTAATTTCTATTGAGACAGCTTAGGTGACCAAGATGTTCCACTGCCCTACGTAATAAAATGATAGTTTTGAACTAAACTGAATTATGATAAAAACTGGTAATTCAAAGTTTTATATTTTAGACGATATGAGAAAAAAATACTGGATGCATTTTCTGGAGGGCAAAATCTCTAAAACATCCTCTTCAGCGGCTTGCAGTACTGTTATACGAACTGGTAGAGGGAGAGACATCGGGATATCATCGTTGCTTGACCGTCCAAGTGTTCGTTGAGGAAAGCATTGTATTCGCGTTAGCATTAAGATTTACAATGCAGGTGTTCCAGCGACATGCTACCACTTTGACGCAGGCCTACATTAATCATCGTTCACATCTACAGAACATAACCTCTCACGCGACAAACAATAGGCCCCGGTGTTTACACAAATACAAAGTAACCATACGATTACGCGTACAGATCGTATCTCCTCGCGTGTCCCCTCCCCCCCCCCTCTCGCAGGAGTGCTTTAATTGTTCACCTCTGACTGCTCAAGGACAATTAGAACATGTCTAAGAATTAATCGAGATTATTATAAAACGTAACACGTTTTCGACGTTGACGAGCGCAGCGGCCATTAAGTACAGCTGTTTTGTTTGTTACCGCCCTAATACCGGCTATTACAAATTATTAAATAAATTATTCCCCGCATACATTATCGGCAGTCAGTAGGAGGGTATAGAGCCGGTTTTGAACAGAAGATTAAGTTCCTTTCAATCACGGATTAAAACTGTACCTTGTCCCTGAGCGTTAAAGTGAGTTGTCTGAGACTCACAGATTAATCGATACATCTATGAAACGATTTGTTGTGCCTAATCGCATTCGATACTTGGCGTTTTATTCTGATAGACTTTGTCGTTCTGGTCTTGTACGCTAGTTGATATTTTTAAATTTAGGAAAAACTCTTTAAAAAATATGTTTTCCATGTTGCTTTTTTATTGTCTGATTACATAAATTATCAAATAGGCCTAATACATTTATTTAGTGAATTAACAGACAAATATATAATGCAGTCGGGTCTCATTTTAACTGGTGAATGGAAAAGAGGCTCTTAGTAATTATAATAATTAATAAATTGTTGTTAGCACGAGACATCATTTTATTTCATAAAATCGTATTTATTTTCATAAATAGTATATTCTTCCTTACGATAAATTTATTGTTAATGACGAATTTATTCTTTGAGATATTTTTATTGTTTATGACATAGTCTATTTTCTATTTTTGATATGTTTATAATATATTAATTTTTTTAAATAGCCTATGTTAATTGTTTATGATATATTTAATTAATATTGAAATCTTGTGAGCTGTTCATGACGAGCTGGTTGTTAATTACTTATTACACTTTTGTTATTACTTGCGACTTTTGTTAACTATAGGTTGTTAAATTGGTAACTTACACTTGGAGGAAAGGTTTTCGTCATACGGCTTCTTCAGCCTCGTATATTTGTCACTAGGATTGCTGCAGTTATGCTTCTTTGGTGCCAATTTTTGAAAGTTAGAAGTGATGTGATCGAAGAGTATACCTATGTGGTATGTGCCGTGTTTGTTCATTTAGGATGTCTTTTTATGTGTGTTAGTATGTCTATACATTTCATACTGTTCTAGTGTGTTTAATTTATGACCTTTGTTGCATGTGTAGAGGATGCTCATATAAAAAACACAAAAGCGTACTGCACACTACTATTGAATCCACCTTCGCAAATCACCTCATGGACACTAAACACTCATGAAAAAGTATGAAAAATAACATGAGCATCCTCCACACATGCAACAAATGCCTTGTATTAAACACACTAGAACTGTATGAAATATATAGACATAACAACACACGTAAAATAGACATCCTAAATGAACAAACACGGCACAGATCACACATACTCTTCGACCACATCATTTCTAATTTTCAAAAAATGGTACCAAAGAAGCACAACTGCAGCAATCCTAGCGACAAATATACGAGGCTGAAGAAGTCGTAAGACGAAAACGTATCCTCCAAGTGTAAGTTGGAACAACAAGAGGATACAACTTACAAACAACTTACAAACTCTAAACAATTTAACAACTTTTAGTTAACAAAACATTTTGGTCGCAAGTAATAGCAAAAGTGTAATAAGAATATATTTATTGCTTTTGACTACAGCAACACTGTTTTCTTGTATTCACTTATCACTTACTACACTTTAATGAAGGCATGCGAGTTGACTTTCGAGACCTTATTAATTACAGTCCTCTCATTCTCGAGCTTTAAAAGACTAATTGTTCGATTCTCATAATGTGAATGAAGTATTGAAGATTTTTTTTTTTTTTGTACATGTTAATAATAAATTCAGTGCGTTTATTAATTTGGCTTTGTTCGTATTTATTGGTTCTTCTATCAGGTGTTTTGTGTTTCAACATTTCTATATCTTTTCACATTCGATAAGCTTCTAATGTTTTGCACATACTTCATTTATCCATGATCAATACAATATTTAAAAAAACGCTAAATGCAGGACATAGACGTGAGCAAAGAAAGTGTGAGGCTTAGATATCTCCTCCGGTTGCATTCTCTTCCGCTTTGTAAAGACGTCATTACAACATCGTGTCTAGTTTCTTGAGTGGTATCCCAATTTCCATTCAATTAGCAACCGAGTAGCACTCTTACAGTATTATCATTGCATAAGTGCCCATCGACTGATGTCCGATTTTTTTTATAGCCTTACATTTACTCTGCATTTAGTTGTATTGAGTAGAAGTCACATTCAGACCGTTATGATACGAACTCTACCATTTAAGCCCCCCCCCAAATAATGTCTGTAAATATTCACACTGGAGGCTAACCAATCATTATTTTATCATTTGTTGTTAATTGCCAATCCGTTGACAATAACACCTAATCCTCCATATAAATTTTGGAATGGAAAAAGAATGGCTCAGTGAAAGTACACCATTCTTCACTTCCTCCAACCATCTTCATTCCTTTGAAATTCTCTATTTCCTCCAATATCTTCACTTCCTCCAATATCTTCATTTTTGCAACATCTTCACTTTCTCAAATATCTTCCCTTAATCCAATATCTTCACTACCTTCTCCATATGCTTTCACAAGTATCTCCACTTCCTCCAATATCTTCACTTTCTCAATTATCTTCACTTCCTCTAATGTCTTCACGTTCACAAATATCGTCACTTCCTCCAACATCTTCACTTTCTCAAATATTTTCACTTCCTCCAATATCTTTACTTCCTTCTACATTTTCCTTTTCTCAAATATCTTCACTTCCTTCTACATCTTCACTTTCTCAAATATCTTTACTTTCTCTAATATCTTTTCTTCCTCCAACATCTTCACATCCTCCTACATCTTCATTTCTTCCGATAGATCTTCAACACAGTTCAGAAATTATTCGTTTTTTCTCCCCTGTCGAATCTCAATTGTTACAGAGCATTCACGAGTTTGCCATGATTTACTGTGTCGAAGTTCTTTTCTTAAATGTGGTATTCACGTTTACATAAGTATGTCAAAATTAGCTAGTGGATTTCTCGAATATAAAAATCTGTTAAAAAGTATGGCTTAGTTTTAAAAAATAAAAAAATAACGGCCCGAATTAATTAATCAACTAATACAACCCTAAAAGCTTGAAGTTAAGTAAATTCGCTGATGCTAATTTTATAATTTATGAGCGGAGGGGTTGCCAACAGCAATCGACTTGTGCTTTGTAGCGGACGACCTTTGTGGCGCGGTAGCCAGGGTAAACACGGTTAGCAAGTAAATTGCAATCACAGCGATTGACTCTGGCACGTATTGACCGGTTCAGAGCTCGTTAAAAAGAGAGAAAAAAGTCTGACAATATCTGAGTTAAGAAACAGAAAAAATATCCCTTAAAACTTGTTCAAATATTTAAGGGATATGAATATTTATAAGGGATTAAATACATGTTGTTCATGAGATACAAGCTTATCAAATTTTGAAAGAATAACGCTGTATTTCTTTTAATTTTTAAAGTCAAATCTTCGAAATTGGTCACAATAATAACGACAAAAGTAAAAACTACTTCCAACGCAAAGAACGCCATGAGACAGTGGCTCAAGATATTCATAAATCATTAAAGAAGACAGTATTTGGTATAAAACCATGAAACAAAAAGGGATCCTTCAGGTAGCTTCTCACCTACTTCTGTATCACCAAGCCAATAATTATTGTGGTAGTTTCAAGCTGATCAGGTCAACGTTACTATTACAGTCTCGAAGGATAAAAAAAGGAATACCAATATAGGTGGGAATAAGGTGGGGACATATAATCCCCTAATACAGGATGCAGGAGGATAATGACGTCACGTATACAAGATCGCTTATCTGTAGGAGTCACTTATCTGTAAAGATACATTATACTCCTTATACATTATAATCCTTCATAAAAAAAGGATAATGAAGAATAGACGAAATTCAGTAGAACTGTGGAAATATAAAATTCAGTAGGACTTGGCATGAGATTTCCTGGCTCTGGTAGGGCAGCATACAAAAATGAAGAAGACCTCTTTTCGAGGTAAATGGAGGTGTTTACCACTTATAATAAAAAGGATAACAAATGGTAGACACAATAGAGGACATAATGGTACCCTGGTAGCCTACTGGGAGTAGAAAAAGTTATAGCATAGCATTAAAAGGGTCGCATATTTGCAAATAGAGATCCCTTCAACCAGGGTGGACAATAATGTTTTCCTGCTGCACCGGAGAAACCGCTCATCAGTTTGATATATTGGCATTATCAAGGGCCTCATTCCATAGCCAACCGTTAAAACAAGTGATAAAAAAAATCAATTAAATTCCCTATTGTGGTTAAAAATAAAAAAAATATTTTAGTTACATTTTATTTTAATTACAATTAATATAAATATGTATATTCATATGTCAGAATTACAATATTAAGAGATAAAGTAGAAACCGAATTTCATTGCAATATTCCATTTCCCTCTCTATACAGTATATGGTGTTGGACTATTATTTTGGTTGTTACTACTTATTTGCTGTCTTTTTTCGTTTCTAATTTATGAAGCTGATGATGATCTATAATTTATCCGTATATCCATTTCTTGTATTGCTTCATTATTTCAAGAAAACCTCTCTCTTATAACTTCATATACATATTTAAGAAACAGAAATCTCTACATGAAGTCATTCAGTTCGAATCCGACCAAGACATCAGCTTTTTAGATTTTATTAAATGAATAAGTATTTGATAAAACCCGTACTAACATCAATCTTCATCTACTACAGGTTAAAATAACGTAAAAGGAGATTGTGAGCTAATAGAAGGAATTCAACAAGACTCAGCTGTTAGGTTATAAATGTTATTTTAACTGTTCTCTGAACCTCTTGATAATGTCAATATATTAAATTGATGGAAAGCTTCGAGTCATTATTTTTATAACTATTCTTCGTGATTATATATGTATATGATTATGAGTAAAGGATGATTGGAACTATTTACAAGGATCGAAGCGTTTCATTGATTTTAGAGTCGAAATATTTACAACGTCCTTTAACTGAAGTCTCAAAGGATGTCGACACTTTACAAGCGAAATGCTTTACACTTTACAAATCCTCTAAATCATGGGTGTCCAAACTGGGAGGCCAGATCAGGGGGGCACGAGACAATTTGCAAAATAAAGTAAATTATAAATATATAATATTATAGGAAGAAAACTTGATGCTGCTAATGACTTAAGCTGTCCCTTTATTATAGTAAAGCCTAAAGGGCATGCTAGTGTAAAAAATGCAAGCTCAAGTATCTCACTAAAAGATTTGTATCTTACTAGATAAGATTTACCTTGCAAATTAAAACTTGAAATGTTATATCAGTTTCTTGTGCAAGTATATATAAATAAGTTGTTTTCAATATATATATATATATATATATATATATATATATATATATATATTTGATTATTTTTCATATGCCTATACCACATATTTATAGTTTAAAGTGAAGGGGCGTAAAAAGGATTTCATTTCAAGAGTAGGGGGCATGGAGAAAAAATGTTTGGGAACCCTGCTCTAAATCGATTATATTAAATAAATACTATAGGTAGGAATCGTATTGATTTAATTTTATATATTAGTTACATTTTTAAATGTATTATAAGACATTTTTATGTAAGTCATTACAGCTGTTCTTATATCATGTTGAGGGATATTATTCAAATGGATTGTTTAATAAATATTTATTGATGAAAACATTATAAAAAATACTAAATAACTCAAATGTCTGGGAGTAACTGAAGATGTAGACGATAAGAAAGATACATTGGAGGAACTAGGGAGAGGACAAAGTATTACGTCTCAGCTAGATTTATTATTAAGGAATAGGAGCATAAAGAAGAGAAGAAAGATACATTGGAGAAACTAGGGAGAGGACAAAGTATTAGGTCTCAGCTAGATTTATTATTAAGGAATAGGAGCATAAAGAAGAGAAGAAAGATACATTGGAGAAACTAGGGAAAGGACAAAGTATTACGTCTCTGCTAGATTTATTATTAAGGAATAAGAGCATAAAGAAGAGAAGAAAGATACATTGGAGAAACTAGGGAGAGGACAAAGTATTACGTCTCAGCTAGATTTATTATTAAGGAATAAGAGCATTAAGAAGAGAAGAAAGATACATTGGAGAAACTAGGGAGAGGACAAAGTATTACGTCTCTTCTAGATTTATTATTAAGGAATAAGAGCATAAAGAAGAGAAGAAAGATACATTGGAGAAATTAGGGAGAGGACAAAGTATTACGTCTCTGCTAGATTTATTATTAAGGAATAAGAGCATTAAGAAGAGAAGAAAGATACATTGGAGAAACTAGGGAGAGGACAAAGTATTACGTCTCTGCTAGATTTATTATTAAGGAATAAGAGCATAAAGAAGAGAAGAAAGATACATTGGAGAAACTAGGGAGAGGACAAAGTATTACGTCTCTGCTAGATTTATTATTAAGGAATAAGAGCATTAAGAAGAGAAGAAAGATACATTGGAGAAACTAGGGAGAGGACAAAGTATTACGTCTCTGCTAGATTTATTATTAAGGAATAAGAGCATAAAGAAGAGAAGAAAGATACATTGGAGAAACTAGGGAGAGGACAAAGTATTACGTCTCAGCTAGATTTATTATTAAGGAATAAGAGCATAAAGAAGAGAAGAAAGATACATTGGAGGAACTAGGGAGAGGACAAAGTATTACGTCTCAGCTAGATTTATTATTAAGGAATAGGAGCATAAAGAAGAGAAGAAAGATACATTGGAGAAACTAGGGAGAGGACAAAGTATTAGGTCTCAGCTAGATTTATTATTAAGGAATAGGAGCATAAAGAAGAGAAGAAAGATACATTGGAGAAACTAGGGAAAGGACAAAGTATTACGTCTCTGCTAGATTTATTATTAAGGAATAAGAGCATAAAGAAGAGAAGAAAGATACATTGGAGAAACTAGGGAGAGGACAAAGTATTACGTCTCAGCTAGATTTATTATTAAGGAATAAGAGCATTAAGAAGAGAAGAAAGATACATTGGAGAAACTAGGGAGAGGACAAAGTATTACGTCTCTTCTAGATTTATTATTAAGGAATAAGAGCATAAAGAAGAGAAGAAAGATACATTGGAGAAATTAGGGAGAGGACAAAGTATTACGTCTCTGCTAGATTTATTATTAAGGAATAAGAGCATTAAGAAGAGAAGAAAGATACATTGGAGAAACTAGGGAGAGGACAAAGTATTACGTCTCTGCTAGATTTATTATTAAGGAATAAGAGCATAAAGAAGAGAAGAAAGATACATTGGAGAAACTAGGGAGAGGACAAAGTATTACGTCTCTGCTAGATTTATTATTAAGGAATAAGAGCATTAAGAAGAGAAGAAAGATACATTGGAGAAACTAGGGAGAGGACAAAGTATTACGTCTCTGCTAGATTTATTATTAAGGAATAAGAGCATAAAGAAGAGAAGAAAGATACATTGGAGAAACTAGGGAGAGGACAAAGTATTACGTCTCAGCTAGATTTATTATTAAGGAATAAGAGCATAAAGAAGAGAAGAAAGATACATTGGAGAAACTAGGGAGAGGACAAAGTATTACGTCCCTGCTAGATTTATTATTAAGGAATAAGAGCATAAAGAAGAGAAGAAAGATACATTGGAGTAACTAGGGAGAGGACAAAGTATTACGTCTCAGCTAGATTTATTATTAAGGAATAAGAGCATAAAGAAGAGAAGAAAGATACATTGGAGAAACTAGGGAGAGGACAAAGTATTACGTCTCTGCTAGATTTATTATTAAGGAATAAGAGCATAAAGAAGAGAAGAAAGATACATTGGAGAAACTAGGGAGAGGACAAAGTATTACGTCTCTGCTAGATTTATTATTAAGGAATAAGAGCAAAAAGAAGAGAAGAAAGATACATTGGAGAAACTAGGGAGAAGACAAAGTATTACGTCTCAGCTAGATTTATTATTAAGGAATAAGAGCATAAAGAAGAGAAGAAAGATACATTGGAGAAACTAGGGAGAGGACAAAGTATTACGTCTCTGCTAGATTTATTATTAAGGAATAAGAGCATAAAGAAGAGAAGAAAGATACATTGGAGAAACTAGGGAGAGGACAAAGTATTACGTCTCTGCTAGATTTATTATTAAGGAATAAGAGCATTAAGAAGAGAAGAAAGATACATTGGAGAAACTAGGGAGAGGACAAAGTATTACGTCTCTGCTAGATTTATTATTAAGGAATAAGAGCATAAAGAAGAGAAGAAAGATACATTGGAGAAACTAGGGAGAGGACAAAGTATTACGTCTCAGCTAGATTTATTATTAAGGAATAAGAGCATAAAGAAGAGAAGAAAGATACATTGGAGAAACTAGGGAGAGGACAAAGTATTACGTCCCTGCTAGATTTATTATTAAGGAATAAGAGCATAAAGAAGAGAAGAAAGATACATTGGAGTAACTAGGGAGAGGACAAAGTATTACGTCTCAGCTAGATTTATTATTAAGGAATAAGAGCATAAAGAAGAGAAGAAAGATACATTGGAGAAACTAGGGAGAGGACAAAGTATTACGTCTCTGCTAGATTTATTATTAAGGAATAAGAGCATAAAGAAGAGAAGAAAGATACATTGGAGAAACTAGGGAGAGGACAAAGTATTACGTCTCTGCTAGATTTATTATTAAGGAATAAGAGCAAAAAGAAGAGAAGAAAGATACATTGGAGAAACTAGGGAGAGGACAAAGTATTACGTCTCAGCTAGATTTATTATTAAGGAATAAGAGCATAAAGAAGAGAAGAAAGATACATTGGAGAAACTAGGGAGAGGACAAAGTATTACGTCTCTGCTAGATTTATTATTAAGGAATAAGAGCATAAAGAAGAGAAGAAAGATACATTGGAGAAACTAGGGAGAGGACAAAGTATTACGTCTCTGCTATATTTATTATTAAGGAATAAGAGCATAAAGAAGAGAAGAAAGATACATTGGAGAAACTAGGGAGAGGACAAAGTATTACGTCTCTGCTAGATTTATTATTAAGGAATAAGAGCATAAAGAAGAGAAGAAAGATACATTGGAGGAACTAGGGAGAGCACAAAGTATTACGTCTCTGCTAGATTTATTATTAAGGAATAAGAGCATAAAGAAGAGAAGAAAGATACATTGGAGAAACTAGGGAGAGAACAAAGTATTACGTCTCTGCTAGATTTATTATTAAGGAATAAGAGCATAAACAAGAGAAGAAAGATACATTGGAGAAACTAGGGAGAGGACAAAGTATTACGTCTCTGCTAGATTTATTATTAAGGAATAAGAGCATAAAGAAGAGAAGAAAGATACATTGGAGACACTAGGGAGAGGACAAAGTATTACGTCTCTGCTAGATTTATTATTAAGGAATAAGAGCATAAAGAAGAGAAGAAAGATACATTGGAGGAACTAGGGAGAGGACAAAGTATTACGTCTCAGCTAAATTTATTATTAAGGAATAAGAGCATAAAGAAGAAAAGAAAGATACATTGGAGGAACTAGGGAGAGGACAAAGTATTACGTCTCAGCTAGATTTATTATTAAGGAATAAGAGCATAAAGAAGAGAAGAAAGATACATTGGAGAAACTAGGGAGAGGACAAAGTATTACGTCTCTGCTAGATTTATTATTAAGGAATAAGAGCATAAAGAAGAGAAGAAAGATACATTGGAGAAACTAGGGAGAGGACAAAGTATTACGTCTCTGCTATATTTATTATTAAGAAATAAGAGCATAAAGAAGAGAAGAAAGATACATTGGAGAAACTAGGGAGAGGACAAAGTATTACGTCTCTGCTAGATTTATTATTAAGGAATAAGAGCATAAAGAAGAGAAGAAAGATACATTGGAGGAACTAGGGAGAGGACAAAGTATTACGTCTCTGCTAGATTTATTATTAAGGAATAAGAGCATAAAGAAGAGAAGAAAGATACATTGGAGAAACTAGGGAGAGGACAAAGTATTACGTCTCTGCTAGATTTATTATTAAGGAATAAGAGCATAAAGAAGAGAAGAAAGATACATTGGAGAAACTAGGGAGAGGACAAAGTATTACGTCTCTGCTAGATTTATTATTAAGGAATAAGAGCATAAAGAAGAGAAGAAAGATACATTGGAGACACTAGGGAGAGGACAAAGTATTACGTCTCTGCTAGATTTATTATTAAGGAATAAGAGCATAAAGAAGAGAAGAAAGATACATTGGAGGAACTAGGGAGAGGACAAAGTATTACGTCTCAGCTAAATTTATTATTAAGGAATAAGAGCATAAAGAAGAGAAGAAAGATACATTGGAGGAACTAGGGAGAGGACAAAGTATTACGTCTCAGCTAGATTTATTATTAAGGAATAAGACCATAAAGAAGAGAAGAAAGATACATTGGAGAAACTAGGGAGAGGACAAAGTATTACGTCTCTGCTAGATTTATTATTAAGGAATAAGAGCATAAAGAAGAGAAGAAAGATACGTTGGAGAAACTAGGGAGAGGACAAAGTATTACGTCTCTGCTAGATTTATTATTAAGGAATAAGACCATAAAGAAGAGAAGAAAGATACATTGGAGAAACTAGGGAGAGGACAAAGTATTACGTCTCTGCTAGATTTATTATTAAGGAATAAGAGCATAAAGAAGAGAAGAAAGATACATTGGAGAAACTAGGGAGAGGACAAAGTATTACGTCTCTGCTAGATTTATTATTAAGGAATAAGAGCATAAAGAAGAGAAGAAAGATACATTGGAGAAACTAGGGAGAGGACAAAGTATTACGTCTCTGCTAGATTTATTATTAAGGAATAAGAGCATAAAGAAGAGAAGAAAGATACATTGGAGAAACTAGGGAGAGGACAAAGTATTACGTCTCTGCTAGATTTATTATTAAGGAATAAGAGCAAAAAGAAGAGAAGAAAGATACATTGGAGAAACTAGGGAGAGGACAAAGTATTACGTCTCAGCTAGATTTATTATTAAGGAATAAGAGCATAAAGAAGAGAAGAAAGATACATTGGAGAAACTAGGGAGAGGACAAAGTATTACGTCTCTGCTAGATTTATTATTAAGGAATAAGAGCATAAAGAAGAGAAGAAAGATACATTGGAGAAACTAGGGAGAGGACAAAGTATTACGTCTCTGCTATATTTATTATTAAGGAATAAGAGCATAAAGAAGAGAAGAAAGATACATTGGAGAAACTAGGGAGAGGACAAAGTATTACGTCTCTGCTAGATTTATTATTAAGGAATAAGAGCATAAAGAAGAGAAGAAAGATACATTGGAGGAACTAGGGAGAGCACAAAGTATTACGTCTCTGCTAGATTTATTATTAAGGAATAAGAGCATAAAGAAGAGAAGAAAGATACATTGGAGAAACTAGGGAGAGAACAAAGTATTACGTCTCTGCTAGATTTATTATTAAGGAATAAGAGCATAAAGAAGAGAAGAAAGATACATTGGAGAAACTAGGGAGAGGACAAAGTATTACGTCTCTGCTAGATTTATTATTAAGGAATAAGAGCATAAAGAAGAGAAGAAAGATACATTGGAGACACTAGGGAGAGGACAAAGTATTACGTCTCTGCTAGATTTATTATTAAGGAATAAGAGCATAAAGAAGAGAAGAAAGATACATTGGAGGAACTAGGGAGAGGACAAAGTATTACGTCTCAGCTAAATTTATTATTAAGGAATAAGAGCATAAAGAAGAAAAGAAAGATACATTGGAGAAACTAGGGAGAGGACAAAGTATTACGTCTCAGCTAGATTTATTATTAAGGAATAAGAGCATAAAGAAGAGAAGAAAGATACATTGGAGAAACTAGGGAGAGGACAAAGTATTACGTCTCTGCTAGATTTATTATTAAGGAATAAGAGCATAAAGAAGAGAAGAAAGATACATTGGAGAAACTAGGGAGAGGACAAAGTATTACGTCTCTGCTATATTTATTATTAAGAAATAAGAGCATAAAGAAGAGAAGAAAGATACATTGGAGAAACTAGGGAGAGGACAAAGTATTACGTCTCTGCTAGATTTATTATTAAGGAATAAGAGCATAAAGAAGAGAAGAAAGATACATTGGAGGAACTAGGGAGAGGACAAAGTATTACGTCTCTGCTAGATTTATTATTAAGGAATAAGAGCATAAAGAAGAGAAGAAAGATACATTGGAGAAACTAGGGAGAGGACAAAGTATTACGTCTCTGCTAGATTTATTATTAAGGAATAAGAGCATAAAGAAGAGAAGAAAGATACATTGGAGAAACTAGGGAGAGGACAAAGTATTACGTCTCTGCTAGATTTATTATTAAGGAATAAGAGCATAAAGAAGAGAAGAAAGATACATTGGAGACACCAGGGAGAGGACAAAGTATTACGTCTCTGCTAGATTTATTATTAAGGAATAAGAGCATAAAGAAGAGAAGAAAGATACATTGGAGGAACTAGGGAGAGGACAAAGTATTACGTCTCAGCTAAATTTATTATTAAGGAATAAGAGCATAAAGAAGAGAAGAAAGATACATTGGAGGAACTAGGGAGAGGACAAAGTATTACGTCTCAGCTAGATTTATTATTAAGGAATAAGACCATAAAGAAGAGAAGAAAGATACATTGGAGAAACTAGGGAGAGGACAAAGTATTACGTCTCTGCTAGATTTATTATTAAGGAATAAGAGCATAAAGAAGAGAAGAAAGATACGTTGGAGAAACTAGGGAGAGGACAAAGTATTACGTCTCTGCTAGATTTATTATTAAGGAATAAGACCATAAAGAAGAGAAGAAAGATACATTGGAGAAACTAGGGAGAGGACAAAGTATTACGTCTCTGCTAGATTTATTATTAAGGAATAAGAGCATAAAGAAGAGAAGAAAGATACATTGGAGAAACTAGGGAGAGGACAAAGTATTACGTCTCTGCTAGATTTATTATTAAGGAATAAGAGCATAAAGAAGAGAAGAAAGATACATTGGAGGAACTAGGGAGAGGACAAAGTATTACGTCTCTGCTAGATTTATTATTAAGGAATAAGAGCATAAAGAAGAGAAGAAAGATACATTGGAGAAACTAGGGGGAGAACAAAGTATTACGTCTCTGCTAGATTTATTATTAAGGAATAAGAGCATAAAGAAGAGAAGAAAGATACATTGGAGAAACTAGGGAGAGGACAAAGTATTACGTCTCTGCTAGATTTATTATTAAGGAATAAGAGCATAAAGAAGAGAAGAAAGATACATTGGAGAAACTAGGGAGAGGACAAAGTATTACGTCTCTGCTAGATGTATTATTAAGGAATAAGAGCATAAAGAAGAGAAGAAAGATACATTGGAGGAACTAGGGAGAGGACAAAGTATTACGTCTCAGCTAGATTTATTATTAAGGAATAGGGGCATAAAGAAGAGAAGAAAGATACATTGGAGGAACTAGGGAGAGGACAAAGTATTACGTCTCTGCTAGATTTATTATTAAGGAATAAGGGCATAAAGAAGAGAAGAAAGATACATTGGAGGAACTAGGGAGAGGACAAAGTACTACGTCTCAGCTAGATTTATTATTAAGGAATAAGGGCATAAAGAAGAGAAGAAAGATACATTGGAGGAACTAGGGAGAGGACAAAGTATTATGTCTCTGCTAGATTTATTATTAAGGAATAAGAGCATAAAGAAGAGAAGAAAGATACATTGGAGGAACTAGGGAGAGGACAAAGTATTACGTCTCAGCTAGATTTATTATTAAGGAATAAGAGCATAAAGAAGTGAAGAAAGATACATTGGAGGAACTAGGGAGAGGACAAAGTATTACGTCTCTGCTAGATTTATTATTAAGGAATAAGAGCATAAAGAAGAGAAGAAAGATACATTGGAGAAACTAGGGAGAGCACAAAGTATTACGTCTGAGCTAGATTTATTATTAAGGAATAAGGGCATAAAGAAGAGAAGAAAGATACATTGGAGAAACTAGGGAGAGGACAAAGTATTAGGTCTCTGCTAGATTTATTATTAAGGAATAAGAGCATAAAGAAGAGAAGAAAAATACATTGGAGAAACTAGGGAGAGGACAAAGTATTACGTCTCAGTTAGATTTATTATTAAGGAATAAGGGCATAAAGAAGAGAAGAAAGATACATTGGAGAAACTAGGGAGAGGACAAAGTATTACGTCTCTGCTAGATTTATTATTAAGGAATAAGAGCATAAAGAAAAGAAGAAAGATACATTGGAGAAACTAGGGAGAGGACAAAGTATTACGTCTCAGCTAGATTTATTATTAAGGAATAAGGGCATAAAGAAGAGAAGAAAGATACATTGGAGAAACTAGGGAGAGGACAAAGTATTACGTCTCTGCTAGATTTATTATTAAGGAATAAGAGCATAAAGAAGAGAAGAAAGATACATTGGAGAATCTTGGGAGAGGACAAAGTATTACGTCTCAGCTAGATTTATTATTAAGGAATAAGGGCATAAAGAAGAGAAGAAAGATACATTGGAGAAACTAGGGAGAGGACAAAGTATTACGTCTCTGCTAGATTTATTATTAAGGAATAAGAGCATAAAGAAGAGAAGAAAGATACATTGGAGAAACTAGGGAGAGGACAAAGTATTACGTCTCTGCTAGATTTATTATTAAGGAATAAGAGCATAAAGAAGAGAAGAAAGATACATTGGAGAAACTAGGGAGAGGACAAAGTTTTACGTCTCTGCTAGATTTATTATTAAGGAATAAGAGCATAAAGAAGAGAAGAAAGATACATTGGAGAAACTAGGGAGAGGACAAAGTATTACGTCTCAGCTAGATTTATTATTAAGGAATAAGGGCATAAAGAAGAGAAGAAAGATACATTGGAGAAACTAGGGAGAGGACAAAGTATTACGTCTCTGCTAGATTTATTATTAAGGAATAAGAGCATAAAGAAGAGAAGAAAGATACATTGGAGAAACTAGGGAGAGAACAAAGTATTACGTCTCTGCTAGATTTATTATTAAGGAATAAGAGCATAAAGAAGAGAAGAAAAATACATTGGAGAAACTAGGGAGAGGACAAAGTATTACGTCTCAGCTAGATTTATTATTAAGGAATAAGAGCATAAAGAAGAGAAGAAAGATACATTGGAGGAACTAGGGAGAGGACAAAGGATTACGTCTCTGCTAGATTTGTTATTAAGGAAAAAGAGCATAAAGAAGAGAAGAAAGATACATTGGAGAAACTAGGGAGAGGACAAAGTATTACGTCTCTGCTAGATTTATTATTAAGGAATAAGAGCATAAAGAAGAGAAGAAAGATACATTGGAGAAACTAGGGAGAGGACAAAGTATTACGTCTCTGCTAGATTTATTATTAAGGAATAAGAGCATAAAGAAGAGAAGAAAGATACATTGGAGAAACTAGGGAGAGGACAAAGTATTACGTCTCTGCTAGATTTATTATTAAGGAATAAGAGCATAAAGAAGAGAAGAAAGATACATTGGAGGAACTAGGGAGAGGACAAAGTATTACGTCTCAGCTAGATTTATTATTAAGGAATAAGAGCATTAAGAAGAGAAGAAAGATACATTGGAGGAACTAGGGAGGGGACAAAGTATTACGTCTCTGCTAGATTTATTATTAAGGAATAAGAGCATAAAGAAGAGAAGAAAGATACATTGGAGGAACTAGGGAGAGGACAAAGTATTACGTCTCTGCTAGATTTATTATTAAGGAATAAGAGCATAATGAAGAGAAGAAAGATACATTGGAGGAACTAGGGAGAGGACAAAGTATTACGTCTCACCTAGATTTATTATTAAGGAATAAGAGCATAAAGAAGAGAAGGAAGATACATTGGAGGAACTAGGGAGAGGACAAAGTATTACGTCTCAGCTAAATTTATTATTAAGGAATAAGAGCATAAAGAAAAGAAGAAAGATACATTGGAGGAACTAGGGAGAGGACAAAGTATTACGTCTCTGCTAGATTTATTATTAAGGAATAAGACCATAAAGAAGAGAAGAAAGATACATTGGAGAAACTAGAGAGAGGACAAAGTATTACGTCTCAACTAGATTTGTTATTAAGGAATAACAGCATAAAGAAGAGAAGAAAGATACATTGGAGGAACTAGGGAGGGGACAAAGTATTACGTCTCTGCTAGATTTATTATTAAGGAATAAGAGCATAAAGAAGAGAAGAAAGATACATTGGAGACACTAGGGAGAGGACAAAGTATTACGTCTCTGCTAGATTTATTATTAAGGAATAAGAGCATAAAGAAGAAAAGAAAGATACATTGGAGGAACTAGGGAGAGGACAAAGTATTACGTCTCAGCTAAATTTATTATTAGGAATAAGAGCATAAAGAAGAGAAGAAAGATACATTGGAGGAACTAGGGAGAGGACAAAGTATTACGTCTCAGCTAGATTTATTATTAAGGAATAAGACCATAAAGAAGAGAAGAAAGATACATTGGAGAAACTAGGGAGAGGACAAAGTATTACGTCTCTGCTAGATTTATTATTAAGGGATAAGAGCATAAAGAAGAGAAGAAAGATACGTTGGAGAAACTAGAGAGATGACAAAGTATTACGTCTCTGCTAGATTTATTATTAAGGAATAAGACCATAAAGAAGAGAAGAAAGATACATTGGAGAAACTAGGGAGAGGACAAAGTATTACGTCTCTGCTAGATTTATTATTAAGGAATAAGAGCATAAAGAAGAGAAGAAAGGTACATTGGAGAAACTAGGGAGAGGACAAAGTATTACGTCTCTGCTAGATTTATTATTAAGGAATAAGAGCATAAAGAAGAGAAGAAAGATACATTGGAGAAACTAGGGAGAGGACAAAGTATTACGTCTCTGCTAGATTTATTATTAAGGAATAAGAGCATAAAGAAGAGAAGAAAGATACATTGGAGGAACAAGGGAGAAGAAAAAGTATTACGTCTCTGCTAGATTTATTATTAAGGAATAAGAGCATAAAGAAGAGAAGAAAGATACATTGGAGAAACTAGGGAGAGGACAAAGTATTACGTCTCTGCTAGATTTATTATTAAGGAATAAGAGCATAAAGAAGAGAAGAAAGATACATTGGAGAAACTAGGGAGAGGACAAAGTATTACGTCTCTGCTAGATTTATTATTAAGGAATAAGAGCATAAAGAAAAGAAGAAAGATACATTGGAGGAACTAGGGAGAGGACAAAGTATTACGTCTCTGCTAGATTTATTATTACGGAATAGGGGCATAAAGAAGAGAAGAAAGATACATTGGAGGAACTAGGGAGACGACAAAGTATTACGTCTCTGCTAGATTTATTATTAAGGAATAAGGGCATAAAGAAGAGAAGAAAGATACATTGGAGGAACTAGGGAGAGGACAAAGTATTACGTCTCAGCTAGATTTATTATTAAGGAATAAGGGCATAAAGAAGAGAAGAAAGATACATTGGAGGAACTAGGGAGAGGACAAAGTATTATGTCTCTGCTAGATTTATTATTAAGGAATAAGAGCATAAAGAAGAGAAGAAAGATACATTGGAGGAACTAGGGAGAGGACAAAGTATTACGTCTCAGCTAGATTTATTATTAAGGAATAAGGGCATAAAGAAGAGAAGAAAGATACATTGGAGGAACTAGAGAGAGGACAAAGTATTACGTCTCTGCTAGATTTATTATTAAGGAATAAGAGCATAAAGAAGAGAAGAAAGATACATTGGAGAAACTAGGGAGAGGACAAAGTATTACGTCTGAGCTAGATTTATTATTAAGGAATAAGGGCATAAAGAAGAGAAGAAAGATACATTGGAGAAACTAGGGAGAGGACAAAGTATTAGGTATCTGCTAGATTTATTATTAAGGAATAAGAGCATAAAGAAGAGAAGAAAAATACATTGGAGAAACTAGGGAGAGGACAAAGTATTACGTCTCAGCTAGATTTATTATTAAGGAATAAGGGCATAAAGAAGAGAAGAAAGATACATTGGAGAAACTAGGGAGAGGACAAAGTATTACGTCTCTGCTACATTTATTATTAAGGAATAAGAGCATAAAGAAGAGAAGAAAGATACATTGGAGAAACTAGGGAGAGGACAATGTATTACGTCTCAGCTAGATTTATTATTAAGGAATAAGGGCATAAAGAAGAGAAGAAAGATACATTGGAGAAACTAGGGAGAGGACAAAGTATTACGTCTCTGCTAGATTTATTATTAAGGAATAAGAGCATAAAGAAGAGAAGAAAGATACATTGGAGAAACTAGGGAGAGGACAAAGTATTACGTCTCTGCTAGATTTATTATTAAGGAATAAGAGCATAAAGAAGAGAAGAAAGATACAATGGAGAAACTAGGGAGAGGACAAAGTTTTACGTCTCTGCTAGATTTATTATTAAGGAATAAGAGCATAAAGAAGAGAAGAAAGATACATTGGAGAAACTAGGGAGAGGACAAAGTATTACGTCTCAGCTAGATTTATTATTAAGGAATAAGGGCATAAAGAAGAGAAGAAAGATACATTGGAGAAACTAGGGAGAGGACAAAGTATTACGTCTCTGCTAGATTTATTATTAAGGAATAAGAGCATAAAGAAGAGAAGAAAGATACATTGGAGAAACTAGGGAGAGGACAAAGTATTACGTCTCTGCTAGATTTATTATTAAGGAATAAGAGCATAAAGAAGAGAAGAAAGATACATTGGAGAAACTAGGGAGAGGACAAAGTATTACGTCTCAGCTAGATTTATTATTAAGGAATAAGAGCATAAAGAAGAGAAGAAAGATACATTGGAGAAACTAGGGAGAGGACAAAGTATTACGTCACTGCTAGATTTATTATTAAGGAATAAGAGCATAAAGAAGAGAAGAAAAATACATTGGAGAAACTAGGGAGAGGACAAAGTATTACGTCTCAGCTAGATTTATTATTAAGGAATAAGAGCATAAAGAAGAGAAGAAAGATACATTGGAGGAACTAGGGAGAGGACAAAGTATTACGTCTGTGCTAGATTTGTTATTAAGGAATAAGAGCATAAAGAAGAGAAGAAAGATACATTGGAGAAACTAGGGAGAGGACAAAGTATTACGTCTCTGCTAGATTTATTATTAAGGAATAAGAGCATAAAGAATAGAAGAAAGATACATTGGAGGAACTAGGGAGAGGACAAAGTATTACGTCTCAGCTAGATTTATTATTAACGAATAAGAGCATTAAGAAGAGAAGAAAGATACATTGGAGGAACTAGGGAGGGGACAAAGTATTACGTCTCTGCTAGATTTATTATTAAGGAATAAGAGCATAAAGTAGAGAAGAAAGATACATTGGAGGAACTAGGGCGAGGACAAAGTATTACGTCTCAGCTAAATTTATTATTAAGGAATAAGAGCATAAAGAAGAGAAGAAAGATACATTGGAGAAACTAGTCAGAGGACAAAGTATTACGTCTCAGCTAGATTTATTATTAAGGAATAAGAGCATAAAGAAGAGAAGAAAGATGCATTGGAGAAACTAGGGAGAGGATAAAATATTACGTCTCAGCTAGATTTATTATTAAGGAATAAGAGCATAAAGAAGAAAAGAAAGATACATTGGAGAAACTAGGGAGACGACAAAGTATTACGTCTCAGCTAGATTTATTATTAAGGAATAAGAGCATAAAGAAGAGAAGAAAGATACATTGGAGAAACTAGGGAGAGGACAAAGTATTACGTCTCAGCTAAATTTAATATTAAGGAATAAGAGCATAAAGAAGAGAAGAAAGATACATTGGAGAAACTAGGGAGAGGACAAAGTATTACGTCTCAGCTAGATTTATTATTAAGGAATAAGAGCATAAAGAAGAGAAGAAAGATACATTGGAGAAACTAGGGAGAGGACAAAGTATTACGTCTCAGCTAGATTTATTATTAAGGAATAAGAGCATAAAGAAGAGAAGAAAGATACATTGGAGAAACTAGGGAGAGGACAAAGTATTACGTCTCAGCTAGATTTTTTATTAAGGAATAAGGGCATAAAGAAGAGAAGAAAGATACATTAGAGAAACTAGGGAGAGGACAAAGTATTACGTCTCAGCTAGATTTATTATTAAGGAATAAGAGCATAAAGAAGAGAAGAAAGATACATTAGAGAAACTAGGGAGAGGACAAAGTATTACGTCTCAGCTAGATTTATTATTAAGGAATAAGAGCATAAAGAAGAGAAGAAAGATACATTGGAGAAACTAGGGAAAGGACAAAGTATTACGTCTCAGCTAGATTTACTATTAAGGAATAAGAGCATAAAAAAGAGAAGAAAGATACATTGGAGAAACTAGGGAGACTACAAAGTATTACGTCTCAGCTAGATTTATTATTAAGGAATAAGAGCATAAAGAAGAGAAGAAAGATACATTGGAGAAACTAGGGAGAGGACAAAGTATTACGTCTCAGCTAGATTTATTATTAAGGAATAAGAGCATAAAGAAGAGAAGAAAGATACATTGAAGAAACTAGGGAGAGGACAAAGTATTACGTCTCAGCTAGATTTATTATTAAGGAATAAGAGCATAAAGAAGAGAAGAAAGATACATTGGAGAAACTAGGGAGAGGACAAAGTATTACGTCCCAGCTAGATTTATTATTAAGGAATAAGAGCATAAAGAAGAGAAGAAAGATACATTGGAGAAACTAGGAAGAAGACAAAGTATTACGTCACTGCTAGATTTATTATTAAGGAATAAGAGCATAAAGAAGAGAAGAAAAATACATTGGAGAAACTAGGGAGAGGACAAAGTATTACGTCTCAGCTAGATTTATTATTAAGGAATAAGAGCATAAAGAAGAGAAGAAAGATACATTGGAGGAACTAGGGAGAGGACAAAGTATTACGTCTGTGCTAGATTTGTTATTAAGGAATAAGAGCATAAAGAAGAGAAGAAAGATACATTGGAGAAACTAGGGAGAGGACAAAGTATTACGTCTCTGCTAGATTTATTATTAAGGAATAAGAGCATAAAGAATAGAAGAAAGATACATTGGAGGAACTAGGGAGAGGACAAAGTATTACGTCTCAGCTAGATTTATTATTAACGAATAAGAGCATTAAGAAGAGAAGAAAGATACATTGGAGGAACTAGGGAGGGGACAAAGTATTACGTCTCTGCTAGATTTATTATTAAGGAATAAGAGCATAAAGTAGAGAAGAAAGATACATTGGAGGAACTAGGGCGAGGACAAAGTATTACGTCTCAGCTAAATTTATTATTAAGGAATAAGAGCATAAAGAAGAGAAGAAAGATACATTGGAGAAACTAGTCAGAGGACAAAGTATTACGTCTCAGCTAGATTTATTATTAAGGAATAAGAGCATAAAGAAGAGAAGAAAGATGCATTGGAGAAACTAGGGAGAGGATAAAATATTACGTCTCAGCTAGATTTATTATTAAGGAATAAGAGCATAAAGAAGAAAAGAAAGATACATTGGAGAAACTAGGGAGACGACAAAGTATTACGTGTCAGCTAGATTTATTATTAAGGAATAAGAGCATAAAGAAGAGAAGAAAGATACATTGGAGAAACTAGGGAGAGGACAAAGTATTACGTCTCAGCTAAATTTATTATTAAGGAATAAGAGCATAAAGAAGAGAAGAAAGATACATTGGAGAAACTAGGGAGAGGACAAAGTATTACGTCTCAGCTAGATTTATTATTAAGGAATAAGAGCATAAAGAAGAGAAGAAAGATACATTGGAGAAACTAGGGAGAGGACAAAGTATTACGTCTCAGCTAGATTTATTATTAAGGAATAAGAGCATAAAGAAGAGAAGAAAGATACATTGGAGAAACTAGGGAGAGGACAAAGTATTACGTCTCAGCTAGATTTTTTATTAAGGAATAAGGGCATAAAGAAGAGAAGAAAGATACATTAGAGAAACTAGGGAGAGGACAAAGTATTACGTCTCAGCTAGATTTATTATTAAGGAATAAGAGCATAAAGAAGAGAAGAAAGATACATTAGAGAAACTAGGGAGAGGACAAAGTATTACGTCTCAGCTAGATTTATTATTAAGGAATAAGAGCATAAAGAAGAGAAGAAAGATACATTGGAGAAACTAGGGAAAGGACAAAGTATTACGTCTCAGCTAGATTTACTATTAAGGAATAAGAGCATAAAAAAGAGAAGAAAGATACATTGGAGAAACTAGGGAGACTACAAAGTATTACGTCTCAGCTAGATTTATTATTAAGGAATAAGAGCATATAGAAGAGAAGAAAGATACATTGGAGAAACTAGGGAGAGGACAAAGTATTACGTCTCAGCTAGATTTATTATTAAGGAATAAGAGCATAAAGAAGAGAAGAAAGATACATTGAAGAAACTAGGGAGAGGACAAAGTATTACGTCTCAGCTAGATTTATTATTAAGGAATAAGAGCATAAAGAAGAGAAGAAAGATACATTGGAGAAACTAGGGAGAGGACAAAGTATTACGTCCCAGCTAGATTTATTATTAAGGAATAAGAGCATAAAGAAGAGAAGAAAGATACATTGGAGAAACTAGGAAGAAGACAAAGTATTACGTCTCAGCTAGATTTATTATTAAGGAAGAAAAGCATAAAGAAGAGAAGAAAGATACATTGGAGAAACTAGGGAGAAGACAAAGTATTACGTCTCAGCTAGATTTATTATTTAGGAAGAAGAGCATAAAGAAGAGAAGAAAGATACATTGGGGAAACTAGGGAGAGGACAAAGTAATACGTCTCAGCTAGATTTATTATTAAGGAATAAGAGCATAAAGAAGAGAAGAAAGATACAATAGAGAGACTAGGGAGAGGAAAAAGTATTACGTCTCAGCTAGATTTATTATTAAGGAATAAGAACATAAAGAAGAGAAGAAAGATACATTGGAGAAACTAGGGAGAGGACAAAGTATTACGTCTCAGCTAGATTTATTATTAAGGAATAAGAGCATAAAGAAGAGAAGAAAGATACATTGTGGAAACTAGGGAGAGGACAAAGTATTACGTCTCAGCTAGATTTATTATTAAGGAATAAGAGCATAAAGAAGAGAAGAAAGATACATGGGAGGAACTAGGGAGAGGACAAAGTATTACGTCTCAGCTAGATTTATTATTAAGGAATAAGAGCATAAAGAAGAGAAGAAAGATACATTGGAGAAACTAGGGAGAGGACAAAGTATTACGTCTCAGCTAGATTTATTATTAAGGAATAAGAACATAAAGAAGAGAAGAAAGATACATTGGAGAAACTAGGGAGAGGACAAAGTATTACGTCTCAGCTAGATTTATTATTAAGGAATAAGAGCATAAAGAAGAGAAGAAAGATACATTGTGGAAACTAGGGAGAGGACAAATTATTACGTCTCAGCTAGATTTATTATTAAGGAATAAGAGCATAAAGAAGAGAAGAAAGATACATGGGAGGAACTAGGGAGAGGACAAAGCATTACGTCTCAGCTAGATTTATTATTAAGGAATAAGAGCATAAAGAAGAGAAGAAAGATACATTGGAGAAACTAGGGAGAGGACAAAGTATTACGTCTCAGCTAGATTTATTATTAAGGAATAAGAGCATAAAGGAGAGAAGAAAGATACATTGGAGAAACTAGGGAGAGGACAAAGTATTACGTCTCAGCTAGATTTATTATTAAGGAATAAGAGCATAAAGAAGAGAAGAAAGATGCATTGGAGAAACTAGGGAGAGGACAAAGTATTACGTCTCAGCTAGATTTATTATTAAGGAATAAGAGCATAAAGGAGAGAAGAAAGATACATTGGAGAAACTAGGGAGAGGACAAAGTATTACGTCTCAGCTAGATTTATTATTAAGGAATAAGAGCATAAAGAAGAGAAGAAAGATACATTGGAGAAACTAGGGAGAGGACAAAGTATTACGTCTCAGCTAGATTTATTATTAAGGAATAAGAGCATAAAGAAGAGAAGAAAGATACATTGGAGAAACTAGGGAGAGGACAAAGTATTACGTCTCAGCTAAATTTATTATTAAGGAATAAGAGCATAAAGAAGAGAAGAAAGATACATTGGAGAAACTAGGGAGAGGACAAAGTATTACGTCTCAGCTAGATTTATTATTAAGGAATAAGAGCATAAAGAAGAGAAGAAAGATACATTGGAGAAACTAGGGAGAGGACAAAGTATTACGTCTCAGCTAGATTTATTATTAAGGAATAAGAGCATAAAGAAGAGAAGAAAGATATATTGCAGAAACTAGGGAGAGGACAAAGTATTACGTCTCAGCTAGATTTATTATTAAGGAATAAGGGCATAAAGAAGAGAAGAAAGATACATTAGAGAAACTAGGGAGAGGACAAAGTATTACGTCTCAGCTAGATTTATTATTAAGGAATAAGAGCATAAAGAAGAGAAGAAAGATACATTAGAGAAACTAGGGAGAGGACAAAGTATTACGTCTCAGCTAGATTTATTATTAAGGAATAAGAGCATAAAGAAGAGAAGAAAGATACATTGGAGAAACTAGGGAAAGGACAAAGTATTACGTCTCAGCTAGATTTATTATTAAGGAATAGGAGCATAAAGAAGAGAAGAAAGATACATTAGAGAAACTAGGGAGAGGACAAAGTATTACGTCTCAGCTAGATTTATTATTAAGGAATAAGAGCATAAAGAAGAGAAGAAAGATACATTGGAGAAACTAGGGAAAGGACAAAGTATTACGTCTGAGCTAGATTTATTATTAAGGAATAAGAGCATAAAGAAGAGAAGAAAGATACACTGGAGAAACTAGGGAGAGGACAAAGTATTACGTCTCAGCTAGAATTATTATTAAGGAATAAGAGCATAAAGAAGAGAAGAAAGATACATTAGAGAAACTAGGGAGAGGACAAAGTATTACGTCTCAGCTAGATTTATTATTAAGGAATAAGAGCATAAAGAAGAGAAGAAAGATACATTAGAGAAACTAGGGAGAGGACAAAGTATTACGTCTCAGCTAGATTTATTATTAAGGAATAAGAGCTAAAAGAAGAGAAGAAAGATACATTAGAGAAACTAGGGAAAGGACAAAGTATTACGTCTCAGCTAGATTTATTATTAAGGAATTAGAGCTTAAAGAAGAGAAGAAAGATACATTAGAGAAACTAGGGAGAGGACAAAGTATTACGTCTCAGCTAGATTTATTATTAAGGAATAAGAGCATAAAGAAGAGAAGAAAGATTCATTGGAGAAACTAGGGAGAGTACAAAGTATTACGTCTCAGCTAGATTTATTATTAAGGAATAAGAGCATAAAGAAGAGAAGAAAGATACATTGGAGAAACTAGGGAGAGGACAAAGTATTACGTCTCAGCTAGATTTATTATTAAGGAATGAGAGCATAAAGAAGAGAAGAAAGATACATTAGAGAAACTAGGGAAAGGACAAAGTATTACGTCTCAGCTAGATTTATTATTAAGGAATAAGAGCATAAAGAAGAGAAGAAAGATACATTAGAGAAACTAGGGAGAGGACAAAGTATTACGTCTCAGCTAGATTTATTATTAAGGAATAAGAGCATAAAGAAGAGAAGAAAGATACATTGGAGAAACTAGGGAGAGGACAAAGTATTACGTCTCAGCTAGATTTATTATTAAGGAATAAGAGCATAAAGAAGAGAAGAAAGATACATTGGAGAAACTAGGGAGAGGACAAAGTATTACGTCTCAGCTAGATTTATTATTAAGGAATAAGGGCATAAAGAAGAGAAGAAAGATACATTGGAGAAACTAGGGAGAGGACAAAGTATTACGTCTCAGCTAGATTTATTATTAAGGAATAAGTGCATAAAGAAGAGAAGAAAGATACATTAGAGAAACTAGGGAAAGGACAAAGTATCTGTCTCAGCTAGATTTATTATTAAGGAATAAGAGCATAAAGAAGAGAAGAAAGATACATTAGAGAAACTAGGGAGAGGACAAAGTATTACGTCTCAGCTAGATTTATTATTAAGGAATAAGAGCATAAAGAAGAGAAGAAAGATACATTAGAGAAACTAGGGAGAGGACAAAGTATCTGTCTCAGCTAGATTTATTATTAAGGAATAAGTGCATAAAGAAGAGAAGAAAGATACATTAGAGAAACTAGGGAGAGGACAAAGTATTACGTCTCAGCTAGATTTATTATTAAGGAATAAGAGCATAAAGAAGAGAAGAAAGCTACATTAGAGAAACTAGGGAGAGGACAAAGTATCTGTCTCAGCTAGATTTATTATTAAGGAATAAGAGCATAAAGAAGAGAAGAAAGATACATTGTGGAAACTAGGGAGAGGACAAAGTATCTGTCTCAGCTAGATTTATTATTAAGGAATAAGAGCATAAAGAAGAGAAGAAAGATACATTAGAGAAACTAGGGAGAGGACAAAGTATTACGTCTCAGCTAGATTTATTATTAAGGAATAAGAGCATAAAGAAGAGAAGAAAGATACATTAGAGAAACTAGGGAAAGGACAAAGTATTACGTCTCAGCTAGATTTATTATTAATGAATAAGAGCATAAAGAAGAGAAGAAAGATACATTAGAGAAACTAGGGAGAGGACAAAGTATTACGTCTCAGCTAGTTTTATTATTAAGGAATAAGATCATAAAGAAGAGAAGAAAGATACATTAGAGAAACTAGGGAGAGAACAAAGTATTACGTCTCAGCTAGATTTATTATTAAGGAATATGAGCATAAAGAAGAGAAGAAAGATACATTAGAGAAACTAGGGAGAGGACATAGTATTACGTCTCAGCTAGATTTATTATTAAGGAATAAGAGCATAAAGAAGAGAAGAAAGATACATTAGAGTAACTAGGGAGAGGACAAAGTATTACGTCTCAGCTAGATTTATTATTAAGGAATAAGAGCATAAAGAAGAGAAGAAAGATACATTGGAGAAACTATGGAGAGGACAAAGTATTACGTCTCAGCTAGATTTATTATTAAGGAATAAGAGCATAAAGAAGAGAAGAAAGATTCATTGGAGAAACTAGGGAGAGGAAAAAGTATTACGTCTCAGCTAGATTTATTATTAAGGAATAAGAGCATAAAGAAGAGAAGAAAGATACATTGGAGAAACTAGGGAGAGGACAAAGTATTACGTCTCAGCTAGATTTATTATTAAGGAATAAGAGCATAAAGAAGAGAAGAAAGATACATTGTGGAAACTAGGGAGAGGACAAAGTATCTGTCTCAGCTAGATTTATTATTAAGGAATAAGAGCATAAAGAAGAGAAGAAAGATACATTAGAGAAACTAGGGAGAGGACAAAGTATTACGTCTCAGCTAGATTTATTATTAAGGAATAAGAGCATAAAGAAGAGAAGAAAGATACATTGGAGAAACTAGGGAGAGGACAAAGTATTACGTCTCAGCTAGATTTATTATTAAGGAATAAGAGCATAAAGAAGAGAAGAAAGATACATTGGATAAACTAGGGAGAGGACAAAGTATTACGTCTCAGCTAGATTTATTATTAAGGAATAAGAGCATAAAGAAGAGAAGAAAGATACAATGGAGAAACTAGGGAGAGGACAAAGTATTACGTCTCAGCTAGATTTATTATTAAGGAATAAGGGCATAAAGAAGAGAAGAAAGATACATTGGAGAAACTAGGGAGAGGACAAAGTATTACGTCTCAGCTAGATTTATTATTAAGGAATAAGTGCATAAAGAAGAGAAGAAAGATACATTAGAGAAACTAGGGAGAGGACAAAGTATCTGTCTCAGCTAGATTTATTATTAAGGAATAAGAGCATAAAGAAGAGAAGAAAGATACATTAGAGAAACTAGGGAGAGGACAAAGTATTACGTCTCAGCTAGATTTATTATTAAGGAATAAGAGCATAAAGAAGAGAAGAAAGATACATTAGAGAAACTAGGGAGAGGACAAAGTATCTGTCTCAGCTAGATTTATTATTAAGGAATAAGTGCATAAAGAAGAGAAGAAAGATACATTAGAGAAACTAGGGAGAGGACAAAGTATTACGTCTCAGCTAGATTTATTATTAAGGAATAAGAGCATAAAGAAGAGAAGAAAGCTACATTAGAGAAACTAGGGAGAGGACAAAGTATCTGTCTCAGCTAGATTTATTATTAAGGAATAAGAGCATAAAGAAGAGAAGAAAGATACATTGGAGAAACTAGGGAGAGGACAAAGTATTACGTCTCAGCTAGATTTATTATTAAGGAATAAGAGCATAAAGAAGAGAAGAAAGATACATTGGAGAAACTAGGGAGAGGACAAAGTATTACGTCTCAGCTAGATTTATTATTAAGGAATAAGAGCATAAAGAAGAGAAGAAAGATACATTGTGGAAACTAGGGAGAGGACAAAGTATCTGTCTCAGCTAGATTTATTATTAAGGAATAAGAGCATAAAGAAGAGAAGAAAGATACATTAGAGAAACTAGGGAGAGGACAAAGTATTACGTCTCAGCTAGATTTATTATTAAGGAATAAGAGCATAAAGAAGAGAAGAAAGATACATTGGATAAACTAGGGAGAGGACAAAGTATTACGTCTCAGCTAGATTTATTATTAAGGAATAAGAGCATAAAGAAGAGAAGAAAGATACATTGGAGAAACTAGGGAGAGGACAAAGTATTACGTCTCAGCTAGATTTATTATTAAGGAATAAGTGCATAAAGAAGAGAAGAGAGATACATTGGAGAAACTAGGGAGAGGACAAAGTATTACGTCTCAGCTACATTTATTATTAAGGAATAAGAGCATAAAGAAGAGAAGAAAGATACATTGGATAAACTAGGGAGAGGACAAAATATTACGTCTCAGCTAGATTTATTATTAAGGAATAAGAGCATAAAGAAGAGAAGAAAGATACATTAGAGAAACTAGGGAGAGGACAAAGTATTACGTCTCAGCTAGATTTATTATTAAGGAATAGGAGCATAAAGAAGAGAAGAAAGATACATTGGAGAAACTAGGGAGAGGACAAAGTATTACGTCTCAGCTAGATTTATTAATAAGGAATAAGAGCATAAAGAAGAGAAGAAAGATACATTGGAGAAACTAGGGAGAGGACAAAGTATTACGTCTCAGCTAGATTTATTATTAAGGAATAAGAGCATAAAGAAGAGAAGAAAGAGACATTGGAGAAACTAGGGAGAGGATAAAGTATTACGTCTCAGCTAGATTTATTATTAGGGAATAAGATCATAAAGAAGAGAAGAAAGATACATTGGAGAAACTAGGGAGAGGACAAAGTATTATGTCTCAGCTAGATTTATTAATAAGGAATAAGAGCATAAAGAAGAGAAGAAAGATACATTGGAGAAACTAGGGAGAGGACAATGTATTACGTCTCAGCTAGATTTATTACTAAGGAATAAGAGCATAAAGAAGAGAAGAAAGATACATTGTGGAAACTAGGGAGAGGACAAAGTACTACGTCTCAGCTAGATTTATTAATAAGGAATAAGAGCATAAAGAAGAGAAGAAAGATACATTGGAGAAACTAGGGAGAGGACAAAGTATTACGTCTCAGCTAGATTTATTAATAAGGAATAAGAGCATAAAGAAGAGAAGAAAGATACATTGGAGAAACTAGGGAGAGGACAAAGTATTACGTCTCAGCTAGATTTATTACTAAGGAATAAGAGCATAAAGAAGAGAAGAAAGATACATTGTGGAAACTAGGGAGAGGACAAAGTACTACGTCTCAGCTAGATTTATTAATAAGGAATAAGAGCATAAAGAAGAGAAGAAAGATACATTGGAGAAACTAGGGAGAGGACAAAGTATTACGTCTCAGCTAGATTTATTAATAAGGAATAAGAGCATAAAGAAGAGAAGAAAGATACATTGGAGAAACTAGGGAGAGGACAAAGTATTACGTCTCAGCTAGATTTATTAATAAGGAATAAGAGCATAAAGAAGAGAAGAAAGATACATTGGAGAAACTAGGGAGAGGACAAAGTATTACGTCTCAGCTAGATTTATTAATAAGGAATAAGAGCATAAAGAAGAGAAGAAAGATACATTGGAGAAACTAGGGAGAGGACAAAGTATTACGTCTCAGCTAGATTTATTACTAAGGAATAAGAGCATAAAGAAGAGAAGAAAGATACATTGGAGAAACTAGGGAGAGGACAACGTATTACGTCTCAGCTAGATTTATTATTAAGGAATAAGAGCATAAAGAAGAGAAGAAAGATACATTGGAGAAACTAGGGAGAGGACAAAGTATTACGTCTCAGCTAGATTTATTACTAAGGAATAAGAGCATAAAGAAGAGAAGAAAGATACATTGGAGAAACTAGGGAAAGGACAAAGTATTACGTCTCAGCTAGATTTATTATTAAGGAATAAGAGCATAAAGAAGAGAAGAAAGATACATTGGAGAAACTAGGGAGAGGACAAAGTATTACGTCTCAGCTAGATTTATTAATAAGGAATAAGAGCATACAGAAGAGAAGAAAGATACATTGGAGAAACTAGGGAGAGGACAAAGTATTACGTCTCAGCTAGATTTATTACTAAGGAATAAGAGCATAAAGAAGAGAAGAAAGATACATTGGAGAAACTAGGGAGAGGACAACGTATTACGTCTCAGCTAGATTTATTATTAAGGAATAAGAGCATAAAGAAGAGAAGAAAGATACATTGGAGAAACTAGGGAGAGGACAAAGTATTACGTCTCAGCTAGATTTATTACTAAGGAATAAGAGCATAAAGAAGAGAAGAAAGATACATTGGAGTGATACAACACTGGTGGAAAGTACAGTGACTCATGGCTCTGAAGTCTGGACAGTGAACAAGAACATACAGAAACGCATAAATGCAGAGGATAAATGGAGACGATGTAGATACACATTATAGGATCATAATCAGTTAATGTAGACACATCACTTAGAGACACCATTGAAAGATAAGAGCATTCCTGGAACGGTAACACATGATAGATTACCAATCACAACTTGGAAATAGATTCCAAAAAGACGGAGATGGTAAGAAAGACCAAGGAAATCATGATATAGTGGGATAGAATAGCTATAAACAGAAGACCTAGATGGAGATAATTCATGACACAGCAAGAAACGATGGGTTTCGCATTGCGGTAGTGACTAATATTGCTACAATAAAGTCGCTGTATATATATAAATCGTGCGTGCTCTTATTAAATGTTGTTCACCATTGGAAGATAGTGTTCTGAGGATTTAAGAATAATCTCACGAAAGCATGGATAACATGTAAGCAAAAGACAGCTTGATTGTATGTTTTATATAGGAGAGATCTGGATTATATACAAAAATTGTGTAAAGTCAATTCCTTCTTTGGGAAACAAACACAAAATTTATTTTAGTTACTTTTTATTAAAAAATATAAAGTTAATTACAATTAAATACAAAAATTACAATTATAAAGCCTATAAATAAAGTACTATGCCATAAAACCGCTGCTATACTACTTGACCTATAACATAGAATCAGCTGTTTTATGAAATCTTATGTTATCACTTATATTAAGCCAAATGGGAATTAATAACTATATTGCATACCTTGCCCCTTTTGTGAAATGTTTTTCTCCTATATAAAACTTAAAATAATTTATCAATAAATGTATTTAATGAAATAATATTTGAAAAAATTGTATTAACATCAAGAGTGTCCTCTACTACAAGTTAAAAAAAATGTATTTGAACATGTGTGGATGAATAAAAAATATTACAGGTTTGGGCTTTTAAGCTGTGGTATAATCTTATAATTTCTTTATTTTACCATCATTAGTTAGACGAGCTACACGGATATCTTTAAACCTTGTATTTGACAATAAGTAACCATCCTACTAACGCATTAGATTTTCGACATAAGTCAATTAATCTGCCCGATGTGTTTGAGGACAAACAAAGCTATTGTAACTGACGAGGCGCCGCTGCTAACAAAGACATCGCGTTGTGGACACGAGGTTGACTAATTGCTTATTAAATGCGCCTCTATTGTGTAAAGCCAAGGCGTGGCCTGCATTATTAATCACTGGAACAACTGCTATTTCTTGACACCTTCATACCTGCGCCTACTTAACGGCTCCCAAAACTGTCAATCAGTCAATCGGTCCGGCCGTCACTGCTCGGAAAGCATTAAATTCTTTAAACACGGTCGTTTGTTATTCTAAACTAGTTTTTGTGTTGTAATAGTGTGAATAAAAAAGACGTTTTACAGAGTCGAGAAGCGCTTAGAGATTCAGTTATTATTCTGGGCCCGTTTTTTTAAAGTGTAATATAAGATTTAAAAATTCAAAATATATATTTCAGAGATAAAGTATAATACACTTAAAGGTAAATACGCATGCGCGTACACGCGCGCGCACACACACAAACACACGCACGCACACACACACACACAAATATATATACATATACTGATTATGGTAATACGTTTTCTTGTAATGTAGTTAATGAATCAAAATAATTCAAATATAACAACAGTTTTAATTTACTTATATATTGTTCTTCCTAATATAACAATAGAATAATATTTAAATTGAACGTAGTCTTGTATTTGAAATATCTTTATTAAAAAAAAAAACAATGTAGGCCTATATATATATATATATATATATATATATATATATATATAATAAATTAAAAATATTTCAAAAACAAGAATACTTTCAATGAATATTAAATATTCTTGTTTTTGAAATTTTTTAATTTATTAACTATATTACAAGAAAATATATCACCATATTTAATATATATATAAATATATGTACTATATATATATATATATATATATATATATATTGTTTTTTTTTAAATAAACAATAAAAAAACACGTATATGCTGATACGTATTCCTTTCGCGAAACGTCGGAACTACGAATTTATGGACTGCAGAATGAACGGATGTACTCCAGATAGTAACTATTCATCATTATATATATATATATATATATATATATATATATATATATATATATATTATGGCATAATACCTTATGTAAATATAACAAAGGAATATTTGTAACAACTTAGAACTCTACAAAATCGTAGAGAACTGTCGCTAATATCAAAGGATAACCAATTGTATATCTTTCGGCAAGAAGGGTTACTCGATGCCATCTGGTCTATCATAAATAATAATACACCTAGAAAGGCTGCATTGTATGAGAACCAATAGGCTACGTGGCTACAAGGGAACCATGTAGATACGGAGAAAAATGTCTAGTAATGCAAAAAAGCACAAATAGTCAAGACCTGTAGTTTGTGAAATTTCCAAAAATTGCCACCCAAACTATATCGCCAAATTGGTAGATCCTTCAACACTCGCCTCAAGGAACACATCAACGACACCCTCAACCAAAAATCCACCTACGTAACACGTTTACAAAACACGTAACACACATACATGGACATACATACTAATTAAAACATTCTTCACATATTAAACCAAAGTAAAATACTAAAAACTATAGAAAAATATGAAAGATAGAAACACTACGCAACAGATATAGAAAACATAATAATTGACTGCACACACTTTGAAGCCAATACCCTGTTCCATTACATAGTAAACAACCAACTTAACTTATTCCCACTACGCTCATAAATCTTATACCGACAATCTTTATACCTTGCGCGACGCCGCCAGTAGAGGCTTAGCTTCCAAAAAGGAACGATTGTTTCGAAACGCGTCAGCAAGTAAACTCTCAAGTATTCACATACTTACATATTATTTATATATTTTAAAGAGAAAGCTTGTAAAGAAACGTTCTGATTGGGCAGAAGAAAAAATAGCGGCAATGAAATCGAAGTTTAATGTACGGAAACTACCCTAGGGAAACAGGAGGGGTTTTTGTCAAAATTCAGAACTTGAGGTAGAGACGTAAATTTTGGTAAAAAGTTCTCAATTAAAATAAAAGGCTAAATTCTCTAAGTAAAATGGAAAGCGTTAAAGCCGCTCCTAAAATAGAGAAGAATATTTACTGAAATTGAAAGTTAGTTACGTTATAGAAGCATTAGAGTGAAAAGGGAAGTGATACTAAGTTAGAGAGATAGTCAATAAGTGCATGGAGTGATCAAGTGTGAGCGGAACAAGGAAGAAACGGAAAGAACCAACCTCCCGGCAAGTTAGAGCTAGACCAGCTTAACTTATGTTATAACTACCTGTAATGGCTACAACTTTGAACTAGTTAAAGTAAATCAGTTATTGTAAGAAACAAGTAGCTGTGTATTATTCTGACGCCCTTAGAGTCAAAACATCCCTTTAGAACATCTTTAGGAACAGAAAGTAACCATATATAAATATAGCCTATAGGCTACACATATAAAGTTATATATTTATAAATGAATGTTTGCATGTATGTATATATGACTCTTATACGTTATTAAACTACTGATCCGATCACCTTGAAACTTTAGTAAATTTTAAGGCACATTAAAGGGTTCTGACGACTACAATTTTTTTCCAACATGTAATTTGTGCCAAAATAGCATAAAATATGACTTTCTATCTTATCCTATGTTAATACATTTCATTGACTTCATTCCAAATTTTGATTTCTATGTAACGTTCAACAATCTAATATTATTTTCCAACACATTTCAAATATATAAAGAAAAATGAATGTTTGTATGTATGTATGTATGTATGTATGAGCCTTATGCATTACTAAACCACTGATCCAATCGTTATAAAACTTTGGGAAATGCTGGCGACATAATTGCTTCTAACACGTAATTTTTAAGTGCTAAAATACCACAAAATACGACTAAAGACATTGATATATTCATTGACTTCATTCCAAATTTTGGTTGCTAGGCAACACTCAACAATCTAAAATTATTTTCCAACACATTTCAAACATTATACAAAAACTATTGTACATCCGAATGGACTTCAATAAATAACATTCAATCAAGAACTTTTATTGTCACACTTTTCTCGATCGACTACTATAACTTCAGCTATTTTTATGTTAATAAAATACTAAATTAAGTTTAGCTAATGTTAACACGCCATTCAT
>JBAIZL010000003.1:97287364-97414864 GCA_036971475.1 Prosapia bicincta | reverse complement strand
TGTTATGTGGTAGATCAGTTGCTTTAAGACATAGGTTATATTATTTTATTTATATTATCTGCAATTGTTGAATAAACACTAACTAAAGTAGAATTTTTCTTTGCTGACCTAAGTAGGAATTTACTTGCATTTATTTACAAAAATGTTTAAAAATGTGTTTGGATATGCCAAAATATTTCCCTCGGTGGGAGAAACAGCCCGCTTCTCGCCAAACTCAGACCTAAGCCTGGAAAACCACTCTCGTGCAGAACATCTATCATCGGACAGGGAGCTGAGTATAGCTGCGCTAGTGGTGATCAACGTCAAATATCTAAGAAACAGAGTGGCTCCGCATATACAGTGACGATTCATCCATGCCGGGAACAGGGAATACCGGAGCTGGATATATCTCCAAGGCTCTATAGCAGTGGAGGCACCTCTCACAAATTATGACGGGGAGATCGATGCAATACATGAGGCAAATATCCAGAACCAGAGTGGCTTCGCATATACAGTGACGATTCCTCCATGCCGGGAACAGGGAATACCGGAGCTGGATATATCTCTAAGGCTCTATAGCAGTGGAGGCACCTCTCAGAAATTATGACGGGGAGATCGATGCAATACATGAGGCAAATATCCAGAACCAGAGTGGCTTTGCATATACAGTGACGGTTCCTCCTTGCCGGGAACAGGGAATACCGGAGCTAGATATATCTCCAAGGCTCTATAGCAGTGGGGGCACCTCTCACAAATTATGACGGGGAGATCGATGCAATATACGAGGCAGCAAAAAGGCTAGAAGACTATGAACAGAACCAAAAGCTTGTATTTCTGTATTTCTTGTATAGACTGCCAAGCTGCAATAATTACACTCTCAAACAGCAAGTACACTCATTGCAAGAACACATCTACAAGCCAATTGAGACTCCCCAACTGAGTAGAAGGTGGCTGGACCTTACCCCTGCGGTGGGGCCCAAGCCATGTTGGCGCGGAAGGGAACGAAAAGGCAGATGTTTTTACTACAAACAGCACTGCTCTCCAGCAACCACCTTGCACTCAGTTTACTCTTCTGCAAAGACCGCAATCAAGCAGGCGGTATACAAGTGGACCAGAACACGCAACAGGCAAGCTAGCATAGAGAAGAATTGGGCTAAGCTGATAGATTCTCCCATATCCCGAAACATTCCTAGAGATGTAGCAGTAGCTGTGTTCAGAACTATCACTGGTTCTCTGTAGCGCATCCTGTTAAGTGCAGATGCGATCTGTACGCCGTACCAACACCCCAGGATGGATGCAACCCACCTACACCAGTGTCTCGCCCTATCAGCCAACTCTGTGGACGAAGAAGAAGACAACTACAGGGTGATCGCCTGTCTCTACTGGTCAGCACGCCGCCAAATGGCTAACCTGCCTAGGGTGGGCGTTGGCTAGTAAGTAAGTAATTTTAAAATTTTTTTTGTTTATATCACTTATTTCTGTTTTCATTTAGTCTCTGTTTTGTTTGACTAAATACTGTTCAAATTTGGTTTAATATCTTCTTAAATATGTTGCTCAAATATACAATCTAAGTAGACCTCGATTATCCTAGGTAATGTGGAATAATGGTACCTCGGATATTCGAAAACTCGGCCAATACAGACCTTGTAAATCATGGAATAAAAAAACGTATGGTAATCTGGTGAAATTAGTGAAAACGTGGTTTAATGTTGTTTTGTGAGGAGTTTCAGCGTAGAAGTAGTCTATTAACTTAACGTTTTATTTTTCATTTTGATATTGTATTATAAAAAATAATACCTCTTAAACCTTAAAAAGCTTTATTCAAGTATTGAATAAGCTAACATTTCGATTGCAAAGCAATCATCTACAGAGGAAATTACTACAAGACTAAATCTTGGGTCTTGTGTTTAAATAAAAACGTTTTCGTTGTTTAACAGGTTTTGTTTATTTATAAGGCAACATTACACCACAGTTGCTGCAAGTTATTGCTCTTACGTTGTGTACACTTTCTACCTTATTATTTTAAGATGATCAGCCATTTTTATTATTACAGCCTACCAAGCAAAGGAAAGGTTTTGAACATAGGAAGGATTAGAAAGAACCATAAAATTGTTAAAGGATATGAGGGAAGTTATAATCTCATGAGTGCAGAGTCACGTGCCTGAAGTAGACCTAACCTTCATCAGAGACTAAAAGATGTAAAACCTGCCTGAATTTATTTGATAATTGCATTTGTTACTCCTCATAAAAGAAGTAATATAAAAAACATTTTAAAGTTAATCCTGCTAAAGTCAACAAAGAAAAATTTGTATTAGCTTCTTTTTATTTTATAATTACAGCATATACTAATATGTAGTTTATATACATATGTCAAAATAACAATATTAAATTACAAAATAGAAAGCAAATATCCTTGCAATTTACAATTTCCCGTTCTATGTATGGTGTTGGACTATTATTTCTGTTTGTAGCTACCTATACGCTTTCATTTTCCTCGTTTGCATTGTGTTGTAGTTTCTTTTCGCTTTCCTTTCCCATTGTGCGTTTGTAAATCAAGATTTGATAGGCCTACCTAGTTACCTATCCAGTTGGCCTACGTATCCAGTTTGTTTGTTAATTTTGTCTTTCGGTTTGTGCATTTTTGTATTTAATATTCATTCATTTTTAATCCTAGAACATTATTTGTGATATTGTGTGGTAATCATGACAACAATTTAAGGTTGCACAATGGAAGTTTCGACGACAACCAGATGAGGGCAAAGAAAAAATTAATATATGGTTTACCTCCTGGATAAATACACTTCTAGCTATGTGAGAGTTGGCTGAGTGAGAGTTGGCAAAGCGTTTGGCTTTGAACATAAAGGTATTCAGTTCCAATCCGAAATAGACTTCCAAATTTTTATAATTTAATTATTGAATAAATATTTAAAATGCTGTATTAACATCAATTGTCATCCATTATAGGTTAAAAGAAATGTATATGAACTTGATTGGAAATATTTTTACAAAATTAAATCATATGTGCTACAAACGACATATGGTTTAATATTAATTTTAAGCTTTTATCGGCGAAAAGCTTTGAATAAATATATTCATTAAAAGTACACTTGGTTTTGAAATATTTTTAATTTATTAACTATATTACAAGAAAACATATCACCATATTTAATATATTATATTGCCTTACTAGGGTACTGGTGTTGTGAATATGTGTTCTACAGAGGTTAGTTCTATTAGTTATCCATCTTTAACAAAAGATTTAAATTTATATCAGAAACGTAAAATTCAATTAATGAAAACTAATTGTAATATATTTTTTAACAAACAATGTATTATTAATAATATTGTACCTAAATATGCACGAATTAATATTAAAAATAAAAGTAATGTAGCACAAAAAATATGTAAACAAGCAGAAATTCTGTGGATTAGAAATGAAATCAAATTTTTATATAAGAAGCAAAATGAAATAACTTTTGAAATTTATAAATTACATTAAAAACTAGCATTTTTTATGGATAAAACAAAATGGGAAGAAAAATTTAATAAAATTAATATCTTTTTGTTTAAATATAGACAAAGAAAAATGAACACTCTGACCAAAAAACTAGATATATTAAAAACGAACAAAGATAAAAATAATGAAGTAATCATACAACATCAAAAGTTTCACCCAAATTTTTGTTAATTTAACAAATACAAAATTCAGCCAAAATGAAATAAAAATTTTAGAAAACAATAATAAAATCAACCTTAAAAAAGATATGAAAAGAAATATTGATATAATAATAATAGATACTGAATTGGCGATCAATAAATTAAAAGTAGAGGAAGAAGAAGATATGCGAATAAAAACATCACATGAAATAATAAAGTTAATTAAAAATAACAAAACTAATCATACACACATAAAACAATACTCGCAAATTTACCAAATTAAACAAAAATTACAAACTAATGATCTTATTATGACAAAGGCTGATAAAGGTAATGCTGTAGTTATTGTTGATAAACAAGAACATATAAATAAAACTGAAAATTATATATCTAAAAACCAATATACAGTCATAAATAAAGATCCCCCAGACAAATATCAAAATGAAATAAAAAATATAATAAAAACATCTGAATTGTTTAATCAAAAAAAGGTCGTTTGTAGCACATAAGATTTAATTTTGTAAAAATATTTTATTAGATAATTATTTTCCTGAAGATGCTGGTACTATTTTATCGGCGAAAAGCTTTGAATAAATATATTCATTAAAAGTATTCTTGTTTTTGAAATATTTTTAATTTATTAACTATATTACAAGAAAACATATCACCATATTTAATATATATATATATATATATATATATATATATATATATATAAAGAACTAAGTCAAAATACAAATACAAGAATTATAATTGAATTTAAAATTCAAAGCTTTTCGTTGGCTAACAGTACCAACATCATCAGGAATATTAAACAATTAAAATTGAATTTTAAATACAATTATAATTCTTGTATTTGTATTTTGACTTAGTTCTTTATTAATACACAAGAATACATATTACGATATATATATATATATATATATATATATATATATATATATATATATATATATATATATATATATATAGTTCTGGCACTCCGGGGAGCAACGACAAAAGTAAAAACATTTTTAGCCACGTCTATATAAGAATTTTTGAAAAACAACATATAAAGAATCAGAGCATATGTATATATAAGAATTTTGAGAAAAACATTTAACTTTGCGTATTGAGAAACTACCTAAACATTTGTTATAATATTAGAAACAATAATGCAGACGTTTGAAATTTAACGGCAGAATTTAAACTACAAATAACTAATTATAGTTCATAACTTTGCAAAATTTTTAATGGAAATGGACAAAAATATAAAATATTTTACATTCATTATCTATATTTTTGTTTGAGAAATGTATTTCAAAAAGGCTAATATTCATTGTAGCTAGTAATAAAATAACCCAGGTAACACAGAACATTTGTGTTAGTTGTTTACTAAATACACGTTTAAACAAATTCAATTGAAATCAGTTCTTAAAAATTATCAGACTCGCCTAAGTTTGTTTGCATTTTAAAAATTGGATTAAAAATACATAACTTATTTTATAATTATATTGAATTATTTATATTGAGATTTATCAAAGTTCAAATAAATTAATAAATTTATTAACTGATCAAAACTATTTTTTACAATATTTTCCCTTAACAATGTTCAATAAATAATGTAACATAACCTACGTGTAAGACAGCTGTTCTACAACATAACCTATAACACAAAATCAGCTGATCAATGAAAACATATGTTATCATTTAATTCACTTTGAGGTGACACATGGCGTAACCTGAAGGAAGTTGTATGATAATGTCTTCCCAAAAGGTTTTTGTAGGCGTCGCTTTTTGATTTAGCATAATTAACATTGCAGGATAAATTTTACTCTAGTCTAAGGTTTTTTTAACCTTATCCCTTAATAATTTTTCATTTATTTACTCAAAACTAATTATTTTGAATGTAGTTATATATACTTAAAACCCCTCTAGTTCTGAAAACAATATTTTATGAAGTTAATAAAATTAGTAATCTATTATTAACCTTTTCAATATCTCTGTCACACATACAGCTACAATCGTAAGCCTCACATAATTAATTCCAAGTAAATAACTGTAAAACACAGTGAAGCAAGTGATGGAAATCAGGACACTAACAATCCACCCCCCAACCACCCCTCCCAGCTAAGGGTTGAACGGTCACGCGAATATTTGATGTCTTGTTAAACTTTGTTATCAGTTAAGTCAAGGCGGTTGTGCCTCACTACTCTTGTCAAACGCTAGACTTATGTGAAACCCGACACTGGCTTCCTTTATCCTTTATACTGTTAGGATTAATGAAGCCGTTTTAGTAATAGAAGTGGAAGAAGAAATATTACTTCTTATATAAGGCGGAATGTTTGTAAAGCCAAACGATATCTGCAAAGTGATTATACATTCGTGACCAACGTCTAAAGAAACATGTACAACTCTAAATCCGAAAAAACATATGCATCTGGTTTTCTTTAAACAATCCTGTCTCTAACTACTCTTTGAAACAGTTTAGCTTAATTTAAAAAATGGGCGTAAATTAATCTAATTTAGGACTTCAAACAATCAACATTCAAATAACGTGTTAAATGCATTAAACATTGAAAAAACCATCGCCTGCAGAAGGATAAAGTGCGGTTACTGTTGATGAAAGATACACTGGAGTTATTGCATTTTATACTGGTGTCACTGTATGCTGAAGGTTATACTGTAGTCATTGTATGTTGCAGGATACACCGAAGTCATTGTATGCTATAGGATACACTGGAGTCATTGTATGCTGAAGTATTCACTGGAGTCATTGTAAACTGTCGGATACACTGTAGTGATTGTATGTTGCAGGATACACCGAAGTCATTGTATGTTATAGGATACACTGGAGTCATTGTATGCTGAAGTATTCAGTGGAGTCATTGTAAACTGTCGGATACACTGTAGTGATTGTATGTTGCAGGATACACCGAAGTCATTGTATGTTATAGGATACACTGGAGTCATTTAATGCTATAGGATAAACCTGAGCCATTGTATGATGATGGATACACTGGAGTCACTGTATGCTGCAGTATACACTGGAGACACTGAAGGATGAATGATACACTGGAGTCACTGTATGCGAAAAGTTACGCTGGAGTGCTATAGGATACACTGGAGTCATTTTGTTCTATAGGATATACTGGAGTTATTGTATGCTGAAGGATAAACTGGAGTCACTGTATGTTAAAGGATGAACTTGAATTACTGTATGTTACAGGTTACACTGGAGTCACTGTGTGCTGTGGTATACTATGAATTCACTGTATGATGGATGCACTGGAGCCATTGTATGCTATAGGATACACTGGAGTCACTGTATGCTGAAGGATACACTGGAGTCAATGAATGCGAAAGGTTACGCTGGAGTCTCTGTATGCTATAGGATATTTCGGAGTCTTTAAATGCTATAAGATACACTGGAGACCCTGTATGCTGAAGGATACACTGGAGTCAATGTATGCGAACGGTTACCCTGGAGTCTTTGTATGCTATAAGATACACAGGAGTCTTTGTATGCTATAAGATATACTGGAGTTATTTTATGCTGATGGATACACTGGGGACACTGTATGGTACAGGATACACTGGAGTCAATGAATGCGAAAAGTTACGCTCGAGTCACTGTATACTAAAGAATAACCTGTTGTCACTGTGTGCTGAAGGATACACTGGAGTAAACTGTATCCTACAGCATACACTGGAGTCATTTCATGATATATCATGATATAGAACGATGTATGTTAATACAAGGGATGTATGTTCCTAATAAAATGATGTATATAATAGGTTACACTGCAGTCACTGTGTGCTGTGGTATACTCTGGATTCCCTGTATGATATAGGATACCCTTAAGTCACTTTACACTATAGGGTACGCTGGAATCACAGTATGCAACAGAATACACTGGAGTCAATTTATGCTATAGGATACACTGAAGTCACTGTGTGCTATATGATACGCTAGAGTCACAGTATGCTGTATTGATACACTGGAGGCACTGTATGCTAAAGGATAAACTGGAGTCAGTGTATTACTGAAGGATACTCTTTATATTTTTGAATACACTGAAGTCACAGTCTACCACAGAACGATAGGCTGGAGTCACTGTCTGCTGAAATATATACTGGAGTCACTATTTGCTAAAAAAATACACTGCATTAACTGTCTGCTGAAAGATAGCATACACTGGTTCCACTGTCTGCTAAAAGACACGCTTGAGTCACAGTCTACCACAGAAAGACACCCTGGAGTCACTGTCTGCTGAAAGATACTGGAGTCACTATCTGCTAAAAAAATACACTTCATTAACTGTCTCCTGAAAGATAGACTACACCTGGTTCCATTGTTTGCTAAAAGACACGCTTGAGACAATGTCTGCTAAAAGACAAGCTTGAGTCACTGTCTGCTGAAAGATAACATGGAGTCATTGTCTGCTGAAAGATATACTGGAGTCGCTATTTGCTAAAACATTACACTGCATCAACTGTTTCCTGAAAGATAGCCTACACTGGATTCCGCTGTCTGCTAAAAGAGCCACTTGAGTCACAGTCTACCACAGAAAGACACCCTGTAGTCACTGTCTGCTGAGAGATATACTGGAGTCACTATCTACTAAAACCTTACCCTGCATTAACTGTCTGCTAAAAGATAGACTACACTGGGTTCCATTGTTTGCTAAAAGACACGCTTGAGTCAATGTCTTCTGAAATATACACTGGAGTCACAGTTACTGATAGATACACTAGAGTCACAGTTACTGAAAGATACCCTGGGCCTCCTGAAGTATACAATGCAGTTATTGTCAACTAACAGATAGACTTGAAACACTGTGTTATGAAAAATACACTTTAGTCACACTATCATTGCTTATGGTACACTATACTCTCTGTTATTGGAAGAATACGCTGCAATTTCTGCTTACTGAAGGATTCACCTGGGATAGGCCTACTATCTGAAGGGTGCACTATATTCACTGTCTGATGAGGGATACACTGGACGAATCGGAAAACGGAAGAAACAACCAAGGTTGGAAATATACGAAAAGTTGGAGAGATAGAATTCTTTGTGGTTGCACTAATATACCTAAATTTGATTAAACAATAACCATATTCTGTGACTCTTATTATTATTAATATTATTTTATTAGACCTACTGTTCACTTCTCATCTTATTTTTATTTTTAATTACATTTTAGTTATTATTACGGAAATATAAACTTATAATTTTTTTAAAGTTTCAGTTTTTGAAATAATTATAAACATTAGTTTAGTCTGAAACACATTTTAAAACCGTAACACTCATCTGGTGTTGTGTGAAACCATAAACGGAAGTGGAAAGCTGGTGTTGGGTTGCGTCACGATAGAATGGTTTGTATAAACAGACTTGTATGAGGCCTATGATCATGGCTATAATATTGATTAGCTTAACTAAATTACACAGGCCTAACCCGCAATGATATCTTAATACTGCACGCGACGTTAGGATAGCACGAGACTCGGGATTTAGTGCTTGTATAGTGTCACACAAAGGCACTGAAATATCAACACATACCCAACACTAAAGAGACGTTAATAAAGAAGCCATATTCTTTTTATTAAATATATACAATATAATTATGCATATTAAAAATATGCTCTATTTATTAAAGAAGCCATATTCTTTTTATTAAATATATACAATATAATTATGCATATTAAAAATATGCTCTATTTATTAAAGAAGCCATATTCTAAACAAGGTTTTTAAACAGCACTATTTAGCTATATGAAGTCAAAACCTTAGACTATTTTTCTTCGTGGTTTTACTCTTCACCAAATCGACTAATTTACTCTCTTTCAGTTTGAGAATTCATTTAAGGATATAACGTGTAAATACGTCCGTCTGACACCGAAAGAGAACCGGTCTGCATCAGATACGTGACACTATACTCGTGTGGTAGTATTATATGTCATACATCTCTAATAGGGGGTATTATGACCCTGACTTAATATTCCTACCTATATTCACAACCTTAGTTATCCTAGGCGGTGACAGTCAAAGACGTTATATATATTAGGCTCTTAGCTATCGGCTGGAAAACACTTAGTTGAACGCGTTCCTAAAGGCTTCTAAGATACCCATTTATTAATTTAGCCACTAAGAGCAAGACAAGATATTACATTGCGTCTGGATCCCACGACGTGCGCTTTTATTGCCACGAAATACTAGGCTGCGTGGAGAACTAATAGGAAGAGCTCGACAAGTTTTCATTGGGAATACGCTTTCTTATATTGTGTTATACTTGACCTTAATTTTAATTAAATTAAAATCTATAGTATTTATTTTGTCTTGTATGAAGCGTCGCAAAAGTTCTGTTTAGGTTTTATTTCAGCTTAATATGGATATTTTGTGTAACGGATAGCACCCACGTGCAGAGGAATAACGGCTTGATAGATTGAGGTGGTTAAAGCAATCTTCTGTAGAGGAAATTGTGTTTGTGTTTAGTGTGCGAGTTAAATAGTGACATAGTTTAAAGTAAAGTTAGTCACGAGTATTCAAGACAATAGTATGACTTCAAGTCAAGTTAGTCATTAATATTAAAACATTAGTATGCTTTAAAGTAAAGTTAGTCATGAGTATTAAAACCTTTTATGCTTTAAAGTCAAGTTAGTCAGGAATATTAAAACATTAGTAAGCTTTAAATTCAAATTAGTCATGAGTACTAAACATTAGTATGCTTTAAGTCAAGTTAGTCATGAATATTAAACGGTTAGTATGCTTTAAGTCTAGTTAGTCATGAATATTAAACTGTTAGTATGCTTTAAGTCAAGTTAGTCATAAGTACTAAACATTAGTATAATTTAAGTCAAATTAGTCATGAATATTAAACCGTTAGTATGCTTTAAGTCAAGTTAGTCATGAGTACTAAACATTATTATGCTTTAAGTCAAGTTAGTCATGAGTACTAAACATTAGTATGCTTTAAGTCAAGTTAGTCATGAATATTAAACCGTTAGTATGCTTTAAGTCAAGTTAGTCATGAGTACTAAACATTAGTATGCTTTAAGTCAAGTTAGTCATGAATATTAAACCGTTAGTATGCTTTAAGTCAAGTTAGTCATGAGTACTAAACATTAGTATGCTTTAAGTCAAGTTCGTCATGAATATTAAACCGTTAGTATGCTTTAAGTCAAGTTAGTCATGAGTACTAAACATTAGTATGCTTTAAGTCAAATTAGTCATGAATATTAAACCGTTAGTATGCTTTAAGTCAAGTTAGTCATGAGTACTAAACATTATTATGCTTTAAGTTAAGTTAGTCATGAATATTAAACCGTTAGTATGCTTTAAGTCAAGATAGTCATGAGACCTAAACATTAGTATGCTTTAAGTCAAGTTAGTCGTGAATATTAAACCGTTATTATGCTTTAAGTCAAGTTAGTCATGAGTACTAAACATTAGTATGCTTTAAGTCAAATTAGTCATGAATATTAAACCGTTAGTATGCTTTAAGTCAAGTTAGTCATGAGTACTAAACATTATTATGCTTTAAGTCAAGTTAGTCATGAGTACTAAACATTATTATACTTTAAGTCAAGGTTGTCATGAATATTAAACCGTTAGTATGCTTTAAGTCAAGATAGTCATGAGTACTAAACATTAGTATGCTTTAGGTCAAGTTAGTAATCAGTACTAAACACTAGTATGCTTTAAGTCAAGTTAGTCATGAGTACTAAACACTAGTATGCTTTAAGTCAAGATCGTCATGAGTACTAAACATTTGTACGCTTCAAGTCAAATTAGTCATGAGTACTAAACAATAGTATGCTTTAAGTCAAGTTAGTCATGAGTACTAAACACTAGTATGCTTTAAGTCAAGTTAGTCATGAGTACTAAACACTAGTATGCTTCAAGTCAAGATAGTCATGAATACTAAACATTAGTATGCTTTAAGTCAAGTTAGTCGTGTGTACTAAACATTAATATGCTTTAAGTGAGGTTAGTCATGAATATTAAACCGTTAGTATGCTTTAGAGTCACGTTAGTCATGAGTACTAAACACTAGTATGGTTTAAGTCAAGTTAGTGATGAGTACTAAACATTAGTATGCTTTAAGTCAAGTTAGTCATGAGTACTAAACACTAGTATGCTTTAAGTCAAGTTAGTCATGAGTACTAAACACTAGTATGCTTTAAAACAAGATAGTCATGAGTACTAAACATTAGTATGCTTTAAGTCAAGTTAGTCGTGTGTACTAAACATTAATATGCTTTAAGTGAGGTTAGTCATGAATATTAAACCGTTAGTATGCTTTAGAGTCACGTTAGTCATGAGTACTAAACACTAGTATTGTTTAAGTCAAGTTAGTGATGAGTACTAAACATTAGTATGCTTTAAGTCAAGTTAGTCATGAGTACTAAACACTAGTATGCTTTAAGTCAAGTTAGTCATGAGTACTAAACATTAGTATGCTTTAAGTCAAGTTAGTCATGAGTACTAAACACTAGTATGCTTTAAGTCAAGATAGTCATGAGTACTAAACATTAGTATGCTTTAAGTCAAGTTAGTCGTGAGTACTAAACTTTAATATGCTTTAAGTGAGGTTAGTCATGAACATTAAACCGTTAGTATGCTTTAGAGTCACGTTAGTCATGAATACTAAACACTAGTATGCTTTAAGTCAAGTTAGTCATGAGTACTAAACAGTAGTATGCTTTAAGTCAGGTTAGTCATGAGTACTAAACACTAGTATGCTTTAAGTCAAGATAGGCATGAGTACTAAACATTAGTATGCTTTAAGTCAAGTTAGTCGTGAGTACTAAACATTAATATGCTTTAAGTTACATTAGTCATGAATATTAAACCGTTAGTATGCTTTAGAGTCAAGTTAGTCATGAGTACTAAACATTAGTATGCTTTAAGTCAAGTTAGTCATGAGTACTAAACATTAGTATGCTTAAAGTCAAGTTAGTCATGAGTACTAAACACTAGTATGCTTTAAGTCAAGATAGTCATGAGTACTAAACATTAGTATGCTTTAAGTCAAGTTAGTCATGAGTACTAAACACTAGTATGCTTTAAGTCAAGATAGTCATGAGTACTAAACATTAGTATGCTTTATGTCAAGTTAGTCGTGAGTACTAAACATTAATATGTTTTTAGTGAGGTTAGTCATGAACATTAAACCGTTAGTATGCTTTAGAGTCACGTTAGTCATGAATACTAAACACTAGTATGCTTTAAGTCAAGTTAGTCATGAGTACTAAACAGTAGTATGCTTTAAGTGAGGTTAGTCATGAACATTAAACCGTTAGTATGCTTTAGAGTCACGTTAGTCATGAATACTAAACACTAGTATGCTTTAAGTCAAGTTAGTCATGAGTACTAAACATTAGTATGCTTCAAGTGAGGTTAGTCATGAACATTAAACCGTTAGTATGCTTTAGAGTCACGTTAGTCATGAATACTAAACACTAGTATGCTTTAAGTCAAGTTAGTCATGAGTACTAAACATTAGTATGCTTCAAGTGAGGTTAGTCATGAACATTAAACCGTTAGTATGCTTTAGAGTCACGTTAGTCATGAATACTAAACACTAGTATGCTTTAAGTCAAGTTAGTCATGAGTACTAAACAGTAGTATGCTTTAAGTCAGGTTAGTCATGAGTACTAAACACTAGTATGCTTTAAGTCAAGATAGGCATGAGTACTAAACATTAGTATGCTTTAAGTCAAGTTAGTCGTGAGTACTAAACATTAATATGCTTTAAGTTACATTAGTCATGAATATTAAACCGTTAGTATGCTTTAGAGTCAAGTTAGTCATGAGTACTAAACATTAGTATGCTTTAAGTCAAGTTAGTCATGAGTACTAAACATTAGTATGCTTTAAGTCAAGTTAGTCATGAGTACTAAACATTAGTATGCCTAAAGTCAAGTTAGTCATGAGTACTAAACACTAGTATGCTTTAAGTCAAGATAGTCATGAGTACTAAACATTAGTATGCTTTAAGTCAAGTTAGTCATGAGTACTAAACACTAGTATGCTTTAAGTCAAGATAGTCATGAGTACTAAACATTAGTATGCTTTATGTCAAGTTAGTCGTGAGTACTAAACATTAATATGTTTTAAGTGAGGTTAGTCATGAACATTAAACCGTTAGTATGCTTTAGAGTCACGTTAGTCATGAATACTAAACACTAGTATGCTTTAAGTCAAGTTAGTCATGAGTACTAAACAGTAGTATGCTTTAAGTGAGGTTAGTCATGAACATTAAACCGTTAGTATGCTTTAGAGTCACGTTAGTCATGAATACTAAACACTAGTATGCTTTAAGTCAAGTTAGTCATGAGTACTAAACATTAGTATGCTTCAAGTGAGGTTAGTCATGAACATTAAACCGTTAGTATGCTTTAGAGTCACGTTAGTCATGAATACTAAACACTAGTATGCTTTAAGTCAAGTTAGTCATGAGTACTAAACATTAGTATGCTTCAAGTGAGGTTAGTCATGAACATTAAACCGTTAGTATGCTTTAGAGTCACGTTAGTCATGAATACTAAACACTAGTATGCTTTAAGTCAAGTTAGTCATGAGTACTAAACAGTAGTATGCTTTAAGTCAGGTTAGTCATGAGTACTAAACACTAGTATGCTTTAAGTCAAGATAGGCATGAGTACTAAACATTAGTATGCTTTAAGTCAAGTTAGTCGTGAGTACTAAACATTAATATGCTTTAAGTTACATTAGTCATGAATATTAAACCGTTAGTATGCTTTAGAGTCAAGTTAGTCATGAGTACTAAACATTAGTATGCTTTAAATCAAGTTAGTCATGAGTACTAAACATTAGTATGCTTAAAGTCAAGTTGGTCATGAGTACTAAACACTAGTATGCTTTAAGTCAAGATAGTCATGAGTACTAAACATTAGTATGCTTTAAGTCAAGTTAGTCATGAGTACTAAACACTAGTATGCTTTAAAACAAGATAGTCATGAGTACTAAACATTAGTATGCTTTAAGTCAAGTTAGTCGTGTGTACTAAACATTAATATGCTTTAAGTGAGGTTAGTCATGAATATTAAACCGTTAGTATGCTTTAGAGTCACGTTAGTCATGAGTACTAAACACTAGTATGGTTTAAGTCAAGTTAGTCATGAGTACTAAACAATAGTATGCTTTAAGTCAAGTTAGTCATGAGTACTAAACACTAGTATGCTTTAAGTCAAGTTAGTCATGAGTACTAAACACTAGTATGCTTCAAGTCAAGATAGTCATGAATACTAAACATTAGTATGCTTTAAGTCAAGTTAGTCGTGTGTACTAAACATTAATATGCTTTAAGTGAGGTTAGTCATGAATATTAAACCGTTAGTATGCTTTAGAGTCACGTTAGTCATGAGTACTAAACACTAGTATGGTTTAAGTCAAGTTAGTGATGAGTACTAAACATTAGTATGCTTTAAGTCAAGTTAGTCATGAGTACTAAACACTAGTATGCTTTAAGTCAAGTTAGTCATGAGTACTAAACACTAGTATGCTTTAAAACAAGATAGTCATGAGTACTAAACATTAGTATGCTTTAAGTCAAGTTAGTCGTGTGTACTAAACATTAATATGCTTTAAGTGAGGTTAGTCATGAATATTAAACCGTTAGTATGCTTTAGAGTCACGTTAGTCATGAGTACTAAACACTAGTATGGTTTAAGTCAAGTTAGTGATGAGTACTAAACATTAGTATGCTTTAAGTCAAGTTAGTCATGAGTACTAAACACTAGTATGCTTTAAGTCAAGTTAGTCATGAGTACTAAACATTAGTATGCTTTAAGTCAAGTTAGTCATGAGTACTAAACATTAGTATGCTTTAAGTCAAGTTAGTCATGAGTACTAAACACTAGTATGCTTTAAGTCAAGATAGTCATGAGTACTAAACATTAGTATGCTTTAAGTCAAGTTAGTCGTGAGTACTAAACTTTAATATGCTTTATGTGAGGTTAGTCATGAACATTAAACCGTTAGTATGCTTTAGAGTCACGTTAGTCATGAATACTAAACACTAGTATGCTTTAAGTCAAGTTAGTCATGAGTACTAAACAGTAGTATGCTTTAAGTCAGGTTAGTCATGAGTACTAAACACTAGTATGCTTTAAGTCAAGATAGGCATGAGTACTAAACATTAGTATGCTTTATGTCAAGTTAGTCGTGAGTACTAAACATTAATATGCTTTAAGTTACATTAGTCATGAATATTAAACCGTTAGTATGCTTTAGAGTCAAGTTAGTCATGAGTACTAAACACTAGTATGCTTTAAGTCAAGATAGTCATGAGTACTAAACATTAGTATGCTTTAAGTCAAGTTAGTCATGAGTACTAAACACTAGTATGCTTTAAGTCAAGATAGGCATGAGTACTAAACATTAGTATGCTTTAAGTCAAGTTAGTCGTGAGTACTAAACATTAATATGCTTTAAGTTACATTAGTCATGAATATTAAACCGTTAGTATGCTTTAGAGTCAAGTTAGTCATGAGTACTAAACACTAGTATGCTTTAAGTCAAGATAGTCATGAGTACTAAACATTAGTATGCTTTAAGTCAAGTTAGTCATGAGTACTAAACACTAGTATGCTTTAAGTCAAGATAGGCATGAGTACTAAACATTAGTATGCTTTAAGTCAAGTTAGTCGTGAGTACTAAACATTAATATGCTTTAAGTTACATTAGTCATGAATATTAAACCGTTAGTATGCTTTAGAGTCAAGTTAGTCATGAGTACTAAACATTAGTATGCTTTAAGTCAAGTTAGTCATGAGTACTAAACATTAGTATGCTTAAAGTCAAGTTAGTCATGAGTACTAAACACTAGTATGCTTTAAGTCAAGATAGTCATGAGTACTAAACATTAGTAAGTTATGCTTTATGTCAAGTTAGTCGTGAGTACTAAACATTAATATGTTTTAAGTGAGGTTAGTCATGAATATTAAACCGTTAGTATGCTTTAAGTCAAGATAGTCATGAGTACTAAACATTAATATTCTTTAAGTCAAGTTAGTAGGGAATATTAAAACTTTAGTATGCTTGAAGTCACGTTAGTCAGGAATATTAAAACATTTATGCTTTAAAGTAAAGTTAGTCATGAGTATTAGAGACAATAGTAGGATATAAAGAAATGCTAGTCAGAAATATTAAACATTAGTATGCTTTAAAGTAAAGTTGGTCAGGAATATTAAACATTAGTATGCTTTAAAGTAAAGTTGGTAATGAGTATTAAATCATTAGTGTGTTTTAGAGTCACGGAAGTCAGGAATTTTAAACATTAGTATGTTTTAAAGTAAAGTGAGTCGTGAATATTAAAACATATAATGCTTTAAAGTCAAGTTACTCAGGAATATTATAACATTAGCATGCTTTAAAGTAAAGTTACTCAGGAATAATAAACATTAGTAGGCTATGGTTTAAAGTTAAGTTAGTCTGGAACATTATAACATTTTGTGCTTTAGAGTAAAATTAGTCATGAATATTTTGTAGTATGAAGTTTTATTTTTGTTTATCATATACGCTTAGAGAGTTAAACCTTCGGCATGGGAGGTAGGTTACAGAATAATTGTGTCTACGACGTAGCTAAAGTACAGTTAGGGGCGACGAAGTATTAGGCCATTTAATAAACTCTCATTTTCTCATCTTCTTTGGAGTTATATTTTTAAATAGAAGTTGTTACAAATCGAACACTATCGATTAATTAGAATACTAAAACCATGAAAATGGTTTCAACAATGTATTCTGTCTTTACAACTGCACTCGGATTGTTTTCTTGCACGTATAACATATACTATATTATATAAAACCACCTGCTATATTATTTACAGTATTGTTTATTATATTACTATATCTATATGTGTGATCAGCTTATTAAATAAGAAATAATAAACTTTGAAATATTAAAAAAAAACACTGGTTTTGTAATTTTTTAAGCTTATATTTAAAGGTTTTTCTATTTCTTATGTAATTTAATTATAAAATAATGAACAGTAAAATAATTAGGGTTAAACAAAGATGAGTTGCAAGCTTCTTGTAAGTCCCGCGAGACTGCGTTGGGGAAACACTTGTTTAATTCGCTCAGGAGCGCTGGGCTAATTGAGTCACAGGATTTTCAATATAAGAGGCTTTATTAGGCTTGTTAATATACGTAGACTGACAGTCCGTGCGTCTGACATGGCCTCCCCTCCCCTCCCCACCGACGCACGCCGCCAGTCCCTCGCTTCTATTATCATAACTTTAACTTTATACTAATTACTTTTTCTTTCAAATTTCAAACACGGAATAATCTTCTGTGAGGAAAACTTAAACTGAAATACTTCACATATTGTTTTAGGTGTAGTACTACTGGACTGTATTATTTTACAATTTGTTTCATTATTAAATCTAATTCTTCTAATGTAAATAAATAACAAAGAATTTTTAAGTAGGCTTTAATTTTAAAACAGTTTTAAAAATAAAAAATTGTTTTACTATTTCCTGGGAACATTGGAATTTTGTAGGTATATGAATAAAGAAGTGGAGTTTCCATCATATAAACAAAAAGTAAATATTTCCAATCGTGAATATTTACGGCGCTAAAAATAACTCTCTTTAAAGTTAAACGTCTCTCGCTCTAACTCTTGACACTTTTATTTTTAGTCGTATTTTATTTCAATTTTCTGGCCTAGCAAGGAAAAATCTTAATATTCTCTTACGTTTAGATCACTTGGAAATCAAAGTGTTTTTGTAAAACGTTTATTTTAAATTTATACTTTTTTTTTACTCTTTTCATGGTATTTTTTATGATTGATTCATGTATTATCTTTAAAAATAGATTACTACAAATTTTACGTTCAATTGAACATCGGAAATTGGACCTAAACTACATTACAAGATATTTGATCAATTACGTTAGAGCTTTGATCAAATAGGAATTCACTTAAAGTGTTCACAGAGCCAGCGTCCCCCAGATTCAGTGGCACCCGGTCCCGCGCGACTGCAGTTACGATCATTTAGTTGGGCTGCATTCCTCACTCACTGTTTCTTCAACGTACGGTTTTAAACGTACAGCAAAAAAAAACGTTCGTTCACCCAGCTATTCAGTAGAGCTATTCGTTCGAAGCTGCATATCACACGACGTGTTAGTAAGTTGTTCCAAATTCAAAGAAGAGTGACTAGGCGAGTAGCTTGCTCATTAGATCTATTTCTTTCGTCTGCTCGACTCAGTTCGTACGGGACGACTTCGTACGGTCAGAGTAGTGACATATGTCTTACCGTCAACCTGTGGCTGGGCAGGTATAGACCAGAGTTCTTTGCCTCTGGAAACATTAAAATCCATTTGGTTTTAATGCCCCGGTTAGCTTTCTCCTCCTTAAAATTTTGACAGTTATAAGATCACCACCACAATCACAGCACTTTCTTCTCGTCATTAACGCACACCTTTATTCCCCTGCTTCTAAGAAGAGTAAGTAATGCGTCTAAAACTTTGACACTTGGAGTATCAACGAGGGCCAGTTACATATAGGCTCACTAAGAGCCTGTGGTAATCAGCATACAAAAGTTGAGATTCTGCAGTTTTCTAAACGGGAGAATGAAAAAGGCTGTTGAAACATTCTCTCCTTTGTCTATCTTCATAATAGGCATAGCAACTATAACTGACTGAGAGACAATTTGGAGCTCATTTCATCGATAGGAACAAATCCCTACATTGGACTACCCCGCTAGAAAAACTCAAGGATCTATGGGTAGCCACAGATACCATGATCGCATCAAAGAAGGACTTCATTTTTACAATAGAAAGAGTTTGTCTCTCTGTAAAGCATGCTACAAGCAGTGTCTTAGTTATTTACTTTAATAAACGATGCAGGACCTCCAATACAGAAAGTAATAGTTTAAGCTTAAGGAAAGGAAAAAATTAGAAATAGGTTTTCCTTCTTCCGTACTTGCAAATACTGAGTATTTTGGTAGGCCTAATAGCAGTGACGATGGCAATGCAGCATCAGTTTCTTAGTCACATCTTCAACCCTAAGCTTATCCGGTGAATCCTGATGGAGGTCTATCTTGTTTAAGCTAATTAGATTTGACTTCTTTTTCAATCCAAAAAGGCTTCAAGCCAACCATTGTGACAGCCTTTAAGGGCGGGTCTATAGGGACGGGTACAGGCCATGGATCTCTTGCGACCCCCAAAACTCTGGAGGCTGTAGTTTTCTCCCTCAACTGGGCAGGGTGGGCCTCAGTTAAGTACTCATAATACTGTAAGACTACACACGTATGCCTTGCGAACACTCCCAAGGTCAGACAAGCGACCGCGCTTACGCCTTTGGCAAAGCAACCTCACAGCAGCATACCAAATCAGAGTATAGTTCTGACCTTTTCAGCATTTCCTACTGCCATTACAAAAATTCAACAAAGCAAGTACTTTGCCCAAATAATGTTACAAGTTCACTAGAAAATCGCTCTAGAAATTTATTGCGGCTATAGAAACTTTAGAGCTTTTAGGTTTCTATTAATCTGAAATTTTATTTTAACTTTTCTTTGTTTTATGTTTTGTTTTATAAGTCGTGTGTTGTGTTGTTATTTTTGCTCTGTTATAACCTATTCATTTATTCTATTTGTAGAGCCTGGCTGTTCTGGTATATTTATAGTCTACTCCTAGTGATATTTCGTTTACTTTAGATGTACCTGGCCTTCTAGATTTGTTTTATAATATGTCAACACCTGATGATGGCAGCTCTTGTAAAAACCGCTTATTTCATCTAGCATGCAAATAATGGCAAGGGTCTGTTACATATTTCCCAGATTAATTAAATTTTTTCATTAATATTCCATTAAAAATATTCTCAATAATAACTACTCTTAATGAACATAGAATAATTACAAATTTTGGTCGTCGATTTTTATATGTAGGTTTACAAAATATAAATTGAATTTAAAATTATGAAGAACCTTTAGTTTAATATAATTTGTTTCTATTAGCGCTTCTGTTGTCACCCAGCCTATTTCAAAAGTATTAAAATAAAAAGATGAAACGATGTAATACAGTTTTCAAATACTGTATTAATTAATTAATTAAATATAATTACATAATTTTAATAAATATTTTCGCTTTATATTTTGCCACAAAATATTATGATTCTGTCGAATGTATATACATAGTCTAACTATAATTATTGTAGTTAATAATTAAAAAGTAAAGAAATAGAATTTTTCTGACTGATTTTTTAAAATATTGTTTGTTTAATTACAAGACTAATGGCCAAATGGGGAGTGACTTAAACGCCTCTGTATTGTTTACCCAGCATAATTACCTATTTACTTTTGCGTTCTGTATTGATTGAGGATATTCACTCTAATTTACATTTATTTAGAACGTTTAAATGTTATGTAATTTTCAAAACGTGAAGGACACAGCTCCAGCTGCTTGGAATAGGTGTTTCCGTGCGCAACACTATTAGGCCCTACAGCGTATTGTGTAACAGCGGAACTAATGTTTGCAGGTTATTATGTAAACTTAAGTACCAATAGAATTTCTTGTTGATATTTTCCATCAAGATAGGTCGTCAACACTCAATATGTGTTAGTAACTCAGTAAATTAAAGTGTACGGATAGATTACGTCTGGGTAGCCGAGCGCGCTCAAAGAATTGTTCAGCTAAAATATAGGTATAATCAACAATTTTAAAAACATAATTTAAACAAACGTTTTTAAAGTCAATTCTTACTTAGGTCAACAAAGAAAAATTGTATTTTAGTTGTTTTTTATTATATAATTACAACTATATTAAAATACAATATAATAATATAAATAAAGTAACATAACCTATACATTAAAACAGCTATACTACCATATACCCTATGACATAAAATCAGCTGTTTTTTGAAATCATGTTATCAGTAATTTTAAGCGAAATGGGACGAAATAACTGTATTGCATACTTTGCCCTTTTTGTGAAAAGTCTTTCCTCCATATAAAACAAAAATTAATTCATTAATAAATTAATTAATGATACCATATTGGAAGAAAATGAATTAACATCAATTGTCATCCACAAAAAATCTATTTGAGCTTAAACAGATGAATAAAAACGTATTTCTACGATTATAAGTATTTTTTTAACAATATATATATATATATATATATATATATATATATATATATATAAAGAAATAAAACAATTTATAAATACAAGAATAATTTATTAAATCTACAATTCAAAGCTTTTCGTTGGAAAACAGTACCAACATCCTCGGTACTCAGTACATCTCTAGTATTCCTGAGGATGTTGGTACTGTTTGCCAACGAAAACCTTTGAATTGTAGATTTAATAAATTATTCTTGTATTTGTAAATTGTTTTATTTCTTTATTAATACACAAGAATACATATTATAGTATTTATATACATAATATATATATATATATTAAATATGGTGATATGTTTTCTTGTAATATAGTTAATAAATTAAAAAATATTTCATAAACAAGAATACTTTTATACTTTATATATACTTTTAATACTTTTATATATATATATATATATATATATATATATATATATATATATATATATAAGAGATGTGAACTAAGAGAAGGAATTTCAAAATGAGAGGAAAATATTAGAAAATAAGTTTGGATGAAAACCTGAGCAAATAATAATAAAACTAGTAAAAACAAAATACTAAAATGAGTCGATTTATCAATACGGAAAATGCCTATAATATTGCTTCTAAGGGTCACAAGCATATGTTGATGTTTGCAATTATAAGGTTGTAATAGATATTATAGAAATAAATTTAAATGGTATTACACATTGGTTATAAAGTAACAACTCATCGCCTTAGCTTTGTATTTTAATTAGGTATAATAACCAATGACTTTATAAAATGTGTAACTATATCCTAATTCACACTCTGAAGGAATTTAATTAAACGTGGTAATATTAACGGAAGGATTAAACTGACTGAAACACTTTTTTGTATCGTGTTTGTCCCTATTGGATATTTTTTAAAAAAATTAATAATAATTTTAATATTTCAAAGTTTATTATTTCTTATTTAATAAGCTGATCACACATATAGATATAGTATCATAACAAACAATACTGTAAATAATATAGCAGGTGGTTTTATATAATATAGTATATGTTATACGTGCAAGAAAACAAGACAGTCCGAGTGCAGTTGTAAAGACAGAATACATTGTTGAGATTTTCATGGTTTTAGTATTCTAATTAATCGATAGTGTTCGATTTGTAACAACTTCTATTTAAAAATATAACTCCAAAGAAGATGAGAAAATGAAAATTTATTAAATGGCTGAATACTTCGTCACCCCTAATTTAGTTATGCTTTAGTTGCGTCGGTTGTGTTACGAGATATATCAATTATTTTATTAGACACAATTATTCTGTAACCTACCTCCCATGCCCAAAGTTTAACTCCCTAAGCGTATATGATAAACAAAATAATATTAAAATTAAAGTGTAACTAAACATTTGAGGTGAACATGTTGTGCTATTAATAAGAATAAACATCTATACGAGGATACAATTATACAGAGTTTAAAAAGTCTCTCCGCATCACTAATTAGAATAGCGGCGTTGATTTATAGTTAACCTTCCTCCCCTATATGTGGAATCACCCTATATGTGGAAGCTTGCTGCATGTTGCTGAAGTATTTGTATCGTGTTTGTTTCTAATGGACATTTTTTTAAATTTAAATAACTTAGAGTGAAAACACTGACAATCGTAGATCATACAGAGGCTGCTATCTTGGCGTAGATGCGGTTATACTTTTTAAACCCTATGTATTTTGTCTTACTCAGTCAAGCTTCATAAGAAGGTAGTCTATAGAAATATAACAATACCTCGCAATGCAATTAATTTAAGATTGACTAGGGAGATCTCCATAATTAAAATAGCGTTAAATTTCATTTTCTCACTTGATAAAATTGTCGTAAATGTTGGTTGTCGAAGATCTCTCGAGAATAACCGTTAAGAGCTACTATCCGTACAACTAAAATTTACAGTCCGTTTTGATCAATATTTATATAAGCCTTTTGAAAAACGTTTCTGTCCAAGCGGTTGGTATGTCGTAGGTCTATATAAACCTTTAATATTATATATAATAATAATAGAAAAGCAACAATCCGTTTGTGTACAAATATTTCATTGTAACATTTCTATTTGCTTTGATGTTGATTTCGTAAATTTTTTGTATAATAAAATATCCACATATATAAATAAAAGAATTATATATCTATAGATCATATTAAATATATGACTTTAAAATTTAACACTGAAAATTTCATTTTGACAACAAATGTGACTATAAGTGACTGTAGAATAGGACTTGAATTTTTTTTTATAACTTTCTACTTTTCCGCTAGGAGTTATTTAATCTTTACATCATATCGGTTCAGCTTATTCATTTGAATTTGTTGACGGATATAACGACTATGTAAAGCCCTATGAAATTCCTATATTTTGCATTTACAGAAAAACTATAAATTTCTTAACTGTATATCAAATATCCCTTTAAAACAAAACTTCTAATTTGTTTTTTTACAAGAAACGGTTTATATTTACATTTAGTTTGTTTATAAATTTTGCGAAAATTAAAATAACACTATTTATTCAAAACAAATTTTTCAAATCGATAAATTAAAAATTATAAATTTTAGGTAAAATTTATTATTTATTCTTGAATTTTATAGTCCATTACGTTCGGTGAATCTTATTAATCACTTAAACAATAGTTTATTACTATCCGAACTTTGAATTTAGTAAATTTGTTAAAACTTACTGAGACAGAACGTTTTCGATCGCCGAACTTCATGTGTGCTTGGAGATGTCGGGTCAAACGGTGACGGTTTTAAAGGTAGGTTTTCGATAGTATCAAAGAGTATGTGTAATTTGTATTGTGTTTGTTCGTTTAATATGTTTGTACTTTGTGTTTTTGTGTGTCTGTAAATTGAATATTGTTCTAGTGTGTTGAGATGTGGTCCTTTTTTTTGATGTGTAGGTTATGGTAAATGTCTGTGTATTTGTGTCATGTTTCTTTATGTGGTTGTAAAATGTTTAATTGGTGTTCTGTTTGTTTTCTTCGACTCTTTGTTTAAAGCTGCGACCTGTTTGTCCAATGTAGAATTTGTATCCGCCTGGTGCTTGTAGTTTATCCTTGTTGTTGGTGTTGTGTTGTAATTTGTATTGTAGCTTGTTATTAGTTTTGTATGCTATTTTGTATTCTATTTTTTGAAATTTGCGGGCTTGACCCAACTTCTCCAAGCAGAAGATACTGATGAAGATCGGCACATAGCGATCGAAAACGTTCTGTCTCAGTAAGTTTTCACAAATTTACTAAATTCAAAGTTCGCATAGTCATAAACTATTGTTTAAGTTATTAATAAGATTTATTGTTGTATTTATAGGCTATTTACGAAGATCAAGATTTTGTCCTTGAAAATGAAATTATTTAAATATCAATTGAGTTTGTAAGCTTTTATAAATTTTGTAATGCATATAGTAAATATACAATAAACTTGTGTGAAGAAATAGTTTCCATAATCATTTTAATTTCCACCTACATTTCTTTACACCGTTCATGTTGAATCATTTTGAAATCACAAAATTCAAGTTGCAATATAAACAACAAAACATTCTGTACCAAGTAGCCTAATTATCAAAGCGTTCCAGGCGTACGATTACAAAATCTTTTTTATTTACCTCAACCTGAAAATCTTCCGTTTCGCTGTGAATCGGACTCTATAAAATGCCCCTTTGATGACCCAAGGCGAGCCCATTGTAAAAAAAACAATTATCCACCAATGTGAAAAAATCTCTCCAAATTTACTTTGATGAAAACAAATTACTAAACAATTCAGATTGAAAAAGAAAAAGTAATGAAAACGCTTTTTTTAAATTCGTTGTAAAACGATTTACTACAAGTAAGTTCCGAATGATGCGATTTGTATGCAAATTGTTTTTTACATGTAAATATATAGCAATTATCTTGGGGTGGGTTCCCCACTTCCTCGACAGTCCCTCTTGTTTTGTCTCGACGCAGGACAACACAACAAACAAAATAATTTGAATATTGATTTTTAACTGCGTACTGCTAGATTTTATACTGGAAAATAGCGTACGATACGGTATATTTAAATTCGGCGTTTCAAATTTAATACCAGCTTAAAGTAAGTACTGTATTTGGTGGCACGAAAAATCCGTAGCGCGAAAGATGGGTACAAGAGGAAGCAACAACAATTGACGAGGATAAGTAGTAAATTTGACAAGCGAAAAAAGCGTACAAACTAAACTTCAGTTATCAACCCAGGTCATCTACCCCAAAAATATTTGCTAATAACTTTAAAAAATTTTGGATTTTCCAAGTCAAAATGGGTCAAAAAAGGGTTTCCATATTATCAGTGGTCACTTTGCCTTTAACTGTCGTGGTGGCTTTTAAAATACTTATCAAAAGAGGATGAAACTTCGACACGTACGAACATAGGACTAGAGGAAAGTGAAGAAAAACAAAGTATAATAAATCGGAGGAAAAACGTAAAAAATTATAATAATATCTAGAAACTGGAGACTAATGTTTTTTTTAAGATCTCTTTCCTAAATCCAAAAAATGGATTAGATTAGATCCCAGAATTCAAAAGGTAAAATCCTATAAATTTGCCAAGTTGTAATATAGATTAAAATTTTAAATAAAAAAATTTAATTGGAAATATGAAACAACAACAAAATTACCGAGGCTACAACTGATTTTACACACGCCAAAGTGAAAGCATAAGATATCTCTATCATTTTGTCAGTCCAAATCCTGGAAAAGTGTGATGGCAATCAGGTATAAGATTAAGTTGTAAGGTTTTACAAGAATGTAGTTATTAGAAAACCTTTATTACACGTTGGAAGATTTACGGACTTTCCTCAGTTTAAATGAAATCTATAGTTAAAAGGTGTCAGACGTCTCTAAAAATGTTTTCATTTAAAAACATTGGAATAAAAATATAAAACTTTTTATCACTAAACTGATTTAATTGTAATAAAATTTATTTAAATAAAAATTAATATATTTAATAACTGTTAAAATATTTTCCACATTAACAAATCAACTTATTATTGTACAATAAATAAAGTGACGTAATTGCTTTGATAAAACAGCTGTACTACAACATAACAAACAATATAAAATCAGCTGTTGTATAAAATGCTGTTGTATATAATAAATGTGTATAGGCAATTCAACTGATGGCGCGATAAATGTGTACAGTGAAATATGCTTATATGAGGAGAAAATAGTAGCAATTGACGAGGGTAAGTGGTAAATTTGGTAAGCAAAAAAAGCGTACTACCCAGACTTCAGTTGCCATCTACCTCCCTAAATATTTGCTAATAAGTGGATAGTAATTGGACTTTCCTCGTCAAAATGGATCTAAAGAAGATTGTCCACTTTGCCAGTGGTCACTTAGCCTTTAACTGTCGTGGTGATAAGTTCTATTTAATCTTCACTTAAGCGTGTTTTGTGTTCAGTGAATATTGAGGTGAACTCTACTACTAAGGGGAAACCGATGGTGCATTATCTCGGCTATGCTTATCGAAAGTACAGAAATAAAGCAAATGGCATAGTGTCGCGGTTATGTCGGAAGCAAATATTAAAGATATGTACAGGTCAATTAAAATGTAGTGACGGAACTGCGTTGGAAGTGACGGGGACCACCTGACAAAGCATTCATATGTGTCAAAAAAAAAAAAACAAATTTGTAAGGCAAAGGAAGATTAAGAGAAGAGTATACGCCCATATCGCACATTTACAGCGGGGAAACAGACGATCTTCAGAGGATATGACTTTGTCACATAAATTCCATCAACTTAGTCTATTATAATAGATTAGAAGTCAATACACTGGAAATCAGGTCTAATAAGTAATATTGCCTTAAAGGATCTCCAGCCCCGAGAAACTAAGCGGCACCTATGTTTAGTTCAGAGGTAAATTCATTTATTTAGCTCAATGATTTTAAAAGATCCGTGTTCGCCTAAACGTTGTACCGACATTTCGCCTGTCACAATGTTCCGACTTTGGCTGCAGCAAAGTGCTCTACACCGATAAGGTCCCTCCGAGATTTAGTAAAACTCGTCATCTGTCGGAACTGTACGCATCTTTCGCAATATTCCTGGTGTACGCATATTTCATTGTACGCATCTTCCGTGTATTCCTGAATATAACCTATTTTATAATACCCCATTATTTTTTCATTTTTTTTGGACCACTCGAAATAACAACTGAATAGATCATAAGACGGTTGAATATCGAGTGAAAAGTTTATTTATTGGAACGTATTGACAACTGATTTGTTGCCCTTATTATGCATGTAGTGCTATGAAAACAGTTAGCAAAGCTATAGCTGTAAGGAAATGTTTGGTGAGGTTTAGGGGGTTTGTTCTTTTGCCTCCTTACATTACTAACTTAAACTCTAAATGTAAAAACATCGTTTTTTACAGCCCTACAGTCTTGATAAGGGCAACCAATCAGTTGCCGAAACGGTGCAATAAATAAACTTTTGACTCAATATTCAACCGTGTTATCATGTATTCAATTTTTTTTTTTTTCAGTTCATTCTATTAGTTCACACTCTGCTTATATCATTTTCAAATTTCAATCGATAATTATATACGTTTTATTCATCAACTCAAGTTCAAAAACATTTTTATAAGCATATAGTGGATGGCACTTGATATAAATACAGTTTCTCAAATGACAATTCACTAATCGAATTTAATTAAATAATTTTAGTTTTATATTGCTGAAAACATTTCACAAGAAGGGCAAGGTATACAATACAGTTATTACGTCTCATTTATTTTAAAATTAGTAATAACATATGATTTGATAAAACAGCTGATTTCATGTTATAGGTTATGTGGTAGGACAACTGTTTTAACTCATGGGTTGTGTTACTTTATTTATATTAACTGTAATTATTTAATTAAAAGTATCTAAAATTAAATTTTTCTTTAAATAAATAATTACTTTTTTATGATAAGATTAAGAACCTATGGTATAGAAATTATACGTATTTTATACTGGCTTTTTAGGAATATAGGTTATTGCTTTAAAGCAGTATTTTAATAAAAACAATAAAATTAAGATTTAAAAAATAAAGACTCATAGGATATATGTTATAGTAATAACATAGTGTTTAAATATTTTTTAAACTAACTTTTTTAATTTGATTGATAAGACCTATAGTTTCTCTAGTATTACAGTCCTTTAAGGTTTCTTAAAGGGTTGCAGCCCGTATACGTAATTTATATATATCACTTACGAGGCGCATAAAATTGTTTCTACCTTAATTCTACCCACGTTGATAATGTTTTCCCTTTCATTATATCTGCCACACCGGCTGATTCACAGATAAGCAAAAGTAATAAAAATTAAATGATTAAAAGAATCATGGTCTCTAAATCGGTCTTGGTGCCTTTTGGATTCAGGCCAGTTTCATCACAGGATTATTATATATACGTTAGGGTTGATTAGGTTACGTTTACAATCTACTTTACGTAATTAGGCCTACCCTGCTGTACAAACAGTTTCACAATTAACTAATTATCTTTAAACCTTAGCATTTATAGTTTCGGAGACGACCGTATAGATTTCCCTGCGACTAGTTTTGTTAAGAATTATCGAAGCATTGTTTTTTTCCAGTCTTTAAAGTTTAATATTTTATTTATATCTTAATATATATCGCTAATTAATTGACTTTAATTTATTACGTACAATTTTATTTAATTTCTTTCACGATAACTGTTGTGTAAAATAATATGTTTTACTCAATAAACTAAAATAGTTTTGTTTATCACATAGGCCTATATCTAACTACAAACATGAGTTAGAACGTTACGATTTTAGAGTGACGCCTACTTGATGATTTTTCTTCTACAATTTTTCTGAACCAAAAACTCTGTTCTAAAAGCAGTATTATATCGTTAATGTATACTTTTTCTTCCAAACTAAACACATTTATATTGACACGTACACAGACATTAACCTTTGGGACATTATTGCTACTCATGCGGACCATATTGTTTGGGACATTGCACATCCTGCTAAGGATCAAGGTTATATATAATAATATATTAATCATATTAATTTCTTAAAACAAACATAATCATTTATAAAAGCGAATAAATTTTAAAATGATTACCCAATAATAAAGTTTCAAAGTAAGGGGTAGTAATCCTTCAGGGAAACAAAGGATTAAATAAGAGCAGTGTAACTCTATGTACAAAGCTGTCTGAGGTTTTAACAAAGTATTAGTTATCATTTTTATTATTTTTTTTTATGAACAAATTTTATTTATGAATTTAGTGTTTTTTCTACAAATATGGTCCTGATATCTCGACCGCTGCGTCACCATTACGTTATACCTGACTTCATAAGAGCGGTAGCTTCGTGTGATTTCCCAAACGTAACCAATTATTCAGGATTTATTTCTAGAGATTGCATCAATGTTCCTCGGTCAGGAGACGCGAGGTTTAGCATTAAATTCAGATTAGATGGAATCCGACAATCGCACGGTAAACCAAGTGTGACCTCTAATTATAGGTTTAATATTGTCGACACTTTACACGACGTTTGAACATGGTCAACATTCTGGGGTCAGTATTTGTTTGATATAATCATGGTTGCTGAAGCTTTTAGGGTCAAGCTGGATAGTGTTGTTTTTATTCATCTCTTGTCGTCTCTAATTAAATACATGGAAATTAAAATATGTCTAGAACAGTGATTCTCCCTTTACAACTTGAGTGTAAGACATAACCTTTTGAGATTCCTATATGCGGGTTTCTTAGAGTAGTATTGGATTTCTTATGGTGGCATTCAGTTTCTTATGATGTCAATCAGCTACTTATGGTGACATTGTATTTCTTATGGTGACACAGAGTATTTGAGGTAGCATTGAGTCACTTATAATAACATTAAACGTCTTATGGTGGCACAGAGTATCTATGGTAGCATTGAGTTTCTTATGGTAACATTGAACTTCTTATGGTGGCACAGAGTTTCTTATGACTTTATCAAGTTTCTTATCATGGCGCTAACCGTCAACTACCGTCCTGCAGTTTCTGTCATATTACTGCCTCACAGGCACGAAGGGTCTAATTGTGATTTATTGTGTGGTTTAACAATTTATCTTGCATTTACTTATTGCAAGTGACTAGGGTAGACATAATTTTATGAGATCTGTTATTTATTATTTACTAATTGAAAACTGTAGCCTTACATTCTTGAAATCTCAAGATAACATTTGACACATTACGTTTTATTTATGGAAACTGACATTAGAAATTTTGACAGCAGACTTTGCACAGCGGCTCAGAACATCCTAGATCTATTGGCTGTAGACCGCTTACAAAGTGTAACTACTCTTTCTATTTTAGTTGCTGGACAAAGTTTACATTGTTTATAACAATTATTCTATACAAATAGAAAGATTTTTAAATTACTGGAGATTGTAATTCTTCCAAATCATCTTCATCGTCTGATGCACTTTGTTGAGATTCGGTATCATGAACTCTTTGATCAATTACTTCTTTAATCTTTTGCACAGTTCTCCTATTCTCTTTGATGCCTTCTAAATGTTCTTCATTAGATACAACACCTGAATCACTGTCTTCTTCGGCTAACCAGTCGCTGATGGTATCGTCAAAATCACGCTTATATTTCTACTCCTTGAGTCTCATTAATTGAAATTAGTTTCCTGTTTAATCCAGAAGGTCTAGCTCTATCCATGTTTTCAGTGCATGCAATTAAACACTATAATGACACATAAATAAGAACAAAAATAAACAAAAAATATTACAAAAGTTTAAAATGTTACACAAATACCGCATCGTCCCTGTGAGGCACAACCGAAGTTTCATATTATTATAAAACGAATACAATGCACAAAATCACGCAAGCAACACTAAAGCCATGAAAAGAATCACTAAATAGAAAGCTACTGTACTCCATACTCCATGACCTTGAAGGAGTATTAGGGGGGGGGGGAATAAACAACTCTATAGGTACCAGTGCCTGTCAGGCACGACGACGGTAGTTATAGGTTAAGATTATTAGAGCTGTATTGAGGTACCTATGGGACATTGAGTTTGTAATGATGAATTATATATACAATATCAAGAGCACAGTGGTACAATATATTACAATGAAAATATTGGAAAGAACCCCAATACCACATAAATAACAAATAATACAAGTTACTCAAGATTAAACTCTTGTGTACATTTCGATGACCATGTCATCATCATCAGAGGGTCTGATACAAAATTACAATCTAGCAAACAATCAGTTATAAACTAGAATGAACAATATTTTCCAATATTTTCATTGCGGGAATGAGTTTATTATGGTTGTGTTTAGGTTCCTATGGTGGCATTGAGTTTGTTATGGTGGCATTGTGTTTCTTATGGTTGTATTTAGGTTTCTAAGGTTCTATTGAGGTTCTAACGGTGACATTGAGTTTTCATATTGGCTTTAGTAAGGACGTTATAAGATCTCCTTAACAATCGCAACCCAGACTTGAGTAGAGTTAAAGATGGTTACGTCACAACTTAGACTACTCCTTACTGCAAAAATGCAAAAACTCGTGTCTAAGGTAGAGATTTTGTTGGGTCCGACATCCAGAGGTCTGTGATCAATCAAAACTCTGCCACAGATTTGTTTCTTGGTTTCTTTCTGTTTACTAACTCCGTTAGTAAGAATCTTCGACCACAATGAGCTAAATCCCAGTGAAGTTATTATACATCAACTTATGTAGAAATAGCTTGAACAAATATTTGTTTTCCATTTTGCAAAATCTATGGTTCTAAAGCGAAACTCAAGTGACCGATGTAAGATTAGGATGGAGAGAGCAAACAGATGTTCTCGTGCATTGGGCACTGGATGTTTGTGTTCGCTCCTAGTTTGCCTCAAAGAAGACAGATTATTTAATCTTTACTCAGGCATCAGACCGAATTATGTTTGATGATTAATTGCAACTATGAAACTATGTAAGTTTATGTAAATAAACTCAAATAGCAAAACTATAAGGAATATTTTTGACTAATTTTATGCATCTATACTTTATCCAGTTAAGTAAAGCTGAAAGAAATTGGTGTCCTTTAACCGTTAGAGACACTAATACATTCACAAAAAAGAAAAAAACAAACCACCCCCTCTAACCTAATATTCACAACTTTAAGTAATCTAGAATCAATTAAAAATAAAATTTCTGCTCAGGATATATTTTTAAATAAAAAAAAGAAAATTTAAATATTTCAATTCCATTTAAATTATTTTTAGAGATGTTTAAGTTTTTATTCCTAGTTAAAAAAAACAACTTTAAGATGAATTTATACAGGGGAAGACTGAAAGTTTTCAGAATAAAAAATGCGGAATTTCTTGCCCATAGGAGAAATAGTAAAGAGCCCATGATGAAACTAAGAAATGTAAAACTATTTACATGTGGCTACAGATGAAAACAGGAAGTAAGAGTTTATAAGTCTTATAATGAAGATATAAATAAAGGGGTTTAGGTTGGTAGGAAGTCAAAGAGCCTCGTAGATATAAGAAGAGGATTTGGGTGTAGCCTACCTCACTGGGCACATTCAGGGCAGCGACATATAGACAAATGATGGCGGTTAGATTGTCAACCTACTTAGGCAGACGGTGGTTTAGGAAAGGTCCTAGGTTAAAGACAGATGAAACTTAAGTAACGTATGCGCCAAAATAAACAGTACTGAAACTGCATCAGCTCTTGTAGAATGGCCGTTATAGGATCATTCTTGATCATTTTATAGAAGAGCTCGGGATATTTTGTTGTGGCCGTAACCTGCCCTTCCGTTCACAATGGTTTCAGCAAGATGATGCAACCAGCCACACTGCCTTAGACAACATTACTTGCCTTCAAGAAACTTTTAGTAACCCCCTCATCTCCCTTTAAGTAAACTTTTCTGACCCACCCCTCTCCCTTATCTTACACCACCTGACGCCTACGTCTGGGGAATGATGAAGGAGAAGATTTTCTGTGATGTCCCACCAACCACGATCGTCCAACTACAGAAAAAAAACATGTGTATAACGAGAATGTAACAACACTTCTTTACCAAAATGATACAAAATTTACTAGAACGGTACGAGTGTTGCTTGAAATTGAACGGAGGTCATTTAAACATGTTTATACTCGGGTCTAACAGATTTATCTTTATTTTACTTGTATGTGTTGGTAAAACTATGTAAAAAAATTAATATCAACTTAAATAAAATCCTTCGACTGTTTCTGTAATGTTTATTTTGGCGCATACGGCATTTATCCGTCAGCTACAACTCTATCATTTTGATAGCTATTCATTATCATTTCGTTTGACTTTCTACTTTCGACTTTATTGTCTACATGATATTGTTGATCTGGGCTTTTTTACTAAAGATACTGTATTTTATAATGCATTTGAGTTTCATTTTACAGTGGTTTTTTATATCAGCTTTGAGGAAACTTGGTCCCGTCTTGAGCATAGTAGTTACGTCACTAGATGGATAGATTATTACGTCACAAGATGGATAGATGATTACGTCACTAGATGGATAGATGATTATGTCACTAGATGGATAGATTATTACGTCACTAGATGGATAGATGATTACGTCACTAGATGGATAGATGATTATGTCACTAGATGGATAGATTATTACGTCACTAGATGGATAGATGATTATGTCACTAGATGGATAGATGATTACGTCACTAGATCAATATATGATTACGTCACTAGATGGATATATGATTACGTCACTAGATGGATAGATTATTACGTCACAAGATGGATAGATGATTACGTCACTAGATGGATAGATGATTACGTCACTAGATGGATAGATGATTACGTCACTAGATGGATATATGATTACGTCACTAGATGGATGGATGATTACGTCACTAGATGGATAGATGATTACGTCACTAGATGGTAGATGATTACGTCACTAGATGGATAGATGATTACGTCACTAGATGGATAGATGATTACGTCACTAGATGGATAGATGATTACGTCACTAGATGGATAGATGATTACGTCACTAGATGGATGGATGATTACGTCACTAGATGGATAGATGATTACGTCACTAGATGGTAGATGATTACGTCACTAGATGGATAGATGATTACGTCACTAGATGGATAGATGATTACGTCACTAGATGGATAGATGATTACGTCACTAGATGGATAGATGATTACGTCACTAGATGGGTGGTTAACAGTGTGAATGGCGTCATATATGATTAAATAAAGCTAGCAATGCTGGGTTAGGCTAGTCGCCCTATTATGAAACATCAAGAAGTTTCTCTAAGACAAATAACTAATCTAAACATAGGCTTGTATCGTATACACAGCTTATCAGAACACTAATAACGGTAATTATAATTCATAAACAAAAGAGTACAAAAATTATAAAATAAATCTTAATAGGATGATGATCAAATAGAGGAAAAGTAATAATTAGTCTCCCATCCGGCAGACAGACATGTAGGCCTATGCAAATAGTTTTTTTATGCAACTGTTCTATTTTAGCAACACTATTTCATACTAATGATAAAATTATAATGAAATAATCTAAACTATATTGATCATAAATATATAAACCTGTTTAATAGTTTTATATTTTCATTCACAATTAACTTTTATGAGTTAGTTATTTATGAGTGTCAGAACAGATTAACTCACGTATCGTATGTCACTTATGGGACGTTTACGCCTATACCTCGGTTGCTCAGTACAACATTTATTCTGTAGCAAAGATTTAACACAACGCACTTAAGTTTGGGTTTACGAGGATAACGTTTTAAAAAGGGTTGCATTAAAATATTTAAAAATGTACAGTTAACATGGCGTCATCAAGTTTGTAAAAGATATATATATATATATATATATATATATATATATATATAATTTTAAATTTTAATAATTTATTTTTAAAATAATACATACAAGTAGCTTTTTAGAAGTTCTAGTATATATTTTGTTTTTGTAAAATGAAAACTGGACTAATTTAAAAATAAACGTGTTCTCATAAAAACACTAGTTGTTAGAATTTTTAAAAGGGGAGGGGTTGAATAACTGGTTTACTTGAGTCTTTAAAATAGCAGAAGCATCAATTGGCTATGTTACAGGGCGCAAGAAGGGGTAGTTCTGAGGGGTGACTGCGAGCTTGCGCGCTCACACCCTATTTTGTTGTAAGCTTACATCTTTCCGCGTCTAATACTCTACAGAATCCTGTTTGGCGTAAATTGCAACACGCTAATCTTAATGGAGCCTTTGATTTTATCTAATATTATCTTCTGCTAAATACTGGTGTGACGGAGAACATACGCCGCGATCGTCAGGCTAACCGTTTTACACAATTAGTAAAATAAATAGCATAATTACTAATATTTCAACATTATATTATCAAATTTCTTAATTTATAGTTATATTAAGACATTTTTAAAGTCAATTCCTACTAAGGTAAAAAAATGAATTTAGTTACTTTTTATTAAATAATTACAATAATTACAAAATAAAATAATATAGCCTATCCCTTAAAACAACTGGTTTAAGCACATAAACTACAATATATTTTAAGCCAAATTTGACGAAATCACTGTATTGTATACCGTGCCAATATTGTGAATCGATTTTCTCTCATATTAAAATGAAAACCAATTAATTAAATTAAATTAATTATTATTTTTAAAAAACTAACCTACCATCAAGTGTCATCCATTACAAGTTTAAAAAAATGTTTGTGAACTTGAGTGGATGAATGAAAAGTATATTATTAACGATTAAATATTTGAACAAGTTATACATAAGAAGTGTGTGAACTGAAGGAGACTGACGAAAACCCATGAGCTATAGACAAAATAAATGTAGTAATTTCACCTTCAAAATATAGTGTCCATCTTTTTAATGAAAAATGTCTGGTCAAAAAATGTAAAATTTATTTCAAGTAAGCTCTACATGAAATAACATCAAGTGACAAAAATAGATGCCCAATAACCTACATAAAGTACAGTCTAATCATACTCCTTAATCATTAAACACAAAGAAACACAATTTTAACTTAACATTATAGGCTAACAGTAAACAAAACTGCCAAAAACCGGAACCATTTTTTTGGTATTTACAAAACAGAATATAGAAAAATAAATTATGGGATAGAGCAAGTATTATTTACTATATAATGTTATGCATCAATCAAAGTTAAAATAGGCCTAATTACAAATTTCGATGAAGAAAAATTATTCTACAAAAACAGGCTAATTGATCATTTTGAAAATAATTACCAATATCTTGCCCTTTTAAAAACAATCAAAAATATCTTAAAAAGTTAGAAGTAAGAACAAAAAGACAGAGAAACCATATTGAAAATATAACGAAGGAGCAATAGAAGGTTTTAATATTTTTAAGATACAGAAAAAATATTAGCTAAATCTTTTAACGACGAATGTTGCAATGCACCTCATTTTTAGAGCAACGGAACCCTTTCAGACCCATAACCCACATTACTCTGAGTTTCTCTTTTCTCCAGAATTCTCTGCAACACATTTCTGTCACAAACACACTTCACCATCTGGGATAGTGCATGTTGCGGATGAACGTCTAATTCAGATGTTCCAGAGGACAGGATATTTCTTTGCTGCTTGATTTTATCACATCCTTCCTATAATATAAAGTTTGTTCACAGGAAATTTCATTTCTCTTGAACACTCTACGACCTAATCAAGCTCAGGTTTTTATTTGCTATTTCCTTTGGCGTAGGCTTACTGTAGTTTCATGACAGACATACTCTTAATGCTTCCTTCGGAACAAGAGACTGGCTATTGAGCTTTTTACAAAATATTTTTTTTTCATAATTATGTCAATAGCTTTACTCTTTCAGACTTACTCTACTTTCTTTCATCAACCTCAACTTATCCTTTTTGGATATTTCAAAATCCAAAGATAATAAGAAAGCACAACATAAATTTATAAAGAACAAATAATCTATTATCTATTAAAACGTATTTTAAATTGTGTCATATTTATAATATTTTATAAATTACCCAAGTAATGTCCACTAAATTAACATAGACTAAGTGTCAATCAGGGTCCAACATATTAATATAATTGTCTAAGTAGATCTCAAAATATTAACATAGTCTAATTATCCAAGTGGGGACCAAGAAATTAGTATAGGCCTACTTATATAAATAGGATCAAATAAATTTACCTTATTATCTAAGTAGGGTTCAACATATTAATATAATTGTCTAAGTAGATCTCAAAATATTAACATAGTCTAATTATCCAAATGGGGACCAAGAAATTAGTATAGGCCTACTTATATAAATAGGACCAAATAAATTTACCTTATTATCTAAGTAGGGTTCAATATATTAATATAATTATTTAAGTAGGAAAAATAAATTTACATGTACCTACTAATTATCTAAGTAGGGACCATTAAATAAGTAGGGTATATAATTATCTAAGTAGGAAAAAATAACTTATCTAAGTAGGGACAAATAAATTAAACCTAATTATCTAAGTAGGGACCATTAAATAAGTAGGGTTATAATTATCTAAGTAGGAAAAAACTTATCTAAGTAGGGACAAATAAATTAACCTAATTATCTAAGTAGGGACCATTAAATAAGTAGGGTTATAATTATCCAAGTAGGAAAAAAACGTATCTAAGTAGGGACAAATAAATTATCCTAATTATCTAAGTAGGGTCCAATATATTAACATAATTATTTAAGTAGGAAAAATAAATTTACATGGACTAATTATCTAAGTAATGACCATTAAACAAGTATGGCTATAATTATCTAAGTAGGAAAAATTAACTTATCTTACTTATCTAAGTAGGGTCCAATATATAAACATAATTATCTAAGTAGGAAAAATTAACTTATCTTACTTATCTAAGTAGAAACAAGTACTACTAAGTGGGACATCCATCAGGCCTACTGTACATAAGTACACAACTAAAATTACCAATAATAATGACACAGCTTAGAAATAACCACAACTACAATGATATTTCTTATAGGCCTAATTATAAAACATTGCATAAACCACTAAAATGAGTAACGTCAAAAATGGTTTAAATATTATTAACATAACCATTACAAGCTATTACATATTTAATTTTAACAAAAACATGAAAAGCCCCCTACCACTACTACAGTTACAGTCACTTACAAGTCAGGAATAATTACATTTACAGGTACAAAATACCGAAATTAGAACAAATAACATTGCCGAACAACTGAAGACGATAAGTTGTCTGTGTAAATAAATAGTTGTACCTGACATGCATATCTAACATACTTATTTAAACAATAATCATTGCTTGAGTAAACATGATGTAGGCTAAAATTATTTTTCTTTTAAGTTTTTTTTATCTAAAAATTATAATTATTATATTGTTTGTTTTAAATATCAAATGGTTTTGTTTTATTGAAATTTTTAAAACTGATTATATAATTCACACAGCTCCTGTTCGCCACTAGTTCGGCCTATATTAGCCTACTATTTACCGGACTAGTAATGATAAAAAAAGTAAAACGGATTTAAATAACAATAATTTAAAGTAGCCGAAACAGTACTACAGATATGTACTGCGGTATTTATATGGGCCAAATGTGATTAATATGTTAAAACTTTCGTATCAAAAGTTTTTATCAGTAGGCCCTAAGTTAACTTTAAAACTTGAAAAGTAGTATAAAATACAGTAGAGTCCCGAAATTCCAAGTCTCGATTTTCGAGCTTTCCTTAAATTCCAGCCTATTTGTACCTGAACCTACTTTGTCTATTTAAAAGGAAATTCCAATGGTTTAATGTTAGACGATACACCGTTCATTCCGTGCTTAAATTCTTCCCGCAATTATTAGGCTACGGCCATAACGCAGCCGATGGATCACGGTGTTCTGCAATGTACGAAATAAAATACAGACATTATCTTTTAGAGTTTCTCTTAAAGCGACTGAAGGAGAAGAAAGGATTGTAGGCTTTCTAAAAAAAATATATTTAAGTAAGTTGTGTACTGGAAGCCGAATCATGGAACAAAATAAAAGAAGACACATCAAGTAAGTCGTGGAATAAAGTGCTATTATAATAAAACTGTTGACTAAGTCATTGATCCACAAAAATAAATAATTTAACAATTCGTATCAAGAAACTTACAGGTTGTGATAATTCCGATGTGAAAATTTTGAAAAACTGATGACGATACGTTCCCTGTATAAATACGTAGTTGTACCCGACTCGCAAGTAAACCACTTTTATTTAACATTAATCTCTGCGAGAGTAAACATGATTAATTATCAAGGCTAAAATTATTTTTCTTTTCGTATTTTTTATCTAAAACTTATAATTTTTATATTGTTTGTTTTAAATATAAAATGGTTTTGTTTTTATTGACATTTTTTAACTGATTATATAATTCACACAGCTCCTGTTCGCCACTAGTTCGGCCTATATTAGCCTACTATTTGCCGGACTAGTAATGATAAAAAAAAGTAAAACGGATTTAAATAACAATAATTTAAAGTAGCCGAAACAGTACTACAGATATGTACTGGGGTATTTATATGAGCCAAATGTGGTTAATATGTTAAAACTTTAATTCGTATCAAACGTTTTTATCAGTAGGCCCTAAGTTAACTTTAAAACTTGAAAAGTAGTATAAAATACAGTAGAGTCCCGAAATTCCAAGTCCCGATTTTCGAGCTTTCCTTAAATTCCAGCCTATTTGTATCTGAACCTACTTTGTCTATTTAAAAGGAAATTCAAATGGTTTAATGTTAGACGATACACCGTTCATTCCGTGCTTAAATTCTTCCCGCAATTGTTAGGCTACGGCCATAACGCAGCCGATGGATCACGGTGTTCTGCAATGTACGAAATAAAATACAGACATTATCTTTTAGAGTTTTTCTTAAAGCGACTGAAGGAGTAGAAAGGATTGTAGGCTTTCTAAAAAAATATATATTTAATTAAGTTGTGTACTGGAAGCCGAATCATGGAACAAAATAAAAGAAGACACATCAAGTAAGTCGTGGAATAAAGTGCTGTCATAATAAAACTGTTGACTAAGTCATTGATGCACAAAAATAAATAATTTAACAATTCTTATCAAGAAACTTACAGGTTGTGATAATTACGATGTGAAAAATTTGAAAAACTGAGGACGATAACGTATCCGTTAATGAGACATTTCCTGTATAAATAAGTAGTTGTGCCATTTTTATTTAACATTAATCTCCGCGAGAGTAAACATGATTAATTATCAAGGCTAAAATTATTTTTCTTTTCGTATTTTTTTATCTAAAACTTATAATTTTTATATTGTTTGTTTTAAATATAAAATGTTTTTTTTTTTGAAATTTTTCAAACAGATAAAATAGTTCACACAGCTCCTGTTTGCCACTAGTTTGGCCGATGTTATTATTTGCTATTCCTAGCCATGATAATAAGAGTAGGCCTAAAGCTAATTCATATAATATTAACTTAAAGTAGCCGAAACAGTACTGAAGTTATGTAATATATTTAAATAGGCCTATGTAATTAATATATATTAAAATTTTAATTCGTATCAAAACTTTTAGTCGGTAAATTATTTTAAAACTTTAAAAGTAATATAAAATCCAGTTTCGAAATTCCGAGTCACGATTTTTCAAGATTTCCTTAAATTCGAGCCTATTTTTATCTGAGACTATTTTGTCTATTTAAAAGGAAACTCAAATGGTTTACTGTTAGATACACCGTCGGATTCTATTGAAGATAAACTGTGGTCTTGTGTTATCCGTGCTTTATATCTTCCCGCAAATGTTAGGCCTACGATTATAAAACAGCTGATGGACCATGGTGTTCTGGAATGTATGAAAAAAACTACAAGCGTTTACCTTTTAGAATTTCTCTTAAAGCGAATGAAGGAAACGAAAGCATTAAAATATAGTTGAAGAAGTTGTGTACTGGATAGCCAAGTCATGGGACGAAGTAAAAGAAGAAACATAAGTCGTGGAATAAAGTCCTGAGTCATGATAAAACCATTGACTATGTCATTGATCCACAAGAAGTAACAGACTTGACATTTCTTATCAAGTAAACTTACAGGTTGTGATAATTCCGATGTGAACAATTTGAGAAACAGATGTTACGATTATTTAAATAGAACAAGAAATACTGAAATCAGTGATGCCGAGAATAAAGATGAAGGTTCGACCGAGACAGTACAAGAAGGGAGAATTAGTCACTGTGAAAGTAAGGCCGCATAGGAAACTTCACTAAGCTATATTGAACAACAGACACCACGGCAACAGATGTGGCTCTACTAAGATGTCTAAGCGACACCGCAACGCGAAAACGTCCTTATAAGCAGACGCAGAAGTCACTTTATAACTTTTTCCAAACAATGTAGCATCCGCGATGAACAATTTATCCCAAAGCAACATTAGGTTACATAAGTAGGCCTACTGTGATCAATAATTTACAGTTCTATAAACTAATTTTACGCATTCTTAACTATAAAAGGCCTATTTATTAGGGTCCATTAAAAGATCTATTTTTTTAAATATACAGGAAAATATTTCCGTGATACCAACTTTTGGTAATCCGAGGGGGTTCGATTCCATCTACCTCGACCTATCGATATTCTACTGTATTTTGAGATGTCTAAGTAATATAAGTTTATCATGAAAACATAAATTTTCCAATCATTTATAAAAATAATTATAAATATTTCGCATGGATAGTTATTAATATAAATTTTTACAATGAAGAATAGACTTATTGTGTTGTAAAATCACGACTAAACTTTACAATACCTTTACGAGCTCGATCAACGCATTTTGAAGAACAAAAACAGTCAGTTAGAGTCACCTCCAACTGACGTCAGGTTCCAATGACGGAAGCAAGGGATAGACGTATGACAGGAGGAAAAGTCTAATGTCAGAAAAAACCTGAGGTGTTTGGTACTCCAAATAAAGTAGCAACTTACCGCACTGCATTTAAACTTTACTTAGAGGCGAATCGGTAGACCGCGCGTCAGCATTTAGGAATTTGCATGAAAGTGTTACGATCCGGAGACCAAGGGATATTGCCAAGACATTCGAGTGCAAAACATGGCGGTTAAGGCTAGCAGCTGATTTCCTCATCAATTATAAGTTGTTTGTAGGTTATGTTTAAATCAATTGTAAATGTAGTTTCCTACGCTACAATCTGAATACATGATTAAATTATGTGAGTAAATTAAAATCTATGTGTAAGCAAATAATATGAAAATTTTAAAGCCATATACAACTTAGGTAAAAAAAGAAATATTTCATTTTAATTACTTTTTATGAAATAATTACAGTTAACATAAATAAAGTAATATAACCTATGCGTTAAAAAAGTGTTCTAGTACATAGCCTATAGTCTAACATAAAATAAGTTATTTTTTACAATCATATGTTATCACTTATTTTAAACCAAATAGGACGAAATATCTATATTGCATACCTTGCCCCTTTTGAAACGTTTTTCTCTTATATAAAACTAAAAATAACTAATTGAATTTAATAATGAATTATTATTTGGAAAAGCTGTATTAACATTAAGTGTCACCCACTACAAGTTTAAAAAAATATATTTGAACTTGAGTGGATGAATAAAAAGTGTTTTATTAACGATTGAAAATTTGAACAAGATATATATAAGGAGAGTGTGCGCTAATAGAATGAGTTGAATTAAGATAATTTACTAGCGTACTCATGTGTATTTATTAAGGAACAACTACCTTGTCCCCAAATTACTATTAGGACCCACACATAGTGGAATTCCAATTTTGAGGTTTAAAGTATTGCAAACAAGGTTGAGGATTTTATGATGCCCAATTTCACGTATAAAGAGCTACCTGCCTAGCAATTTGTATTTTCTATACTTGCTTACGAATTGGACAGTAGAGCTGTGGGTTTGGTTTGACCGTGCGTTGGATGGAACAGAACGATGCCATTTACAGACGGCTTTAAGTTTATGCGTAAATGTAAACCAACTTCCCTGCAATCCTTTATCTGAAGCTAAGAAATTATACTTTTGGGGAGCATGTAGTTCCTTCAGACAAACGCTTTAAGTTAATGCGTAAATGTAGACCAACTTATCTGCAATCCTTTATCTGAAGCTAAGAAATTATACTTTTGGGGAGCATGTAGTTCCTTCAGACAAACACACGATAGTAAAATATTAAACTATATTTATTTATGTTTAGGTGTGTATTAGACTCGATAGCTAGGCCTATATATACACGAGTGAAAATAGCCTATATTTAGTCTACGTACATTAGTAGGCCTATAGCTTACATTAACGAGGCCAACACACAATCGTTTCTCAACTGTTATAGCTTAGAATTTGCGTTATTATATTCACTCATTATATTATGATAGAAATACTTATCAGAAAATATTACAATTTAAGCGTTGTATTAATGATTGTAGGTTTATGTTTATTACTGTTTAATTAAGTAGCCTGCATCCTAACAAGACTATTACATGTTGTAAATCTTTTAATACAAGTCTAACAGACATTAGTGTGTCATTTTAGCGTTTCTACTCTGTACTTACAGTGCCTAAGTGGCTTCTTAGACTAAGAAACATATGACATTTAACCTAACTTCGACCTATGTAGCGTATTTTTTGGTGAACTGGACGATTAGACTATACGTATAAGCATCCGGGGTTTAAAATTTTATTAGAGAAAACAAGAGACATAAGTATTTAGTAAAATTGATTTTTAATTGCCATTTTGAAGAACAATTTATTGGTGACCTCAAGTGAGTTTATTAGCCTGTGTTCTCAGAAATAAATTTGTCCTCAAGCGAGGTCATCGATAATTTTTCATTGTTAAGCAAATCTTTGGCCACGTAGGCTATGTATGCTGGAAAGTTAGGTTAGGCTACAAGACTTCACTCCAAGGGCGGCTCCAGGACAGACTGTCGGGGGAGGGGCAACAATGCAGAAAAACATAGGGTGGTTTGTGGTGGAAAACTTTCAAAAATAAAGCCCTGGAAATGTAATTTTAAGCTATTCTTGCACTTAAAAATTACAGGAAATTTTTGATTTTTTTCTATCATAACAGCCATTTTACCTCAATTTACATAGATACATAAATTATTATTTTGTGCGTAATGCAAAATATTGTTTAACTTTGATCGTTTCACCAAACGGTTAGGTCTGACGAGGACGACGCGAGTCGTAGTACACAGACTGTTAGTACAGCCGTGGCGGTACGGAGCTAGTGCGCGACTTGTAACCTGCCATTGTTGCTTTTGCTGAGTGGAACTACCAATATTATCATAAATGTAAAATAAATATACATTGCTTTAATGTAAAAGTCAAATGAAAAATACATGCTTATAAGTAATTTAAATGTGTTTTGAATATGAAAAATATATTTCTAAAATAAAAGAAGTGCCCAAAATCTCGGGGGGTGCAATTGCCCCTACTAAACCTCTCCTGGAACAGCCCATGCCCCACTCACTAAAATACAATTTCCTATATTAAAAATATAAATCACGATTTAGTTTTTATTTCTAATTGCTTTATACTTGTGAATTAAATAAAATCTTATTCAATAGTAAAATACTTTCTATGGGATTCTTATTTTACAAAAAGAAAAAGAAAAACTTTTCTAATAATCATCTTGAGTTGACTGAATAAATCTAGATTTTTATTGTGTAACTGCGTGAAAACTAATAACTCACTAGCTAGCATACTACTTGTTACTCACTTACGCAATAATTACTTATGAAAAAAAAGATTTAATCTATGTTTTTTTTTGTAAAAACAACGAAGCCTATATTCAACAATAATCAAAGTTTTGTGTGCGTAAAATTAATTGAACGTAGGCCTATAAAATATATAAAATGAGAAAATTTTCATTACGTCTTGCCTGGGTAATTATTTATACAAATTACAACTATAAGCAAGTAGAAGAATCAAAACGATCAAAACCTATTTTATCTCTCTATTCCTTCTATTAGTTCACACTCTCCTTGCACTATAGACTATAGGTGTGTGTGTATATATATATATATATATATGTGTGTGTGTGTGTGTGTGTGTGTGTGTGTGTGTGTGTGTGTGTGTGTGTGTGTGTGTGTGTGAGTTGTGTGTGTGTGTGTGTGTGTGTGTGTGTGTATGTGTGTGTTTGTGTGTGTGTGTGTGTGTGTGTGTGTGTGTGTGTGTGTGTGTGTGTTTGTGTGTGTGTGTGTGTGTGTGTGTGTGTAGACTAGTCTGTACATAGGCGTAGCTTTTGTAGGCTATTTTTCAAGTTTTAAAAAGTTAATAAAATACTTTTTATTCATTCACTAAAGTTTAAATATATATTTTTTAACTTCCAGTGGATGATACATGATGTTAATACAGTTTTAAATATCAATTCATAAATTTAATTTAATAATGAAATAATTTGAGTTTTATATGGGAAAAACATTTTTCAAAAATGGCGATGTATGCAATACCCTATATTATTATTTCGTCCTATTTGGTTTGAAATCATTAATAACATATGATTTCATAAAACAGATGATTTTATGTTATAGGTTATCCGGTAGAACAGCTGTTTCAACGCACAAGTTATGTTCCTTTAGTTAGGCTATATTAATTTAATTATTTAATAACAAATTTCTAGAATAATTTTTCTTTGTTAACTTAAGTAGGAAATTAATTTTTTTAAATGTTTTTTTATAGCCTATTACTTGTTTTGAGTTTGTATTTAGCTTTTAATTATAGCTAACTGCATTAATCGATTATTCATCCCGTAAAGATTCGGCTAGAGGCTATCTGTATAAAGCCTTTCAGCTTGCATGCATTGACTGAAGGCTATAGCAAGGTTCAGGTGTATAGCCTATCCCTACTAACCAACGGTATGCCTGTTTAAGAACTATTATGTGTGTGTTTATGAGCGTGCGTGCGTGCGGGCGTTTGTGCGTGTCTCTACGTAATACGTGCAAATAACGAGACGTGAATTGTTCTCGTCAAGGGGAAGAATCATGGCTCGAGTGGCTATGAAAGACTGCGCTGAGGTCTCTCTTAAGGCGAAGAACTAAAAGTAGTTGCGTTTATCGTATGGAAAGGTGCGAGGTACAAATTACCCTGTTGCTACGTAGGTCCTACATAGTAGGCCTAAATGTCTTATTTACCTTACAATAATTATTCTAGGCCTTTTATTCAAAGATCAACTAACTGTTTATATTTCCATAAGTTAAATTCTTCAAAATAGGCTATCTACAAAATACGCTTTCTTTAACAAAATATGTTTTAGAACTGCAATCAATATTGTTTTTGTTTTTAAATAGTGTAGCATTAAGATAGTTATCAATTAAATGAAAACTATTTCCAAATGTAAAATCACAGATAGGCCTAGTTTTTTTAAATCCTTTAGCTCACACTTTCCTGATAGCCTATAGGACTTGTACAAACTTTCAATCGTTAATAAAATATGTTTTTATTCATCTAATAAAGTTCAAATACATTTTTTTAACCCATAGTAGATGACAATTGATGTTAATAGGCCTAATGATTTTTAAAATATTTATTCAATAATTAAACCATAAAAATTCTGGATCTAGTTCGGATTCGAACGGAGTATCTTAATATTTAAAGTCTAGTGCTTTTGGCACCGAGCCAACTTTCCCATTGTTAGAAGTGTAACCTATTTATCAGAGACGTAGGCCTATATGCATTTTTTATTTGATCCCATTTGACTGTCTTCGAAACCTCCATTGGAAACCTTAAAATTGTTGCCATGGTTAACACACCAATACCATAGGTAATAAACAACGAGTGGATATGTATGAAAAAAATAATATAAGCAAACAAACTGGATTGAAGGGATAAAACCTTTACAAACGGATAATGCGACTGGAAAGCGAAAAGAAGCAACAACACAATACAAGCGACAAAAAAAAATAAAGCGTATATAGAGTAACAAACAAAAATAATAGTTCAACCCCATACATGGAAAGGAAAATAGAAAATTACAAAGAAATTCGCTTTCTATTTTGCTACTTAATATTGTTATTCTGACATATGTACATATAGGCCTATATACATATTTATATTACTTGTAATTATAAAATAAAAAGAAACTAAAATAAAATGTTTCTTTGTTGACTTAAGTAGGAACTGACTTTTAAAAGAAATTGTATATTACTTGTTAATAAGGAGTTCCTATAAGCTTCAATTCTTAACCACCATACAGCAGTTGGATCCAATTCAAATCTTCAATCCTTATTTCCATGGGTTCGACCTAAATATTTCACATTGCTTTTGTCATTTCCTGCTTGAACAATAAGTAAAGGAACCGTAATTGGCTTTCTCTGAGTACAGTTTTATTTTACATTTGATTAGATAAGAATTGTTTACTTAGTGTTATGGTTCACGTAGTCTAGTTCCTCAACTACGTGTTCTATTCTCCGTTCTGATCTCTCTTAGACCCGAATATGCGCCTTGTTACCGTCGAACAATACTTTAAAACAAGTAATATAAAAAGTATTTTAAAGTGAATTCCTACTGAGGTTAACAAAGAGAAATTTTACTTTAGTTACCCTCGAGAACTAGCTATGATATTGTGTGGTAAACATGGGAACAGTTTAAGGTTTTGCTACAATGTAGGTTTCGACGACAACCAGATGGGGGAAAAAATTCATATACATCTTTGAGAAATACGAGGTATCGTATACCTATGTATGAAAATACATAGAAATCGTATATTTCTAGGTATTGAAAAGTTGGCGCAGTGCCAAGGTGCACTAGACTTCGTACATATAGATTCACAGTTCAAATCCAGCTGGACCCAAAAATTTTATAATTTAATGTTTAAATAAATATTTTAAAAAACTGTATTAACATCAATTGCCATCCACTATAGTTTAAAAAATGTATTTGAACTTGATTGGATGAATAAAATCATAATTTATTAAGATTGTAAATTTGTACGAGATAGGATGTAGTCTATATAGTGTGAGCTAATAGGAGGAATTTAATAAGTCGCCATATGACGTGCCAACGTGTATAAATTCAAAAAGACGATACATTGAACGCCTCTTAAAAAGACATACCAATAAGGTCACAATATTTCTTATGTTCCTTTGAAACGAGAGCTTTAAAATGAATTTAGCCCGCGAAAAATAGAATAACAAGTTTGTTTTTTGCAAAATCTAGGATCAACAATGGTGTACCTACATTACTATTTAATTGCTATTTATAACTGTTATAGCTATTTGTATAACTGTATAAAACAACTGTGGCCTAGTGTTTAATTTAAATAAATGAAATCTTTACATCATAAATAACTTTATTTCCTTTGTTTACAATATAGGCCTACATTTTCTTATTTATAAGTCAATAATATCTTAATATAAGAATATTAATATTTATTCAATATAAATTACGTTTATTGTATTTTTATTGCAAATTACCTCTGAAGATGATTGCTATAAGCCCTAGGTATATAGCCGTAATTGAAATGTAGGCCTACATAGGTTTTAAATAAAAGAAAAAGGTTGTTTGCGGTATAGAGGTTTCATTTATTTAAATTAAAGCAAAATTATTGTGAAACGAAATCTATAGCTCTACTGCTTTTAGGCTATATTTAATCGAACTGCTCAAACCTAACTAAACTTGGAACCTACTAAAGCTGACTTTAAATGATTACGTATTCATACAATATAGGCTATAGCCTACATTAATTAATAGCCTAAAGATGTATTCGCTTATATCATTTGCAGTTCAAACATTGTATATTATTCTTCTGTGAGAGGATTCGTGAAGGATTTTTCATACAGGTAAGTAGGCTAATTCAAGCAATAGGCTAGTTATGGTAAATGTACAAAAGATCGCACTGATTTTATAAGCAATTTATCAGCTGTTTGTTGGGCTACAATAGGCAACAACAGAAGTGAGTAATAGCCTAACTCTTAATATTATCCGCGAACTACGAACCTACTCACAGACAAATAGCCTACAATCTTATTGAACTTCTTAGCCTAATAAAAACTAAAGTCCATTTGAAACCAGTTTCCATAGTAAAATATTCCAGATAAATGCCTATTTTGCAAACAGAAAATTTTACCAAAACCTAACCTAAATTTGGAGACAACTAGTATATTTTTGAGGGAAATGAAAAAAAAACAAATTTTTGAAACTCACGCCTACAACTTAGACTGCATACAACGGACTGTTTTTGTGTAATGTAGTTAACCAATACAAGTAGGGGTCTACGTCTAGGCACGATAAACAATTGTTTAATACTTAGTAGGCCTAATAACTCGTCACATATTGTTAACAGCTAAGCAATTTTGATGAAAAAATAATTTCTATTTTCTTACGTTTGTTTTCAGCTACGGTTGACTACCCACAGATTGCATATTTAGTTGATAATTAAAACGTGAAAGGAGTCTAGACCTACTTGAAATGGCGTTAATAAATAAATGCATAACCTATTAAATTTGTAAATAAATACTAGAAACGTCCACACATAGCCTAATGTTAAAATGTTTGGGCCTTTAAAAAAATTAATGTTTTTATGAATCCACTCTACAAGTGATACGTTTTTACTATAATGTTCAGAAGTGTAGACTATTAGCCTACATTCATTAATTTGTTTATATTTTCAGTAAAAAAAAATAATAAAAATATCTAAGTAGGGTATTAAACATTATATCTAGACCTACTAACCTAACACAAATGTTGGTAATGTAAACTAAATTTGCTAAAAATATAGGCTTTTAGTCTACAGTTTGGATTATATTGTATTTAAAATGTAGGATATGCTCAAAAATACGTAGGCTATTATTACGCACTGGTCAACTATTACTTGATAGCCTATAGTAGGTTTTAAACTATAATTGGTGAAACATTTTCAGCTTTACCAAGTAGCACGACAATCAGGCTAAACATGTTTATCTGCTAGGTCACTAATCCCCCTATAGACTTCCCCTATAGACTATAGACAAACAATTCCTATCAGTTAGCCTACTAGCCTATTCCCCATATTGGTACAATGTGATTTTCTACTGTACACTCAAAGTTAACTTTCTTTATCAATTAATTTGCAGGTTAATGCTTTTAATAAAATTGTTTAGGATTATTGATCTAAAATAAAATTAAAACATAACCTCAAAAACTTAAAGATTGTTGTAAGTACACACAATAAAATATCAGTAACCAAACTTAATGTCTTATATAAGCCTTAAGCTTGTATAAGCCTTATATATTACATATATAGATCAACATACTGAATTGTATTAAGGTAAACATAATAATAGAAATAGAATATAATAGAATAATTAGAATGTAAGTTTGTATGATATTTAAACTCATAAATTATCCTAATTGGCGAGTTTTAGTATAGTATAACTACAGCACGAAGTACATAATACATATTATATATCCTATCAATATATTAAACGTTTTGAGGTTATGTCTCTGTTTACTTGATTTCCATGCGGGCTCAAAGCTAACCTCGAAATTAATTGGCGTTAAAATCTCTGGCATAGCCCTATGCAAGGAAACTGTATACAAAATATTAGTGTTAAATTTTTACTGGAAACACTCACCACTGGATTCCGTCCCAGGACCACTCTGCTCTACAGACCTTAGACCGAGGATAGCATCAATGGTATGATGGCGTGGAGGCGGCTGCGGGATCGACGTCGTGGGCTTCAAAGAGAGCCCGAAAGCCGTGACCGCGGCACGGTGTTGTTGCAAAATCATTTCCAAGTCCGCTCTTCGTCCTTCTTCTCCACTATCTGTATCCATAGTCGAAACACAAAACACAACACGCTCCTGTCAAAGAGTCGAATGTAGTACGGGCGCCCATCAGAGGGCAAGGGAGGCGTGGTAAGTCGCACAGCCAATCAGCGGCGAGGTGGTAGGGAGCGCTACGTCACCATGGTGAATCGACCCGAGAGGGGGACAGATGATGTGTGTTTTGGAATGTAATAATGGAGCAACAACCAACCGACCGAAGTGAGTTTGTGCCTTTTAAAAGCCTACATACAGTTAATGTCGGTTTCCATCAACGAACGAGAAAATGAAGTGGGTTGGAGTGGGGGGGGGACACACCACAGCCCTATTAATCTGTCAAGCCTATTAGACAATGTCTGTTGTTATGGTTGTGACGTATGAAACACTTGAGTTCGTTCTAATTTGTGCATTCTTTGAACAACTTTAAAATTAAAAACACTGTAGCCCTGGGAAATGTTTAATTAAAAAAGTTTTACAAATGTTAGGAATGCTTTCTATAGGGTACATTTTAGAAATTATAAATACTTCAACGGAAGCCTATTTCTTATTATAGCCTAATTTAAAATATATAGACTACATTATTAAACATTTGACTCTTTAACTTTCATAAAATTTCCATAGTCGGTAAAATTGATTTTTAGCATTGGATAACAAAATTAAGCTTAAATCAGACGAACATCGCTTGCTGCATTCGGAAGCATTTTTCCTTCGTAGGCTAATGTTTTTCATAGATTTAAAAATTAAAATTTCATCGAGTAGTTAATATTTTAGTTTTCCCGATCATCAAGTTCAATAAAAACTACAAAAAAATAGTTTAAGTAAAAAATCATTTAATTTTTTTAAAATTTAACGAATTGGGCAACAAAAACTATAAAAGAAATAGTTTAAGTAAAAAATCATTTACATTTTAAAAAATTAACAAATTGGGCAATAAAAACCATGAAAAATATAGTTTATGTAAAAACTCATTCACATTTTAAAAAATTAACAAATTGGGCAATAAAAACTAAGAAAAATATAGTTTATGTAAAAACTCATTCACATTTTAAAAAATTAACAAATTGGGCAATAAAAACCATGAAAAATATAGTTTATGTAAAAACTCATTTACATTTTAAAAAATTAACAAATTGGGCAATAAAAACCATGAAAAATATAGTTTATGTAAAAACTCATTCACATTTTAAAAAATTAACAAATTGGGCAATAAAAACTAAGAAAAATATAGTTTATGTAAAAACTCATTCACATTTTAAAAAATTAACAAATTGGGCAATAAAAACCATGAAAAATATAGTTTATGTAAAAACTCATTCACATTTTAAAAAATTAACAAATTGGGCAATAAAAACCATGAAAAATATAGTTTATGTAAAAACTCATTTACATTTTAAAAAATTAACAAATTGGGCAATAAAAACCATGAAAAATATAGTTTATGTAAAAACTCATTACATTTTAAAAAATTAACAAATTGGGCAATAAAAACCATGAACAATATAGTTTAGGTAAAAACTCATTAACATTTTAAAAAATTAACAAATTGGGCAATAAAAACCATGAAAAATATAGTTTAGGTAAAAAATCATTTACATTTTAAAAAATTAACTCAAAGTTTAGGGTCTATAGCCTACCCATTTTTAAATTACATCCCTATAGTATAAAGTTCAATAGACTTGGAAATTAAGTAAGAGTCAAATAGCCTTTAGACCCCTATAGGCCCCTATTACCTAAAAATTAGCCTTTATTATTAGTCTACATATTATACATATTTTACAGTATAGCCTATTATAGGCTATATAACATACACTGTAAAATATATGTAACATTATATATAGGCCTATACATATAGGCCTATACATGTAGGATTAAACTGCATATAATATTATCTGTTTATATATAGCCTATATGTATAAAGGCTTAAGATCTATATAGACTGAGAGAGAGAGAGAGAGAGAGAAAGAGAGAAAGAGAGAAGAGAGGCTACATAGCCCTTTATAGGCTACATAAACTAATAACTGAAACAAAAACGTTTAGGCCTACAAGAATAGCACACAGAATTGAATGGGTTATTTGACGAATGAAGATAATAGTTGATGTATTTAACATTAAAATAATGTATTTAATAGAAAGCCTTTATAAAACAAAAATTTTATCCAACGAATTTAGGCCCTAATCAAAACCAATTCTTTAATGTGACATAAGTTTTTAGAAAATTTTCATGTCGATAATTGGAATAATAATGCAGAACTGTACGACAGCCTATATATATTATATAGGGCCTATATCACATACAGCCTATATCATTATAGTAAATTAGTTGTATAATATTTATTTAAATATGAATCATTAGGCCAGGTTTATGAACTGATAACAAATCTAGGCCTACAATAAATACAGTAACACATCCTACGCGTTAAAACAGCTGTCGAAGTATAGTCTAATATAAAATCAGCTGATTCATGAAATTAGGCCTAAATGTTCTACAAAGGTTGCATTTAGGCCTATTTAGAGAGATGATTTTAGAGTAATACCAAGTCAAATATGTTTCCCAGGGAAATGCTTCTGTTCAGGTGTGCAAGAAAGAAAGAGCCTATTTGCGCATACGACCACAGTTTTCTAATATAAGTAACCTATACATGTAACAAACCTAGAACAATAAATGCAGGTATTCTAAAAACCTTTCTAAAGAAAGATTGCATGATTATTTAGGAGTTCATAATTTATTTAATATGTAGACCACCTAATGAAATTTATAATTTTGTTTCACCTGTAGCCTAATATAAACAGTAAAAATTGTTGCTACATAAAAACAGCCTACAAAACCTCTACAAACTATTTGTAAATCTTAAAAACACACACACAACTCAATAAACACAACAATAGGCTATTAGTTTTCATACCAACATGTTTCGACAGTACGACATGATATCTTCATCGGTGTAAATCTTACACTATCAATGAAAATCATAATTAGATTTAATATTGAAGCATAAATTTCAAACAAACATTTCATTTTTTGCCTGAAAAATTATTTAAAAACCTTTAGCCACAAAATTTTAACAAACAGTAAACTGGACTGACTCCTTAATTCAGTTGAAAATGATTAAGTTACTTACGATGCTAACTGTGATAGTGGAAACTTTTTCAATTCCGACAATTAGTTCACACTATCTCTATATAGGCCTATAGCCTATATTTATCTATAGTCATATACGAGTATCTTGTTCAAATTATCAATTGTTAACAAAAATAACTTTTTCGTCTATTCAAGTTCTAATACCTGTGGGCCTACATGTTTTAAGTTTCTAGTGGATGACACTTTATGTTAATACAGTTTTGTTTTCAAACAGTTTATTAATTCGCTTTCTATTTTGTCATTTTATAGGCAATTGTGGTTCTGTCGTATGGGCTATATTTCATTCATTCTTTAATATATTCAAGTTCTGACTAAACCTACCCAGGTTCACATGGTAGGCCTACATAATAGGGTAGATCTATACGAAATCTTTTGAGTTGTTTTGTTAATAAATAAAATTCATAGACTACTGAATTATCTTGTTTTGGGACAAGTTGCTTACGATAAAAATGAAAAAAACTTTTATCTAAAAACATAAAAAATAATATCTACTTTTATTAGGCTTGTATGTGTTCAATAATAATATAAGTATAATATATTAATAAATTTACACATCCAATTATCGTTCTGGCAACTATATCTAGTAACTTTAAGCAAAAATGTGACATGTATTGAAAAGTTATATAAAAATTGGAAATAATGTATTTAAATTAGAATTGAATATAAGGAATTGTAAAAAATTTATTTCTAATTAAGTCTTTACGATTTTTTGTAGCTAAAGGGCAGGTAAACGTGCAAGAAGCAAAAGAAGCAAACTAACGGTCAGTAGTGAGGACTCACATCCGGTCCTTTGTAACCAAAAACACATAAGTGATTGTCGGATTAGGGAAGTGAAATTAACCGTGTAATAAATAAGAGCGTACTATTTAAGAGCGTACTTTGAGTGTTAGGAAACCTGGTTCCAAATCTGTTGGTGCCTCTTGGATTCCGGTTAGTATCATCGCGGGATTATTATGCGTAAGTTAGGCTTGATTAGGTTAGGGTTTACGGCCAACTACGTACGTAAGTAACCCGGTGTAGGAACAGAATCACAATTAACTAATAATGTTTAAACCTTTGGGCATTTATGGTCCGTCGCTAATCGTCCAAATTTGTCAGCGATGTTTCTCGGCTTTATATAGTCGCTTAGTAAATATAACAACTACCTTTAGTTTCCAAATCTTTGAGGTTTAATATTTTACTCATTTCTTACTATGTAGGGCTAGCTAATAGGCTATAATATAATATGTAGACTAATTGCATAGCTTCTTTTACAATTATTAGTTGAACACGATAGCCTGTATTATGCTATAGCCTAATATAAACAATACATTAATTTATATATAATATAAACTATATATAGAAAGACAATTCCGACTCGGGCAAAAAAAATTATTTGAGTTACTTTTAAATAATTACAATTAATATAAATTTGAAGGGCCTATATAAGCCTACATATGACAGAATACAATAGTCTATTAAGTGACAAAATAGAAAGCGAAATTAGCTATTAAAATTAAAGAATTAAATTTAAGTATTGCATTAATATTTAGGCCTGATACAACTGCATTAACATCAAGTGTCATACCATCAACTCTACAAGTTTTTAAAAAATATATTCCATTTGAACTTGAATGTATGAATAAAAAATATCTTATTACCAATTGAAAATTTATTTAAACAATATATAGACCTATATATATATATATATATATATATATATATATATATATATATATATATAAGGAGAGTGTGAACTAATAGAAGGAATTGAAAAATCTAGGCCTACATATATTTAAAAAAATTAAAGCAACTGAGAATATTGAAATACAATAATGATGCCTATTTATTAATTTCTATTATTCAAAGCTTTTCGTTGGCGAAAATTCCAACATCATCAGGAATAAATAATGCAATAATGTAAGTTACATAACATATGTTAGATTAGAATCCATTTAATACAATGTAATTTTACAATTAATTATTATCTAATTGATCTAGTTATTATTATTATTATAACATGTTCATTATACATATATTATTGTAGACATTATTATACACATAGCCTATTATTGAAATGACTAATTCTTATGTAAGGCCTGACTACCAATCTAAAAAAGGACAGAATTTCTTTGGCGCTAACGGGTATCGAACCCAGGCCCTACCGGGTTAATAGTCAAATGTTTCATCTTTAGACCACTCGGTTGTCAATATTTAGGCTTTTTTTTAAAATTCCTTTTATTAGTTTTTACTCTCATTATATATAGACTACCTCGTTTAATTTTGCAATCGTTAATTTAATAAATTTTATTCATCAACTCAATTTCAGACACATTTTGTAAAACCTAAAGTGGATGACATTTGATGCTATTACAAATTTTTTCTCATTATATATAGACCACCTTGTTTAATTTTGCAATCGTTAATTTAATAAATTTTATTCATCAACTCAATTTCAGACACATTTTGTAAAACCTAAAGTGGATGACATTTGATGCTATTACAAATTTTTTCTCATTATATATAGACCACCTTGTTTAATTTTGCAATCGTTAATTTAATAAATTTTATTCATCAACTCAATTTCAGACACATTTTGTAAAACCTAAAGTGGATGACATTTGATGCTATTACAAATTTTTTCTCATTATATATAGACCACCTTGTTTAATTTTGCAATCGTTAATTTAATAAATTTTATTCATCAACTCAATTTCAGACACATTTTGTAAAACCTAAAGTGGATGACATTTGATGCTATTACAAATTTTTTCTCATTATATATAGACCACCTTGTTTAATTTTGCAATCGTTAATTTAATAAATTTTATTCATCAACTCAATTTCAGACACATTTTGTAAAACCTAAAGTGGATGACATTTGATGCTATTACAAATTTTTTCTCATTATATATAGACCACCTTGTTTAATTTTGCAATCGTTAATTTAATAAATTTTATTCATCAACTCAATTTCAGACACATTTTGTAAAACCTAAAGTGGATGACATTTGATGCTATTACAAATTTTTTCTCATTATATATAGACCACCTTGTTTAATTTTGCAATCGTTAATTTAATAAATTTTATTCATCAACTCAATTTCAGACACATTTTGTAAAACCTAAAGTGGATGACATTTGATGCTATTACAAATTTTTTCTCATTATATATAGACCACCTTGTTTAATTTTGCAATCGTTAATTTAATAAATTTTATTCATCAACTCAATTTCAGACACATTTTGTAAAACCTAAAGTGGATGACATTTGATGCTATTACAAATTTTTTCTCATTATATATAGACCACCTTGTTTAATTTTGCAATCGTTAATTTAATAAATTTTATTCATCAACTCAATTTCAGACACATTTTGTAAAACCTAAAGTGGATGACATTTGATGCTATTACAAATTTTTTCTCATTATATATAGACCACCTTGTTTAATTTTGCAATCGTTAATTTAATAAATTTTATTCATCAACTCAATTTCAGACACATTTTGTAAAACCTAAAGTGGATGACATTTGATGCTATTACAAATTTTTTCTCATTATATATAGACCACCTTGTTTAATTTTGCAATCGTTAATTTAATAAATTTTATTCATCAACTCAATTTCAGACACATTTTGTAAAACCTAAAGTGGATGACATTTGATGCTATTACAAATTTTTTCTCATTATATATAGACCACCTTGTTTAATTTTGCAATCGTTAATTTAATAAATTTTATTCATCAACTCAATTTCAGACACATTTTGTAAAACCTAAAGTGGATGACATTTGATGCTATTACAAATTTTTTCTCATTATATATAGACCACCTTGTTTAATTTTGCAATCGTTAATTTAATAAATTTTATTCATCAACTCAATTTCAGACACATTTTGTAAAACCTAAAGTGGATGACATTTGATGCTATTACAAATTTTTTCTCATTATATATAGACCACCTTGTTTAATTTTGCAATCGTTAATTTAATAAATTTTATTCATCAACTCAATTTCAGACACATTTTGTAAAACCTAAAGTGGATGACATTTGATGCTATTACAAATTTTTTCTCATTATATATAGACCACCTTGTTTAATTTTGCAATCGTTAATTTAATAAATTTTATTCATCAACTCAATTTCAGACACATTTTGTAAAACCTAAAGTGGATGACATTTGATGCTATTACAAATTTTTTCTCATTATATATAGACCACCTCGTTTAATTTTGCAATCGTTAATTTAATAAATTTTATTCATCAACTCAATTTCAGACACATTTTGTAAAACCTAAAGTGGATGACATTTGATGCTATTACAAATTTTTTCTCATTATATATAAACCACCTTGTTTAATTTTGCAATCGTTAATTTAATAAATTTTATTCATCTACTCAATTTCAGACACATTTTGTAAAACCTAAAGTGGATGACATTTGATGCTATTACAAATTTTTCCTCATTATATATAAACCACCTTGTTTAATTTTGCAATCGTTAATTTAATAAATTTTATTCATCAACTCAATTTCAGACACATTTTGTAAAACCTAAAGTGGATGACATTTGATGCTATTACAAATTTTTTCTCATTATATATAAACCACCTTGTTTAATTTTGCAATCGTTAATTTAATAAATTTTATTCATCAACTCAATTTCAGACACATTTTGTAAAACCTAAAGTGGATGACATTTGATGCTATTACAAATTTTTTCTCATTATATATAGACCACCTCGTTTAATTTTGCAATCGTTAATTTAATAAATTTTATTCATCAACTCAATTTCAAACACATTTTGTAAAACCTAAAGTGGATGACATTTGATGCTATTATAAATTTTTTCTCATTATATGTAGACCACCTTGTTTAATTTTGCAATCGTTAATTTAATAAATTTTATTCATCAACTCAATTTCAGACACATTTTGTAAAACCTAAAGTGGATGACATTTGATGCTATTACAAATTTTTCTCATTATATATAGACCACCTCGTTTAATTTTGCAATCGTTAATTTAATAAATTTTATTCATCAACTCAATTTCAAACACATTTTGTAAAACCTAAAGTGGATGACATTTGATGCTATTACAAATTTTTTCTCATTATATATAGACCACCTCGTTTAATTTTGCAATCGTTAATTTAATAAATTTTATTCATCAACTCAATTTCAGACACATTTTGTAAAACCTAAAGTGGATGACATTTGATGCTATTACAAATTTTTTCTCATTATATATAGACCACCTCGTTTAATTTTGCAATCGTTAATTTAATAAATTTTATTCATCAACTCAATTTCAGACACATTTTGTAAAACCTAAAGTGGATGACATTTGATGCTATTACAAATTTTTTCTCATTATATATAGACCACCTCGTTTAATTTTGCAATCGTTAATTTAATAAATTTTATTCATCAACTCAATTTCAGACACATTTTGTAAAACCTAAAGTGGATGACATTTGATGCTATTACAAATTTTTTCTCATTATATATAAACCACCTTGTTTAATTTTGCAATCGTTAATTTAATAAATTTTATTCATCTACTCAATTTCAGACACATTTTGTAAAACCTAAAGTGGATGACATTTGATGCTATTACAAATTTTTCCTCATTATATATAAACCACCTTGTTTAATTTTGCAATCGTTAATTTAATAAATTTTATTCATCAACTCAATTTCAGACACATTTTGTAAAACCTAAAGTGGATGACATTTGATGCTATTACAAATTTTTTCTCATTATATATAAACCACCTTGTTTAATTTTGCAATCGTTAATTTAATAAATTTTATTCATCAACTCAATTTCAGACACATTTTGTAAAACCTAAAGTGGATGACATTTGATGCTATTACAAATTTTTTCTCATTATATATAGACCACCTCGTTTAATTTTGCAATCGTTAATTTAATAAATTTTATTCATCAACTCAATTTCAAACACATTTTGTAAAACCTAAAGTGGATGACATTTGATGCTATTATAAATTTTTTCTCATTATATGTAGACCACCTTGTTTAATTTTGCAATCGTTAATTTAATAAATTTTATTCATCAACTCAATTTCAGACACATTTTGTAAAACCTAAAGTGGATGACATTTGATGCTATTACAAATTTTTCTCATTATATATAGACCACCTCGTTTAATTTTGCAATCGTTAATTTAATAAATTTTATTCATCAACTCAATTTCAAACACATTTTGTAAAACCTAAAGTGGATGACATTTGATGCTATTACAAATTTTTTCTCATTATAAATAGACCACCTTGTTTAATTTTGCAATCGTTAATTTAATAAATTTTATTCATCAACTCAATTTCAGACACATTTTGTAAAACCTAAAGTGGATGACATTTGATGCTATTACAAATTTTTTCTCATTATATATAGACCACCTCGTTTAATTTTGCAATCGTTAATTTAATAAATTTTATTCATCAACTCAATTTCAGACACATTTTGTAAAACCTAAATTGGATGACATTTGATGCTATTACAAATTTTTTCTCATTATATATAAACCACCTCGTTTAATTTTACAATCGTTAATTTAATAAATTTTATTCATCAACTCAATTTCAGACACATTTTGTAAAACCTAAAGTGGATGACATTTGATGCTATTACAAATTTTTTCTCATTATATATAAACCACCTTGTTTAATTTTGCAATCGTTAATTTAATAAATTTTATTCATCAACTCAATTTCAGACACATTTTGTAAAACCTAAAGTGGATGACATTTGATGCTATTACAAATTTTTTCTCATTATATATAGACCACCTCGTTTAATTTTGCAATCGTTAATTTAATAAATTTTATTCATCAACTCAATTTCAAACACATTTTGTAAAACCTAAAGTGGATGACATTTGATGCTATTATAAATTTTTTCTCATTATATGTAGACCACCTTGTTTAATTTTGCAATCGTTAATTTAATAAATTTTATTCATCAACTCAATTTCAGACACATTTTGTAAAACCTAAAGTGGATGACATTTGATGCTATTACAAATTTTTTCTCATTATATATAAACCACCTTGTTTAATTTTGCAATCGTTAATTTAATAAATTTTATTCATCAAATCAATTTCAGACACATTTTGTAAAACCTAAAGTGGATGACATTTGATGCTATTACAAATTTTTTCTCATTATATATAGACCACCTCGTTTAATTTTGCAATCGTTAATTTAATAAATTTTATTCATCAACTCAATTTCAAACACATTTTGTAAAACCTAAAGTGGATGACATTTGATGCTATTATAAATTTTTTCTCATTATATGTAGACCACCTTGTTTAATTTTGCAATCGTTAATTTAATAAATTTTATTCATCAACTCAATTTCAAACACATTTTGTAAAACCTAAAGTGGATGACATTTGATGCTATTACAAATTTTTTCTCATTATATATAGACCACCTTGTTTAATTTTGCAATCGTTAATTTAATAAATTTTATTCATCAACTCAATTTCAGACACATTTTGTAAAACCTAAAGTGGATGACATTTGATGCTATTACAAATTTTTTCTCATTATATATAGACCACCTCGTTTAATTTTGCAATCGTTAATTTAATAAATTTTATTCATCAACTCAATTTCAGACACATTTTGTAAAACCTAAAATGGATGACATTTGATGCTATTACAAATTTTTTCTCATTATATATAAACCACCTCGTTTAATTTTGCAATCGTTAATTTAATAAATTTTATTCATCAACTCAATTTCAGACACATTTTGTAAAACCTAAAGTGGATGACATTTGATGCTATTATAAATTTTTTCTCATTATATATAGACCACCTTGTTTAATTTTGCAATCGTTAATTTAATAAATTTTATTCATCAACTCAATTTCAGACACATTTTGTAAAACCTAAAGTGGATGACATTTGATGCTATTACAAATTTTTTCTCATTATATATAGACCACCTCGTTTAATTTTGCAATCGTTAATTTAATAAATTTTATTCATCAACTCAATTTCAAACACATTTTGTAAAACCTAAAGTGGATGACATTTGATGCTATTACAAATTTTTTCTCATTATATATAGACCACCTCGTTTAATTTTGCAATCGTTAATTTAATAAATTTTATTCATCAACTCAATTTCAGACACATTTTGTAAAACCTAAAGTGGATGACATTTGATGCTATTACAAATTTTTTCTCATTATATATAGACCACCTCGTTTAATTTTGCAATCGTTAATTTAATAAATTTTATTCATCAATTCAATTTCAGACACATTTTGTAAAACCTAAAGTGGATGACATTTGATGCTATTACAAATTTTTTCTCATTATATATAGACCACCTTGTTTAATTTTGCAATCGTTAATTTAATAAATTTTATTCATCAACTCAATTTCAGACACATTTTGTAAAACCTAAAGTGGATGACATTTGATGCTGTTACAAATTTTTTCTCATTATATATAGACCACCTCGTTTAACTTTGCGATCGTTTATTTAATAAATTTTATTCATCAACTCAATTTCAGACACATTTTGTAAAACCTAAAGTGGATGACATTTGATGCTATTACAAATTTTTTCTCATTATATATAGACCACCTCGTTTAATTTTGCAATCGTTAATTTAATAAATTTTATTCATCAATTCAATTTCAGACACATTTTGTAAAACCTAAAGTGGATGACATTTGATGCTATTACAAATTTTTTCTCATTATATATAGACCACCTTGTTTAATTTTGCAATCGTTAATTTAATAAATTTTATTCATCAACTCAATTTCAGACACATTTTGTAAAACCTAAAGTGGATGACATTTGATGCTGTTACAAATTTTTTCTCATTATATATAGACCACCTCGTTTAACTTTGCGATCGTTTATTTAATAAATTTTATTCATCAACTCAATTTCAGACACATTTTGTAAAACCTAAAGTGGATGACATTTGATGCTATTACAAATTTTTTCTCATTATATATAGACCACCTCGTTTAATTTTGCAATCGTTAATTTAATAAATTTTATTCATCAACTCAATTTCAGACACATTTTGTAAAACCTAAAGTGGATGACATTTGATGCTATTACAAATTTTTTCTCATTATATATAGACCACCTCGTTTAATTTTGCAATCGTTAATTTAATAAATTTTATTCATCAACTCAATTTCAGACACATTTTGTAAAACCAAAAGTGGATGACATTTGATGCTATTACAAATTTTTTCTCATTATATATAGACCACCTCGTTTAATTTTGCAATCGTTAATTTAATAAATTTTATTCATCAACCAATTTCAGACACATTTTGTAAAACCTAAAGTGGACGACATTTAATGCTATTACAAATTTTTTCAAATATTAATTCAATAATTAAATTTAAAAAGTTAGTTTTAGTTTTAAACGGGAGTGAAACGTTTCGGAAAATGGGCAAGGTATGTAATACAGTTATTTCGTCCCATTTGGCTTAAAAAAAGGTATAACATATGATTTCATAAAACAGCTGATTTTATGTTATAGATTAGGGCCTATATGGTAGAACAGCTGATTTTATGTTATAGATTATATGGTAGAACAGCTGATTTTATGTTATAGATCATATGGTAGAACAGCTGACTTGACGCTTATGATACTTTATTTATATTTGTTGTAATTATTTCATAAAAAGTAACTCGAGTAATCTTTTTTTTACCCAAGTAATTTTACTTAATTGACTGAGATGTTTTAAAATTTTTTGTTTATAACTTAAAAGTAACAATTGAGGATATTAGAAACATAATCGGAGCAGAATCTTTCTCCAATGAACAGACATGCATGAGTGTTCTTAAGAGAGACAGATTGTGATACAAGGGGTTGAAAGGAAGGGGTGTGTTCCAGATGGCTTGTGATTTCCGTTTGGTAGGGAGATAAGAAGATAGTACTGTTGGGGGGGATATTGAAACTAAATATCATGAGCAATCTTTAAAGTAAAGTAGGGTGTAATAAGTAGGTTTGGTCGCTAGCTAAATAGGTCTACAGATGGCTGACATATGATTACTGTATGCAATTGTTCCGTTCGATTATGCTCACCTACAAACAGGTTTTATATTTTTAAACATCATATTCTTTAAAATTTGAGCCTAACTTGTGAGTTAGGGTAACGTTAATTATAGGTAATTAAGAATGAAATATTGATAACTTTAAAATTTGAGCCTAACTTGTGAGCTAGGGTAACGTTAATTATAGGTAATTAAGAATGAAATATTGATAACTTTAAAATTTGATCCTAACTTGTGAGCTAGGGTAACGTTAATTATAGGTAATTAAGAATGAAATATTGATAACTTTAAAATTTGATCCTAACTTGTGAGCTAGGGTAACGTTAATTATAGGTAATTAAGAATGAAATATTGATAACTTTAAAATTTGATCCTAACTTGTAAGCTAGGGTAACGTTAATTATAGGTAATTAAGAATGAAATATTGATAACTTTAAAATTTGAGCCTAACTTGTGAGCTAGGGTAACGTTAATTATAGGTAATTAAGAATGAAATATTGATAACTTTAAAATTTGAGCCTAACTTGTGACCTAGGGTAACGTTAATTATAGGTAATTAAGAATGAAATATTGATAACTTTAAAATTTGAGCCTAACTTGTGAGCTAGGGTAACGTTAATTATAGGTAATTAAAAATGAAATATTGATAACTTTAAAATTTGAGCCTAACTTGTGAGCTAGGGTAACGTTAATTATAGGTAATTAAGAATGAAATATTGATAACTTTAAAATTTGAGCCTAACTTGTGAGCTAGGGTAACGTTAATTATAGGTAATTAAGAATGAAATATTTATAACTTTAAAATTTGAGCCTAACTTGTGAGCTACGGTAACGTTAATTATAGGTAATTAAGAATGAAATATTGATAACTTTAAAATTTGAGCCTAACTTGTGAACTAGGGTAACGTTAATTATAGGTAATTAAGAATGAAATATTGATAACTTTAAAATTTGAGCCTAACTTGTGAGCTAGGGTAACGTTAATTATAGGTAATTAAGAATGAAATATTGATAACTTTAAAATTTGAGCCTAACTTGTGAGCTAGGGTAACGTTAATTATAGGTAATTAAGAATGAAATATTGATAACTTTAAAATTTGAGCCTAACTTGTGAGCTAGGGTAACGTTAATTATAGGTAATTAAGAATGAAATATTGATAACTTTAAAATTTGAGCCTAACTTGTGAGCTATGGTAACGTTAATTATAGGTAATTAAGAATGAAATATTGATAATTTTAAATTACATTTAAAAGATGAAACAAGTAATTTAAACAATAATTTTTCTAAAGTAAATTCCTACTTAGGTCAATAAACAAATATTAATTTTTTGTTACTTTTTATTAAATAGACAAACTACAATTATTAGGTATACAAAAATTTCCATAACCCTTGCGTTGAAACCGCTGTTCTACCACATAACCTATAACATAAGATCAGCTGTTTTATGAAATCATGTTTTATCACTTATTTTAAGCCAAATGGGACGAAATAACTATATTGCATTCTTTGCCCCTTTTGAGAAAGTTTTTTTTATCCCTAAACTAAAACTAAAATTAATTAATTATTAAAAAATAAAAAATTAATTATTATTTGTAAACACTGTATTAACATCAATTGCCATCCACTAAAAGTTTTAAAAAATGGTTTTGAACTTGGTTGAAATTTGTACAAGATATGTTTAAGAAGTATTTGAAAAATGGTTCTAAATGTCACAAATCAAATACCTAAATTTTGTTTAAAATTTTATCCTACACTGCCTAAAGTTATACAAACATAACCTCACTTTACAAACACAATCCTTTATCGAGTAATTCTTCAGGAACTACTGCAAATTGTTACAAGGCATACCTGCTTTAACATAAGGCTAGCTACAAAGTATTCAGTTAGGTTAGGGTTGGTTATAAATACAATCTTCGGCTACCACTATAGCAGGGGTCCTCACTAGGAATAATTTGAGAGCCAAATATTTTGCATAACATATTCCTGAGGGCCGCAAGTACAAGAGGCACTAAATAACTGACAAACAGTATGATTATAACATACGTTTATTACATTACCAACATAAATATACTGTTTTGCGCATAAAAAAGCTTGAAAATGTCTATTTTTTTACTTAGTTAATTCTTTGAAGTTGATGAGCGAAATCTTTCACAGTCCTCTAATATGGCATCCATGTTGGTAGGTTGGGAAGAAACTGAAATTCTAAAAATGTTCTCAACATTCTCACTTGTTAGCCTAGATCTGTACTTGTTTTTTACAAACTTCAGCTTACTGAATGTAGATTCACAGACATAAGTAGAAGAAAAAACACACAATATTTTCTGAGCACATTCAAGTAAGTTAGGAAATTTGTCCTTTTCAACAACCCTCCGAAACTCATAGTGAGCTTTATTCTTCATCTTTTCTTCAAAAATACTTTTGAGTTCCGTATCGTTCTAAAGATCGATTAATTCATGTTTCAAATCACTTCATATCCAAAAACAGAAAGATGAGCTACATTAGCTGGTTTCATTGCCCATGGATTTTCTACCAAGCGAAATGGTACAGTTTCACGACATATCAAACATATGGCAGTGCCTTCTTTCTTACCTTTTGCACGTCTCCACCGTCACACATTAAGTAGCGTTGCGTTGCGGTGTTGCCGATACTATTGCTTGCTAAAGGTCAGTAAAGCCTGAGGCAAAGATACAGCGGGCGGGGTTTTTAACTTCAGTAGTTTGAGTAATTAATTAAGATTAGTAAAACAACGACAGATTTTCAAAACACTCAGTAAATAAATATAATATTTATTTAAGTTATAAAATATTTTGACTTCAATCCTAACATGCGGCCCGCGGGCCGCGTAGTGAGGATGCATGCACTATAGTCACTATAGGTAAACACGTGACATGTTGGGGCACTACTACAAATATTTATTTATAAATTAGAATAGAATTTAAAATTACTGTGTAGACTTTAGTTCAAAATACATCTTTGAAACTTGTAGTAAAAGTGGAGGTAAACAGGCTGAAGACAATAGAAACAAACTAACTGTCAGACGTTAGTAACCGAAAAGACTTCAGTGGGCCTGAGAGTCGAATTACAGAAGAAGTAACTGGGCGTGAATACAAATAGTTCTAAATTTATAAAAATGTTCGTCTCTAGTCGTAACCAGTCTCCTATAGGACTATATAGCCTAAATGTAAGCAAGTAGTATAGACCTATTCAAAAAAAATTTTAAAGTCAATTCCTACTTGAGTCAACAAAGAAAAATTTTACTTTAGATAGTCTACTTTTTATTAAATACTAACAGATAATATAAATGGAGAACATAACTTATGGGTTAAAATAGCTGTTCTATCACATAACTTATAACATAAAGTCAGCTTTTTTACAAAATAATATAGGCCGAATCACTTGATGTAGGCCAAATAGAACGAAAAACCTATATTGCATAGGCTACTTTACCCTTTTTGTGATTTTTTTCTTTCATATAAAACTAAAATTCTTAAACTACATTTAATTGTTATCAATAAGTAGCCTAATTGCCTAGCCCTATATATTTTAAAACATTCAAGTCAGTTCTTTGTATTTTGGTAAACAAAGATAAATTTCATTTTAGTTACTTTTTATTAAATAACTACAATTAAATTTTAATTTAATTAATGTAGCGATTAATATTTAAAAATTAAATAGGATCAATGTAGGCTACATAAAATACTTATGACAGAATTACAATAATATGTGGCAAAATATAAACAGAAAATAATTTTTAAAATGTATTAATTTAAATATTTATTGACTTAGTATTTGAAAAAAAATGGACCGACACAAAATGTCATTCATTACAAAATTTTAAAAAATGTATTTGAACTTTAAGGAATGAATAAGAAGAATTTATTAGCCCATGATAGAAATCCTGAATAACATATAGGGCCTAGGCCTAGCCTTTAGTCTAAATATATACCAGTAGGCTATATAGTGTGTATGTGTGTGTGTGTGTGTGTGTGTGTGTGTGTGTGTGTGTGTGTGTGTGTGTGTGTGTGTGTGTGTGTGTGTGTGTGTGTGTGTGTGTGTGTGTGTGTGTGTGTGTGTGTGTGTGTGTGTGTGTGTGTGTGTGTGTGTGTGTGTGTGTGTGTGTGTGTGTGTGTGTGTGTGTGTGTGTATGCGTACAGCGTGCGTAATGCTGTATAGTCTAAGAGAGAGGATCTAATTCTGAATGGTCTAGTGCTGGAAGTCATAAAGCAGTATAGTCTAAGCGAGAGGATCTAATTCTAAATGATTTATTGCTGGAAGCCCTAAAGCTGCTTAGTCTAAGGCTAAGCGAAAGGAACTAATTCTGAATGGTTTAGTATTGGAAGCTCTAAAGCTGTATAGTCTAAGCGAGAGGATCTAATTCTGAATGGTCTATAGGTGAGTAGTCCAATCAATTTTAGAGTATCAGTTTATATATAGACTAAAAAGTAACACCATTCCCTGCCAACTTAGTTTACGTGGATTAGTTTTAAAAAATTCTGATATTACGTTGAGTATTTAAGAAGTTAATACATAACATGATATCTGTTACAAGTTTTATTTCAAAATTTAAAGGAAATATAACTTGTATGGTAATAATGTAACGTTGTAGCTTCTATTATGACGGGTGAGAGATGATCATTACGGATACTGTGAGAAAGTAACGGGCTTCCGAACCGCCATTTGTACAGGGGCGCCGAGGGGCGGGGCGGCACAAAGCATCTAAGAGCGAGTGTGGTTGACGTTTTTACAATATTTACTGAACGGCCAATTACACGCACATGCTGAGAGCGAGGAAATTCGTTTACTGCTGAAAAGCCCCAGGATCGGTCGGCCACCTCAGATCTTGACAATTGCGGTGGTTTACCTTCGCATAATCCGTTTTGGGAGCATAGAGATCTTCACAGTAAAAAAGACATTCTAATTTTATACATTTGTAGTCTAGCGCTTATTTCAAAAATTTGAATGTCTAAAACAAAACTCGTGTGTGTGTGTGTGTGTGTGTGTGTGTGTGTGTGTGTGGGTGTGGGTGGGTGTGTGTGTGTGTGTGTGTGTGTGTGTGTGTGTGTGGGGGGGGGGGGTGTATGAAGGTGTGGGTGTGGGTGTGTGTGAGTGTGTGTGTGTATGTGGGTGTGTGTGTGTGTGTGTGTGTGTGGTGTGTATGGGTGTGTGTGTGTGTGTGTGTGTGTGCGTGTGTGTATGGGTGTGTGTGTGTGGGTGTGGGTGTGTGTGAGTGTGTGTGTGTGTGTATATGTGTGTGTGTGTGTGGCTGGGTGTGCGTGTGTGTGTGTGTGTGTGTGTGTGTGTGTGTGTGTGTGTGTGTGTGTGTGTGTGTGTGTGTGTGTGTGTGTGTTTGTGCGTGAGAGAGAGATGTCTATATGTAATCTTAGGTGATATTTTCCTTCATTTACAATTTTTTTTATTATTATATACAAATGTTTCTTTAAACAGGAAAATGCCTTACATTGCGTTTGCTACTTTTCGCCAACTACCTGAGCGGGCATTATCCTAAACCCCTCACTGACACATCTTACTTTGGCGACCACACCAAAGTTAGAAAGTAGGTATGCATGTAAGCAAGTAGTTACGTTTGTACAGGTGTGTTGAAGAAAGGGTTAGGCACATGACGAAAACAAAAGATGTGACCCAGCGTCCAATAGTAAGGGCAAACATCTTTTGCTTGCGATTATCAGACATTACTTTAATAAGGTTTTGAAGTGTTGGAGCTAACGTGTCCCGGTATAAAGTGAAAGTCTTAAGTGTCCGTGTGTAGCCCTCCTATTCTTAATATAAGTATAAATGTGAACAAAGTTAGATTATCAGTGAATGATGATGTATCATCGTTCCCAAAATACCACTGTGATCGCTTCCTGAACTTCTAGCTAAACCTGAACTGCTAAAAAAGAACAGGTTCTGTAATCAAGTTCACACGTACACCCTGCCCATCCCCCACTGGGTAGGTACAACCCTAGACACGACAACCACGGAACTGTCTGTACTAACTGACCGTCTCGTTCCCTAGTGCGTTCATAATTAAATAGCCCGTAATTGACTCCTACTAATAAACTCCTTCACAGTTCTGTTTCAAGGTACATTATGTGAGTCGCGCATCTCCACGGAAGTATTAATTTTACTTCCCGTGTGCGTTCCAGATTAGTGTATGCAGGAGAAGTGGTAGATCATGTCAACAATCATAGACTCACTAAAAATGTATTTGTAAGTCTCTTTCATTTCCCTCTATTATACGGACACATCAGCATAAGTGTTCTTGCACGATCTATCATGTGGTTTTTCTTGCCAGGTATTCTCATCCCGGTTTTCTTGATACACTCATGCTCGGTTTCCTTTCACTATGTTTTGACTATCTACAAAGATATTCAATATTGTTTCCTTTATTCGCAATATTGAGCACATGCTCATGTGAGACGGAAGTGGTTTAATGAAGATCCAATGAAGACTGGGCTTGTTCTGAGGGCCCAGACCCAAAGTGGCGTAGGCAGTATTACTCTCCAGAAACCTGTCGGGTATCTGCTATAGGGCTTACCCTTACATAAATGTATATTTAAAATATTTTTTTTTTCTGAACTTAGTACTTAATCTAGCGCACCTAAGCTGAAAAAAAACATTATTCTGGAACAAATCTCGGAATGACGTTACGCTAAAATCGTCACATAACTTATAGGCTATAGCCTGTAGATGAATAAATACAAGAAAGATGCGTACACCGAAATATGCGTACACCAGGAATATTGTGAAAGATGCGTACAACGAAATATGCGTACACCAGGAATATTGTGAAAGATGCGTACAACGAAGTACGCGTAGCCTAAACCAGGAATATTGTGAAAGATGCGTACAACGAAATATGCGTACACCAGGAATATTGTGAAAGATGCGTAGAACGAAATATGCTTACACCAGGAATATTGTGAAAGATGCGTACAATGAAATATGCGTACACCAGGAATATTGTGAAAGATGCGTACAACGAGATATGCGTATAGCAGGAATATTGTGAAAGATGCGTATAACGAAATATGCGTACACCAGGAATATTGTGAAAGATGCGTACAACGAAATATGCGTACACCAGGAATATTGTGAAAGATGCGTACAACGAAATATGCGTACACCAGGAATATTGTGAAAGATGCGAATAACGAAATATGCGTACGCCAGGAATATTGTGAACGCATACTTATGCTCACCTTTTGACAGATATTGAGGGTAAGCTATGGAGGTAAGAACATTTTTACAGGTGAAAAATGCGTACAACCCTTAGGCGTACACGACTATTATAAAATCATTGAGCTCCATAAATGAGTTTACATCTGAGCTTAACATACATAGGTGTCGCTTAGTTTCTCGGGGCTGGAAGTCCTTTAAAACTTAATCTATTAACATATACCTGATTTCCATCACAGGTTTTTAGGCTTTGGACAGGCAAAATATTTGAGATATCATATGCTTTCATTTTGACGTGTTTAAAACTAGCTTGTAGCGTCGGTAATTTTGTTGTTGTTTTAAATTTTCCATTAAAAAAAGTTTTATTCTCATTTTACAGATTTTTTCATTCTAATCTATATTACAACTTGACCAATTTATTTGATTTTACCATCTGATTTCTTGGGCCTAATCTAAGCCTTTTTTTGGATTTAGGAAAGTGATCTTAAACAAGACATTAGTGACAGGCGAAGTATGCGTACAATTTTAGGCGGATCTTTTAAAATCATTGAGCTATATATATGAGTTTACCTTTCAGCTAAACATAGATGTCGCTTAGTTTCTCGGGGCTGGAGATCCTTTAAGGTAATATTACTTATTAGACCTGATTTCCAGTGTATTGACTTCTAATCTATTATAATAGACTAAATTGATGGAATTTATGTGACAAAGTCATATCCTCTGAAGATCGTCTGTTTCCCCGCTGTAAATGTGCGATATGGGCGTATACTCTTCTCTTAATCTTCCTTTGCCTTGCAAATTTGTTTTTTTTTTGACACATATGAATGCTTTGTCAGGTGGTCCCAGTCACTTCCAACGCAGTTCCGTCACTATATTTTAATTGACCTGTACATATCTTTAATATTTGCTTCCGACATAACCGCGACACTATGCCATTTGCTTTATTTCTGTACTTTCGATAAGCATAGCCGAGATAATGCACCATCGGTTTCCCCTTAGTAGTAGAGTTCACCTCAATATTCACTGAACACAAAACACGCTTAAGTGAAGATTAAATAGAACTTATCACCACGACAGTTAAAGGCTAAGTGACCACTGGCAAAGTGGACAATCTTCTTTAGATCCATTTTGACAAGGAAAGTCCAATTACTATCCACTTATTAGCAAATATTTAGGGGGGTAGATGGCAACTGAAGTCTGGGTAGTACGCTTTTTTTGCTTACCAAATTTACCACTTACCCTCGTCAGTTGCTAATATTTTCTCCTCATATAAGCATATTTCACTGTACACATTTATCGCGCCATCAGTTGAATAGCCTATACACATTTATTATATACAACAGCATTTTATACAACAGCTGATTCTATATTGTTTGTTATGTTGTAGTACAGCTGTTTTATCAAAGCAATTACGTCACTTTATTTATTGTACATTAATAAGTTGATTTGTTAATGTGGAAAATATTTTAACACTTATTAAATATATTAATTTTTATTTCAATAAATTTTATTACAATTAAATCAGTTTAGTGATAAAAAGTTTTATATTTTTATTCCAATGTTTTTAAATGAAAACATTTTTAGAGACGTCTAACACCTTTTAATAATAGATTTCATTTAAACTGAGGAAAGTTCGTAAATTTTTCAACGTGTAAAACCTTTATTACCTAGATTCTTAAAATGAAGTATTTAGGCCTACGTATGCCAGTGTTATTTTTTTTGTTTTCTTATAGTTCTACTTAGGCCTAAGTAAGAAATTGTATAGGTTTAACCTATAGATTCATTGAATGCCTTTGAAGAATATTGTTTTAAACAAATTTAAATAATTTCTGTTGTGAAAAAAGTAACATGAAAAAGTTATACAAATTAATAACATTATCAATTAAAAACTTTTGATCATGACAAATATAGACTAGCTAATTAGCCTATATATTTATGGTCATTTAAATAGAAAGACCCCAAGTCCTTTATTGAGGCCTATGACCTACTTATCCGCTGAAGCAAATAATTTGATTTTAATTTATAATTTACAAAATACTTAATGCCCATCAACAAGAAACTCTTTAAAATTTTCATTACATTCCAAAATAAACACAGATTAAAAAAAAAAACAAATTACAAATAAGTGGATACATTTCTGTTGTAAAGCAAACGGGAACTGGGGCGAAACGAGGGAGGAAGCGGGGTTTAAAAGGAGCCCGGGGGAAGGAAGGAATCATAAGAGAAAAGAGGGTAAGGTAGGCGGTACGTAATGAGATTTTTGTGATGTTATGTGAAATGAACAACTGAAAGATTCGTAACCAATTTTCTGAAGCCATGAGTCTTTTATAAAGAGGTAATTTCCTATACACTGTCGTCAATTGCAAAATCCAATAGCGTGAAATTACAAAGTTGGGAAGGAAATCATCGAGCTAAGGTTTAGTGGGTGGTTTGGGGGAGAGAAACGGATTTCAGTTTGTTATTGATGAAATCATACTAATAATAAGTTAACCCAAAGGCGATTAGAAGCTAGCGCTCTGTAATTAGTATGGGAAAAATTCTACAAAAAAAATATCCCTACAAAAAAAAACTCCCGGGCATTGACAGACATAACTTTGAACTCATAGTACGTAATATTTGTACCAATTTTCTCTATTATTAGTATGACGGAAAACCTAAATATCTTTACATGCAAGACAGACCTGGACAATATAAGACTTCATTATATTTTGTCATATTTTTAAAGTTTTTTCTATAATTAGTGTGAAGGAATTCTAAAGCCTAAATATACCTACATACAAGGAACTCTCTGGTTCTCCCTGAAATATCTTTGAACTCATGTTATATTGTCATGTTTGTCAGTTTCATCTATAATTAGTGGGAGGGAATTCTAAAAGTTAAATATCCCTACATGCAAGTATGACCTGGACAATGAGAAAATTAATTTTTAACTCATATGATAGTGTATGTCATTTTTACCAACATGGTATATAACAGTGTGAGGGAATTCTAAAAGTTAAATACCCCTACATGCAAGTTTTTTATTTTCTGGCAAAAAACCTATCAAGGTTATCATCGCCTAACTAAAGTTTTATTTTAAATGTTTCAAAATAAAAGTAACCAAACTAAACAAAATAAAATAAAATAAATGTTTATTACTAATTGTAACTAAAACTAAAGAAACTAAAATTATACATAATTTAAATATTATTAAATAAATTCAGGTGGCATAAGAAAGCGATGACACGGTCGATAGCCGTGACATCGACCCTTAAAACCACCTTCAAACTACCTCGAAGATCGTAACGTATATACAAATCGCTCAACTCATCACAATCAAGCAGGATGTGCTTGATTGTAATATTACTTCTACAAAACGGACATAGTGGTGGATCCTCATGTCGCATCAACCATCCATGCGTTAAGATAGAGTGGCCGATGCGAAGTCGAGTAACCACCACTCGTCCCTCAGCTTGTTTCTATTTACATTTTGCCATTATTCATTCCAAACAGAGAATAGTATAGTTTTAACATTGCATACGAAATCTGATGCCATCACACGTTGTGCCGATGGCACCATATTTGTAGCTAATTTTGCACCTTCATCTGCTTTAGTGTTTCCAAATATTCCGCAGTGACCAGGCACCCAGAGAAATGACACCTCGATACCCCGTAATTGGAGCCTGTGTATTGAGCACAAGATGTCTCCAACTAATGGGTTCTTAGTGTAAATTCCCTGAATAGCCTGGAGAGCACTTTTGGAATCGGAACATACAAGATATTTAGATGTTGCAGACGGAATTGATCTTAAAGCTTGGAAAATTGCATAAAGTTCTGCAGTAAAAACGCTACAGGCTGAGGGTAATCCATAAGTGAAAGTTTGTCCTTCCATATAAAATGCACAACCTATCCCATTGTCCAGTTTTGAACCGTCTGTGAATATAGTCACAGTATGTTGGTGAGTTTGTTGTATCTGCAAAAACTCCTGACGATAAATAACGTCAGGAGTAATGTGTTTTAGGTAGCTGGACAATGAGAAGTCAAATTTTAGCATTCGTATTACCCATGGAGGGATGTAGCATGATGTTCGAATATAGGCGGAAGTTCTAAATTTAGATTGCTAAAAATGCGCAACGTTCTTATTCCGAAAGGAGCAGTTGAACGTTGACGCTCATTGTAACGATCCTCGAGGTGGTTATCAAAAACTACTTTGAATGCCGGATGTTTGCATACAGGTTCTGTCTGCTCCCCAATTTGTACCACTTAGAACTCTCAACATATCCAATATCTTGCTGCACCAGGTCCTCAAATCACGCACATGCGGACTCCATGAAAGTCTTTTATCTAATAAAAGACCCAAAAATATCACATTATCCGCGGTCTGAAGCCGCGTACCATCAAGATAAAGGATAAAGGTTCCTGGTGTTGCTTGCAACGACTAAATGCTATACACTGGGTCTTCGAAGCCGAAAACTTGAAGCCCGTAGATTTGGTCCATTCTTGCAATTTATTAATGACTAATTGTAAGGATCTTTCCGCTGTTGCCATACTTCTAGCAGCCACATATATGCAAAAATCGTCTACAAACAAGGAACAGTGGACCGGTGACTGTACGTTTGAAGCTCAACCTGCCACCCTGTGGTACACCATTCTCTAGTTCGTAACGATCAGAATATATGCCTCCTAGACGTACACGGAAAGTCCTGTTATTCAAATAATTTTGTATAAAAGCAAGAATGTTACCTTGTATACCCCATGATTTCAATACGTTCAAAATGCCTCTTCTCCATGCCATGTCATATGCCTTCTCAAGGTCAAAGAAAACAGCTACCAGTGTTTGTCGTAAGATGAAGGCATTCTGTATAGCTGACTCCAACAAAATCAATTGGTCAACTGATGAACGTCCTTGTCTGGAACAACACTGGACTTAGTAAGAAGTTTGTTTGTTTCTAGATACCAGACAAGACGACGGTTGACCATCTTCTCCAGTAGTTTGCATAAGCAGCTGGTCAGAGAGATGGGTCTGTAACTACTGGGATTAGTTTTGTCCTTTCTTTGTTTTAGAAGAGGAATTATTGTCGCTTCTAACCATGCATCGGGAAAACCGTGCTCCCTGAATATACGATTGTATATCCGAAGGAGAACTAGTTTTGCCGGCTGTGGCAGATTTTTAATCATGGAGTATACAATATCATCCGGGCCTGGAGCTGAATCCTTCGTTGACGAGAGAGCCGACTCTAGTTTATCGATAGAGAAATGGATATTCAAACACGAGTCTTCAGACAATCCAACGGTGAAAGGTAAGGCTTCCTGTTTACTTTTGTACACCTGGAAGGCGTCCTTGTATGCAGAAGATGAAGAATATTTTGAGAACGATAACGCTAGCACATTGGCAATTTCCTCACTGTCCGTGGTCATAACCCCATCCGGATGCCTCAATGACATTAATGGCATTGGAACGGAATGCCACAGACGGATCGTAATTTCTTCCATACTGTAGATGGAGCTGCAGTTCTTGTAATTGTGCCAATGTACTGCGACCGCGATTCTCGTTTACTTTGCCTAAATATTCTCCTTTCGCACGGAAGATTTTATATTTTTCCAGGTTCTGATTTGTTGGATTTCTTTTGAACTGGTTCAAAGCTTTTCGTCGTAAACAAAGGATTACAGAGCAATCATCATTCCACCACGGAACAGGTGGTCGCCGTGGTTTTGATGAGGTTTTCGGTATTGCCTTTCCGGCGGCATTCAAAATAGTTTTGGTAATTGAATTTACCATGTCATCAATTGGAGCCAGGTCTTCCACTTCCAGTGGTTCTAGATCTTGTGAGAATTGTTCCCAGTTGGCTTTTTTCAAGATCCAACGGGGATGTCGATCACAACAGGGTGAGGAGTCATACAAAGAGATCTCAATGGGAGTACCAAGTATGACCTGAACAATGATAGACTTAATTTTTAACTCATATGATAGTGTGTCATTTTTGCTAACATGGTATATAAACATTGGAGGGAATTCTAAAAGTTAAACATCCCTACATGGAAGTATGACCTGGACAATGCTAGATTTAATTTCAAACTTATATTATATATCATGTTTGCCAGTTTAGTCTAAAATAGTGTGACGAAATTCTAAAACCGATATATCCCTTCAAGCATGGAAGTCTCGGTCAATCCCTGAAATAACTTTGCACTTATGATGCAAGTAATGTTTGCCAATTTGTCTATAACTATTATGAGGTTATCCCTATACACAAAATATCCAGGAGGATCCCAGACCTGACTCCGAACTTCTACCAGGCCCTACGTGTTTATAATGTCGCGTGTTCCCAATTGGTTAAATTTTGCAGTTTTACTGTTTTCATAAATTTATATTTCTATAATAACTAAATCTATCCTAACTGGATATTTGTTGGTGTGTTGTAAAATAGCTATAGGTCTATTCTATTGTAGTGTAAGATAATCATCTAGCCCTATTTTGTTAAACGCACTCTACAAAACCTATACACGTTTGTGTTAGCGGGCACACTGAAGATATTTCCTGCGAATTTATGTTTGCCTAACCTTAAAAATCACTCTTATTCTTGTTTATATAGAATGTTTGAGTAATTTATATGACAACGAAAACTCGAAGTGATTTCAGAGTTAGTAATTCTTCAAGACTAAATTAGCAGACAAGTGGTTTTTATTGCATGTTGTTTAGAACTGCATACAGCTAAAAAACATGAATTACGCTTACTCACCACTGAACTCTTTTGGGAAAGGTGCCCTCACATAAACTAGGGCAGGCCTACTTAAGTTTTATATAAGCTGACTGGTATTGAACAGTTTCGAGAAAGCGTTTTTAATAAAAAGATTTTCCGATGAAATAGAGAAATAGAAGACTAGTTTTATAATGCGAAGCACCAAAACTGTTACTGAATACAAGCTACGGAAGACCTCACACTCCCAAACGCACTTCAAACTATTAGTCTACTACATGTGTAAGCTCTTCCAAGGCGTTAATGCGACACTGCAACACCAGAATCCACCAAAGTAATCAGAAGAATGGGCACAGTAACGACATCATGAAAAAAGAACGAAGAAACATGAGGAAAATATCACGAACAGTCCTCAGAGCATTGTGTAAAGCAACCCTTAACGGAACTATCCACGGTCAGTTACATATAAGTACATTCAGAAACATACAAGTGATTTTAAGTGAACATAAATGCATTCTGAGGTAAAATATTTCACACAGTACACGAATACAGACCTAGCAAGAAACATTTTAATTTGTCTATCAGTAGCAAACAAAAGGAGTGACACAAAAGAACTTAAAAGTAGACCTATTAAAAAAAAGACTTTAAATTGGTATTGGTGCAGGACAAAATAACAGAATGTTACTTAACAGAGGAAAGGAGAAAACAATTTGAGTTTATGAAGAAATTTGAAGGAAAAAGATGAATATGGGCTCTCTAAATAGGAAAATAATGTGAAATGTTGATGACATCGTCTATGTAATATCGTAAAATGGAATAAATAAATCAGGTAGGGCCTGTACACTTGAGTGTTTTTACAAATAAATAAAGTTAGAGCGTTAATAATTTTTAATAGAATACAGAGCCCAACTGGAAATACATTAGGATATTTCTTAGTATTGTAGCTTATTAAGCGTCTCTCAATCGCTTTTAAACACCTATACACTTTACGTATAAGCACACTTGCGTTAAGTAACCCTTATTGTAACTCTGAGGTCGTCAGACTCGGGTCCTACAAGTGGGATAACTCTTCCGGAAACACTGTCCCCATTCAGAGTCGAAGACTGCACTAAGCGCTACTTGAGTTTTGTGTATTAGTGAGTATTGATTATAGTATACGAAGCGACGATAAGAAACATTGTATGAATTATACACCTTGTGTATATTATACACTTTTATTCACACACACACACACACACACACACACACACACACACACACACATACACACACACACACACACACACACACACACACACACACACACACACACACACACACACACACACACACACACACATTTTGCTACATATATTTAAATAATTATATGTTTTAATTATATGTTTAAATAATAATATTATTAATATATTCTTACTATTTATTAGGAATATACTGTGGTTGAATTTAATAATAAATACACAAAAACCTCTTAACCATCAACTTTAATAAGGTATTTTTGTAAAGTAAATCAGTTTATGTATATTATTCCTCTGAGGATGGTAACTTGGTAACTCTGAGGATGGTAACTTGGTAAATATACATAAAGGTAAAATAAAGAAAGTTTGTGGTTAGAGGTTTTTGTGTATTTATTATTAATATAGTCTAATAGGCTTTTCATCTAAATTAAGATATTTGTTATGCTTTTCATTCATTTTTTTGGCATTTCCAACATATTTTTTTGACAATCATTACATTTAATTAAACCCTCTTCTTTGATAAATATTTCTCGTTATATAATTTATAGCATAACCTATTCTAAACTAACCTTACATTTTATTTATTATACGGTATAAATAATGTGTGTACTTTATACGCTATTATTATCAGTGAATGGTTTTTATATTTGTAATTTAAATTATTTAGTTATAAATTACGTTTAATTTCAAGTTCTATTATATACAATTTTTTCTAGATTTTCTTCTTTCTAGTTTTATCCTTATCACTTTTCTTAATATTTTACTAAACAACATCAATTGTTTACAACAAAATATACTCCATAGAAAATTTCTGTATTTTTCAGTTCCTGCTATTATTTCACACTCTCTTTATATATATATATATATATTGTTCAAATTTTCAATCGGTAATAAAATACCTTCTATTCATTCACTCAAGGTACCAGATATTATTTTTTAACTTGTAGTGGATGACACTTCATGTTAATAGAGTTTTTAAAAATAATAATTCAGTAATTCAAATTTAATCAAATATTTTTAGTTTTATATGGAAGAAGAACTTTTCACAATAGGTGAAAGTATGAAGTTTAGACCTAAAATATGCATTTGGCCTAAAATAAGTGATAACATATGATTTCATAAAACACCTGATTTTATATTATAGATAATGTGGTAGACAGCTGTTTTAACGTAGACCTATAGGTTATGTTAATTTATTTATAATAATTGTATTTATTTAATAAAAAGTTACTAAAATAAATGTTTTTTCTATGTTGAAGTAGGAATTGTCTTTAAAAGATCTTTTGTTTCTATTACTTGTTTGTTTTTATGCCCATGTATAAATCCTATTTCATCTGCATGTGCTACGGTGTTTACTATTTATAATAATTATTTTTTTAAGTATAAATTGGAAACAAATCATTTTATACTATGTCCTTATATTCAATAACAATTTTAAAATAGTTTAATAAACTTTTATTTTAATATTTTTTTGTAAAAATATACTTAAGTTATAGAAAAAATATAATAACCTATAAAAATAAAGCACAAACTGTCCTAATGCTTTCTTTAGTTTATGCACACACACACATACACACACACACACACACACACACGCAAACATACACACACACACACACACACACACACACACACACACACACATACACACACACACACACACACACACACACACACACACACACATACACACACACAAACACACACACACACACACACACACACACACACACACACACACACACACACACACACACACACACACACACACACACACACACACACACACACATACACACATACACACACACACACACACACACACACACACACACACACACACACACACACACACACACACACACACACACACACACACACACACACACATATATATATATGTTGTACAAGTTGAAATAAATAACAGATGATTTTCATGATTACTTGCCATAAGAGAAATGTATGCAATGAATGTATCTATTGAAAATATTTTTTCACGAATAAAGTTATTAATTTTGCCTTTTGTTTATTTTCATCTGTTCTTATAATGTGTTTTACATTTTTTTAAACATGGAACACATTTTATATGTTCTGTAGAGCGCGCCACCGGAATTGCACTGACGGAACTGTCAACACATATTGACGAACGGCGGCTTCGGTGAAAAATGAAAAACAATAGGGGAGGGACGGCCATCTGTCGTTAAACTGCTCGCTAACTTCGTTACGACGCATAACTCGGGTATTTTATTTTGTCGAGTCAAACGCATTTTATATACACTTCAATTTTCCACTGTGAATGGGTGACGTGAGGGGGGAATTCAATTTAGAACTCATTTCGCGAAGCACGGCGGAATATTGTTTAGAGAGTTTATTAAATGACAATAGTGTAGATAATGTGATTTTTTCTTCCCCACTCCAGCGTCGAAGCAAGTCAATAGTGAAAACGGTTTTTCATATTCGCTAAATGACAACTGGCGACGTGAAGCCGAATACGGTGCAACTAGATCCTCTTTACATCGCATCTTTCTTTCTCTTGTTTGTTTCTTATTGTCGCTTGTGTTCAAATAATTTATGTTTTTATTGCTATCGATGTAATTTTGTCAGTATCGATTATTATTTCCAAGATGTTACAATCTTTACTACTAACTTAATATTAGTTTAATCCTTAATATTTTACATATAAAGTAATCATTGATAATAATATTAATCGATAATTATTGATAAAAAACAAATTACCAATAAAGTAATTATTAACATAAATGATTTGTTCATAATAAATTTAATGGTAATATATTATAGTTTTAATACGTCACTATAACACTTGAAGCTTAAGCTTAAGCTTTTTATTCATTTTTTTTACTCAAGCGCTCCTTTAATAATAAAAAAAATTCCGAAACATGTAAAACACCAAATCTAATAAATTGAGTTACATTCACTTTTTCATAAGTGTGTTCGTTTTTTGTTTTCTTCAAAATTTTCTGTAATTTTTATTACTTTTTTAGTATTTTGTATAATATTCACAATTTGACAGATATTTGCGGATTTTTCTATTATTTTATTAATAATGATGACTATTAATTATGTTCACGTTCAATTATCAAATCCACCAAAACAGCTGTTTCTTACCCGAAATATGGTCTCCCTAACGTAGTTAATGAAAACCATCTGTACGACTTGGTTACGAAAACCTACTCGTAGCGACCTTAACTTAGGATAGGTTACAAGTATGAATTTAATCTTTTAAGAAAAACAGAGTACAACGCATACGAGACAAGCCAAAACATTCCCTCATTCAACTCACTGTTTCACAGTGAGATAATATTTATAAGGTTAGCTGCGGATATTTTTCTGTTTATGTTCTTGAGGTTTCATGGACGGTATTTGTAACAATGTGTTCGTAAGACATAATTGTGCCATTCTGGTTTTTGTTATTAGGCCTACTGATTTTGTAAAATCTGTCGGTTGTTTTAAAATACCTGAATTTTTGTTTTGTTGAAAGGATATATAATAAAATCCTAGATAAATTTTTTAGCATGTAAAAACTTAACGTGAAAAACATTTTAAAATCCCAGTTCAATAATTAGTAGTCAATCACATGAATTTAATATTAATTGATTTTAGGAAAGATTTGAACAGGTTATGTGTGAGGACATATTGGTGTACACTCTACAGTTTGTACATTTAGGCTATATGCAAAAGCCACATAACTAGACGTGATGTTAAAAGTGTTGAATTTTTCCTTTATGGTTGACATTATAAACTAAATTTCTGACTCATGTTTCCTTTACAGTGGTTTAAAGATATAATATATATGTCAGTCCTAAGGTGATGTTACTCCACCGTAACTCAACATTTAAAAAGTTAAGGTAGAACGTTCTTTCAATTTTAAATTTTCCTCTTGCAAAAGAAAAGGGTAGAACTGTACAATTACTCACTTGAAACTTTTACAAATAAAGTTTACTTAGAAAGTCCTGATAATAATAACAGAAATTCGTTTAAGTAAAATTGTTTATAATTTTTTAATATAATTTATGTGCGTTTATAATTGACATTTAATATATTATAAAACAGATTTCTTCGTTTGAATTATTAACTTGTTAACCGTCATTATTACAGTGTCTAGTCTTGAATGCGGAAAGTGTCTTATACGATAAACCAAACTTACTAAACACTTCAAAGAAGAGAATAAATTTTAAAATAAAATTGTTTAATCAAATTGTAGAAAAAAATAAAAAGTCACAAAAAAATAATAAAGATAATAAAGACAAAGTCTATTAAATTAATTGTACGACTTGCAAGTAATAAAAAATATGGCGGTCAGACTAAATACGTTTCAAGTGGTAGTAATAGAAATTGAAACAGCTTCTTCAAAATATCCAAGATGAATGTATAAACATGTTATCGGTAGTAATAAAAAAACAATTTTATTGGAGCGTGCAAAAATCTTGCACAATGAATCTAATTGAGAAAGGGAGATGAAATGGTTTATGCAAAAAATATAAAAAAAATTATATTAATAAAACAAAAACCAATTTAAAACTCATTAAAATTGCTTATAATTCTATCATAGATAAAATGTAAGCCTGCATTGTGGTGTACAGACCAAAGACAACACAAAATATGACAAAACCGCCAAATATTTGAGCAATATTGTTGGATTAATTCTATATTCATGGCTGCCTTTGTGAGTTAGTGAAAACCGTTACATTATACATATAAAGGCTTTGTTGTTTCTTTACATGGAATTATGTCATATTCGAATTTATTTTTTGATGTAGGTGTTTTGTAAATTGCATTTATTAGTTGTCTTATTAGTTGACTTAATTTTTTTGCATTATATGTTGCAAAGGATATTATAGTTAACAATTTGTTTTAAAGACGATTCCAATTTAGAATCGAAACATAAAGTTTTATGAACAATTTGGTTAGATTAGGCTAGGTTAGGTTAGGTTAGGTTACGTTAGGTTAAGTTAGGTTACGATAAGTTGGATTAGGTTAGGTTAGGTTACGATGAGTTAGATTAGGCTAGGTTAGGTTAGATTATGTTAGGAAAGGTTAGGTTATTTTAAGTTTATGGTCTACAACGGTTAATTAGAAACCCCTAATATAAAAAAATAATAATAATAAAGTCAATTCCTACATATGTCAACAAAGAAAAAATGTTATTTAGTTACTTTTATTTAATAATTACAATTACTATAGATATGTATAAACATATGACAAATCAGAATATTCGTTTTCAAAACTGAAAGCGAAATGAATTATTAAAAGTAATAAATTAAACTTAAATAGTGAATTAATTTTTGGAACAACTATATTAACATCAAGTGGCATCCACTACAAGTTTAAAAAAATGCTTTTTGAGCTTGAATGGATGAACAAAAAGTGTATTATTATTGATAGAAAATTTCAACGATTTATATATATATAGGGCGAGTATGAACTAATAGTAGAAATTGCAAAAAATATACACACTGAAAGAAGGCAGATATAGACCAAACCAGGAACCTCGAGAAGGTTTAAACCCATAGACAAAGTGCTAAGCACCTGAGCGTCTGAAACCATGTAGATCTATTCATAAGTGGGCCTACAGCCTATTTGTAGAAAATATGTCTGTTATTTCTATTTGTGCACCAGTGTTTACCCTAGTTTGCGTTTTGTTCCAATCTGTTACTGTAACTGACGCAAACTTATGATTTCCATCGGTTTAATTAAACTAGGAAAGTTTATAATTTTCAAGTTCACAGCGTGGATCTCGGAATCGCTTCAAACAACGTGGATCATTTAACTGAAACACGAACTCCACTTCCTTTTTACAAATTTCCACAAAAGCCTAAGCTTTACCTTTGGTTGGCCTCTGTCTGGGAAACTGGTATCTTCAGATTTAGTAAGAGCTTGAATCTCTTCTCCCCTTAATGCCATTGGCTGTTGTATAAACACCTAAATTGTCCCGATATTGATCTGCGGTCGGCAATTCTGCCCTGTATTTCCGCAATATTCCTGTAGGACAATGTGAGTGTAGACTCATGGCGTGATAATGGCACAGTAGAGCGGAAACGGGCTGTCAATCAGTCCCAAGATACGAATAGCTACAATGTATTCACAGCCTGTATTGTCGATACGTTCTCACGTAGTTTAGACCTCAGCTTACTTATGTTCCATCTCGCTTACACACACCTTCTAATACTGTAATATTTTATTAATATTTACCTAAAATCACTACTTAATATTAAACTAATTAATCACCTTTAAGAAATAATTTCGATTGTAATAATTAATATTTACCTCCAAATTCATTACCAACGCTATTATTCAAAATTTTATATCGTAAATGACACAATTTACTAAATTTAGGAATAACGCATCTATATTTTAAACCTATTTAAGGATTGAAAATAAAATATAATGTTTTGCCGATTTATAGATTCAGTAAAGATATTTATGAATAAAAAGTTATACTAGGTAAGACTATAATATAAGCAGTATGGAGATACTCGTACAACTAAAAATACATCGCGTAACGAAGTTATGTGAAATTTACTTATTTACAATCTTAAGAGTCGTTTCGAAAAGTTTTTTACATCTTCAGGTTTAAGTACTCAATAAACAAATTAAAGTTCACAAAAATAATAAATATCTTACAAACACTTAATAAAAGTGGTCTATTGACACTTGGTATGATAATAAAGTTATTCATAAACAAGATAATATAATAATACATTTATAAAAAGTAGGAAAATTATAAGAAGTTAGAATCCTATCTTAATTGTTAAATTTATAATAGTAAAAGATTTACATATAGACCCTACTTATAGATAACAACTTGGATCAACTATTTTGTACTTTTTTCATTTAAAATTAATAAAACTTACTAAATATAAAACTTATTATTAATAATCATATGTACATTTCGTTTACAAAGCAATCATATTCAGAAAGAATAATTACACTTCTATACTTTGGTCCTATAGAGGCAAAGTTCACTTTCTCCAATTTTTTTACATACATGAATCTTATAGGACATTCGTAATGACAATGTTTCTGCATTCCGTTTATTAATTCACACAAAAAATATTTATTCATAACCAACAAAAATATTATTTCTAAGTTCTTTAATAAATTCTTCAGAGGTTTTTGACCGTTCTGAAAAATTATCTGAGTGGGAGATAGTGCGCTTTGGTTCTAGAGGACTCACTTGTAACTACAAGCAGTTACTCTTCTAATGATTTTTTTTGTATGTGATTGCTTTGCAAGCGAAATTTATGAAGGATTTAAATAAAAATTCTCCTGATTAAGAGGTTATACTAGAAAAAAAGAATTTATATAGTTTAGGAAAAAATTTAAATTATAATTTGTGTACTTAGAATAAAAGAAAAAAATGAGTGTTTGAAAGGTTGCAAAACAGTTTGATTAAATACAATTTACTTGTCACGAAAAACAAACGAACTATTCAATTCCTAATATTGGTTCACACTCCTAATATTGGTTCACTATTGGTTCACTATATACAAAGATATATATATATTGATATATCTTGTTAAAATTTTCAATCGTAATAATATACTTTTTATTCATCCACTCAAGTTCAAATACATTTTAAAAATTTGTAGTGGATGACAGTTTTATGGTAATAGAGTTTTTTCCAAATATTACTCATTAATTAAACTTAAACATGAAATAATTTTAGTTTTATATGAGAGAAAAAGGTTTCACAAAAGGGGCAAGGTATGCAATATAGTTATTTCGTCCCATTTGGCTTAAAATAAGTGATGGCGTATAATTTCATAAAACAGCTGAGTTTCTGTTACAGGTTATGAGGTAGAACAGCTGTTTTATCGCATTGGTTATGTTACTTTATTTAGGTTATAATAATTGTAATTATTTATTAAAAATAACTACAATTTTTTAAAAAATGGCTGACCTGAGTAGGAATTTACATAAATATTTTATTATATTACTTGTTTTCTTATGTCTCTGCGAGTGAATGAAATTTATATTATTTGCTACACTGCGTTCAGCTTCAAGTTCCAAACACTTGGCGATTATGCTGTACTTTTGAAGCGTAAAATCCGTAAACAGTCTCTCCTCTCTCCAAATTGGTAATACCGTAATTTGTAAACGTTGTCACGCCGGTGTTAAGTAGAAAATAGGGTCATCTTGGGATTTGGAGCGCTTGCTTTGTGGCTAAACTATGCGATATTTGGATCCGGTGTTTAGGGGCTTAAGCACAAGGCCCTTTCTCTGAGCCAACCATTGTTTGACACAATGCTACAGTACAAACACGGACACGGCACTTTGTAACTTAAGAGGGTTTTGTAAGTTTATCTACCGGCTGACCACGTCTCGCGCCGCCTCACCACATTGAACTACTGACAGCCCATTGTCCTTCATTATAGATTTAATCTCGGTGCACGGCGTATCTGTGTTACGCAAGATAAGGGAAGAAGTCTGATACTATGTGTGCGAAGTATACCTTCCAGTGCCTTCCGTATCTCTGCTACGTCGCTGGATTGCTCAAGGTTTTAGATATCCTTTGAAACGTTCTTTATATAAGTCTACATCTTTTCGCACAATACATTATGGACAGATATTACGTTAGTTCTTTTTTAATGTTTTAAATAATGTCTATATTTACTTATAAATCGAAATAATAAAATCCCTTTATTTAAAGTATTAAACACAAATGTTTTAGTAAACAATAAAATGGGACGCTTTAAAAAATAGTTTAAAAATATTTGAATATTTTTGTTGCAATTAAATTGTGTTTATTACTATATTTTTATAATAATGTACCATTCTTGGCATTTAAATGGTTTAGGAGAGATAGAGTAGAGATCTCTTGCGTGGGTCTTGGAGTGTTTAAGGAAAGTAATTCAGCCAGCGCTCCACGCTTCTACAGCAATTGGGTTGATGCTCCTAAGACCTAACCTATATGTTTATTACTATATTTTTATAATAATGTGCCATTCTTGGCATTTAAATGGTTTAGGAGAGATAGAGTAGAGATCTCTTGCGTGGGTCTTGAAGTGTTTAAGGAAAATAATTCAGCAAGCGCTCCACGCTTCTACAGCCCTTGGGTTGATGCTCCTAAGACCTAACCTATATGTTATTTAACCTTATGTATATCACAGATTTCACTGGCTAAGTCAACCTGGTGACTAAGAATCTCAGAAAAACTGTGTAGCATTTTCGAGGATCGAACCTGCGACAATTAGATCAGTAGTTAAATATTCAACCCATTATATCATTCAAGACCTTATTTATTTCATTAGATTCGTTTATTAGACTTTTCATGTCAGTATTTTCTTTTTTTGAGGTGAAAATGCAATTTTTTGCGTATCTACTTTCGGAGTTAAGTTTATCATTACATTCTCCAGCCCACTAATTATATATAGGCCTATATATATATATATATATATATATATATATATATATAGACACACATTATATAAAAATGAATAAAATTATTTCAATACAAGAAATGATTTAAGTTATATACAACGAAAATATGATTGTTTTATTTATGTAAAACAAGTATTGTATCATTGTTTTACCTGAAGATGCTAATACATTTATTAGCGAAAAGCTTGAAAATATATAAATTAAAAAGTTTCTTGTATTTGAAATATTTTTATTCATTAATTGTATGATGTTATTTATTAAATAATTATATGGTATCACCATATTTAATACATACACACATATATAAATATATATATATATATATGTGTGTGTGTGTGTGTGAGTGCGTGTGCGTGTGCGCGCGCGTGTGTGTGTGTGTGAGGACGCAGAGTGTGTATGTGCGCGTGCAGTGTTGTGTGTGTGTGTGTGTGTGTGTGTGTGTGTGTGTGTGTATGTGTGTGTGTGAGGACGCAGTGTGTGTATGTGCGCGTGCAGTGTTGTGTGTGTGTGTATGTGTGTGTGTGTGCGTGTGTGTGTGTGTGTGTGTGTTTGTGTGTGTGTGTTTAAAGAAGTCTTGTCTTTTAATTTTGAAATTGGTAACATAAAAAATACGAGTGGATAGAACACAACTATAACATTTTTAATAACATATATTTCTATTTCACAATACAAGGGCTTTACTACAATTTGTAGGAAACATGTTTATAACTTCAACATTAGGTATAGTTCGGCTATTAAAATTTGAAAAAAACTATTAAAAACTAAAGGATTTTCCATTATGACGGTTAGGTATGCCTTAATTGTGAGTCTTATTCCAGTCAATGGCTTTACTTTGGCTGCGTAGGAGGTATAGGTTTTTATAATTAAATGTAATTAATTTATTTTGATACTTGTAAATTAAATTACTGTTAAGGACAAAAACCAAATAACCAAAACGTATCAAATCTTTGTACCCCATAATTTAAAGACATTTGGAAAATCGAGCCCAATAAAAATAGGAACTAAACCAAAATCTGTCTAAAGAGGGCCCAGTTTAAATATTTTTAGTTGTATGTCCAATAAGACATCTTTACATTCAGATCGAACTTTATAAAGGATCTGTAAGTGGAATAAAACTTTAATTCATATTCATTGTTACTTTATAATTATTGAATTGCAAAAATACTGTTGAAGTGTAATTTTAAAAAAATGTTTAAACAATTTTTGTAAACTGATTTTAAACATGACTAAATAACGAAAATTCACTTTTGTCATTCATCCAGTCCAAAGCCTGTTTAATTTGTGATGAAAGTCAGATTATTTTGAAGTATTATATTTATATGTGACAATGGACAGTTTATGGTATACTGGGAGCGATTATGGACTGTTTTTACGAGACTCCAATTTAAATATCAAAATTCGCATGGTCGGGTACAAACTTACCCACAATACAAAAACAAACTCACCTTTCTACAGTCCAACTCGGCACCCTTCCGATCTCTCAAAGCAAACAATAACCAAAAGATGCGAGTCTGATCTGTTTGCTTTTAACAAAACACACTCTGACAAATCTTTCATCCCCAATACTTCTCTATTTAGCCTATTTCGCTAGTTATTGGTGTGGAAGGGTTGTTTATTTACTGCAAGAGGTTTAACCCATTGTCATTCTACCCTAAGTGTCTGTTCGCGTCTTCGTTATTGAATGGAAGGCGGGGGGTTTATTCTTCTGCGAGCGGGTTCGACGCGAAAATTGGCGACGCTATTGTGAAAACTCAATTCCAAAGGCGCTGCATTGGAGACGTTTCGACAAGTTCGGGGTCGATGTCGCGCTAGGCTCGAACATTCAACAACACGTAAGGTTTGTTACTTAATGAGAATGTCAGTGGCTGGAGAACGCTCGGTTCCAGGAGAAATTATTGCTGGTAAATTAGTTCACATAACGACACATTAAACACCGTAACGTAAATGTTAATTTCATTTCACTACATTACTATACAATACAGAACTAACTAACGTGTCTATGGTATCCGGTACAGATAGATTTTGTTACAAACCAGTAATATAATCAAGTCAGTTCCTACTTACGTCAAGCAACAATACATTTCACTACATTACTATACAATACAGAACTAACTAACGTGTCTATGGTATCCGGTACAGACAGATTTTGTTACAAACCAGTAATATAATCAAGTCAGTTCCTACTTACGTCAAGCAACAATATATTTCACTACATTACTATACAATACAGAACTAACTAACGTGTCTATGGTATCCGGTACAGATAGATTTTGTTACAAACCAGTAATATAATCAAGTCAGTTCCTACTTACGTCAAGCAACAATACATTTCACTACATTACTATACAATACAGAACTAACTAACGTGTCTATGGTATCCGGTTCAGATAGATTTGGTTACAAACCAGTAATATAATCAAGTCAGTTCCTACTTACGTCAAGCAACAATACATTTCACTACATTACTATACAATACAGAACTAACTAACGTGTCTATGGTATCCGGTTCAGATAGATTTGGTTACAAACCAGTAATATAATCAAGTCAGTTCCTACTTACGTCAAGCAACAATACATTTCACTACATTACTATACAATACAGAACTAACTAACGTGTCTATGGTATCCGGTTCAGATAGATTTGGTTACAAACCAGTAATATAATCAAGTCAGTTCCTACTTACGTCAAGCAACAATACATTTCACTACATTACTATACAATACAGAACTAACTAACGTGTCTATGGTATCCGGTTCAGATAGATTTGGTTACAAACCAGTAATATAATCAAGTCAGTTCCTACTTACGTCAAGCAACAATACATTTCACTACATTACTATACAATACAGAACTAACTAACGTGTCTATGGTATCCGGTACAGACAGATTTGGTTACAAACCAGTAATATAATCAAGTCAGTTCCTACTTACGTCAAGCAACAATATATTTCACTACATTACTATACAATACAGAACTAACTAACGTGTCTATGGTATCCGGTACAGATATATTTTGTTACAAACCAGTAATATAATCAAGTCAGTTCCTACTTACGTCAAGCAACAATACATTTCACTACATTACTATACAATACAGAACTAACTAACGTGTCTATGGTATCCGGTTCAGATAGATTTGGTTACAAACCAGTAATATAATCAAGTCAGTTCCTACTTACGTCAAGCAACAATATATTTCACTACATTACTATACAATACAGAACTAACTAACGTGTCTATGGTATCCGGTTCAGATAGATTTGGTTACAAACCAGTAATATAATCAAGTCAGTTCCTACTTACGTCAAGCAACAATACATTTCACTATATTACTATACAATACAGAACTAACTAACTTGTCTATGGTATCCGGTACAGATAGATTTTGTTACAAACCAGTAATATAATCAAGTCAGTTCCTACTTACGTCAAGCAACAATATATTTCACTACATTACTATACAATACAGAACTAACTAACGTGTCTATGGTATCCGGTTCAGATAGATTTGGTTACAAACCAGTAATATAATCAAGTCAGTTCCTACTTACGTCAAGCAACAATACATTTCACTATATTACTATACAATACAGAACTAACTAACGTGTCTATGGTATCCGGTACAGATAGATTTTGTTACAAACCAGTAATATAATCAAGTCAGTTCCTACTTACGTCAAGCAACAATATATTTCACTACATTACTATACAATACAGAACTAACTAACGTGTCTATGGTATCCGGTACAGATAGATTTTGTTACAAACCAGTAATATAATCAAGTCAGTTCCTACTTACGTCAAGCAACAATACATTTCACTACATTACTATACAATACAGAACTAACTAACGTGTCTATGGTATCCGGTACAGATAGATTTTGTTACAAAAAAGTAATATAATCAAGTCAGTTCCTACTTACGTCAAGCAACAATACATTTCACTACATTACTATACAATACAGAACTAACTAACGTGTCTATGGTATCCGGTACAGATATATTTTGTTACAAACCAGTAATATAATCAAGTCAGTTCCTACTTACGTCAAGCAACAATACATTTCACTACATTACTATACAATACAGAACTAACTAACGTGTCTATGGTATCCGGTACAGACAGATTTTGTTACAAACCAGTAATATAATCAAATCAGTGCCTACTTACGTCAAGCAACAATATATTTCACTACATTACTATACAATACAGAACTAACTAACATGTCTATAGTATCCGGTACAGATATATTTTGTTACAAACCAGTAATATAATCAAATCAGTGCCTACTTACGTCAAGCAACAATACATTTCACTACATTACTATACAATACAGAACTAACTAACGTGTCTATGGTATCCGGTACAGATAGATTTTGTTACAAACCAGTAATATAATCAAATCAGTGCCTACTTACGTCAAGCAACAATATATTTCACTACATTACTATACAATACAGAACTAACTAACGTGTCTATGGTATCCGGTTCAGATAGATTTGGTTACAAACCAGTAATATAATCAAGTCAGTTCCTACTTACGTCAAGCAACAATACATTTCACTACATTACTATACAATACAGAACTAACTAGCGTGTCTATGGTATCCGGTTCAGATAGATTTGGTTACAAACCAGTAATATAATCAAGTCAGTTCCTACTTACGTCAAGCAACAATACATTTCACTACATTACTATACAATACAGAACTAACTAACGTGTCTATGGTATCCGGTACAGATAGATTTTGTTACAAACCAGTAATATAATCAAGTCAGTGCCTACTTACGTCAAGCAACAATATATTTCACTACATTACTATACAATACAGAACTAACTAACGTGTCTATGGTATCCGGTACAGATATATTTTGTTACAAACCAGTAATATAATCAAGTCAGTTCCTACTTACGTCAAGCAACAATACATTTCACTACATTACTATACAATACAGAACTAACTAACGTGTCTATGGTATCCGGTACAGATATATTTTGTTACAAACCAGTAATATAATCAAGTCAGTTCCTACTTACGTCAAGCAACAATACATTTCACTACATTACTATACAATACAGAACTAACTAACGTGTCTATGGTATCCGGTACAGATATATTTTGTTACAAACCAGTAATATAATCACGTCAGTTCCTACTTACGTCAAGCAACAATACATTTCACTACATTACTATACAATACAGAACTAACTAACGTGTCTATGGTATCCGGTACAGACAGATTTTGTTACAAACCAGTAATATAATCAAGTCAGTTCCTACTTACGTCAAGCAACAATACATTTCACTACATTACTATACAATACAGAACTAACTAACGTGTCCATAGTGTCCGGTACAGATAGATTTTGTTACAAACCAGTAATATAATCAAATCAGTTCCTACTTACGTCAAGCAACAATATATTTCACTTTAATTACTTTTTATTAAGTAATTACAGATAATATAAATACATAACCATCTCCTATAAGTTAAATCAGCTGTTCTACCACATGACCAATAACATAAAAACACCTGTTTTATGAAATCAAATATATGTTATAACTTAATTTTAGCCAAATGTAACTTAACAACAGCCTACATTACATACGTTGATTGTGAAAAACGTTTTCACCCATATAAAACTAAAATTAATTCATTAAATATAATTATTAAATAGTTATTAGTAAAAACATGTATTAACATCAAGTGTCATGCACTACAAATATATTTGCACTTGAGTGAATTGAAGAAAGGATTTTATTAGCGATTCAAATATTACGTAATTATATATATATATAATCACACACACATGCGCGCGCACACACACACATAAACACACACACACACACACACACACACACAAACCCATACATAAACACACACACACACACACAAACACACAACCCACCACCCACAACATACACAACACACACACACACACACACACACACATATATATATATATATATATATATATATATATATATATATATATATAGGCCTATATATATATATATATATATATATATATATATATATATATATTAAATATGGTGATATGTTTTCTTGTATATATAGTTAATAAATTTAAAATATTTCAAACACAAGAATACTTTTAATGAATATATTTATTCAAAGCTTTTCGCCGATAAAAAAGTATCAGCATCTTCAGGAAAATAATTATCTAATGATTAGATAATTATGTTTCCTGAAGATGCTGATACTTTTTTATCGGCGAAAAGCTTTGAATAAATATATTCATTAAAAATATTCTTGTGTTTGAAATATTTTAAATTTATTAACTATATATGTATATATATATATATATATATATATATATATATATATATATATATATTAAAAACAACATAGGTTATTAAAATACAAGAATATTTATTAATTTATATCATTAAATATAAATTAATGGATATAAACTAATAAATATTCTTGTATTTGAAAAACCTATGTTGTTTTAAATTATTAAACAAGAAAACGTATTTTATATTTATATATATATAGCCTATATATAAGAAGTGTGTGAACTAATAGAAGGAATTAAAAAACGATAACACTAAATGGCCCACGTATAAAATGTTAAATAGGTATATGCCTTAACATAATAGTAGACAGGCCTCATTGTACAGAATTTTATCATTACTATCTTGACAGTTTGTCATTTTAGAAACTCCATGTTTATTCACTGTATTGCAATGAATCTAATGGGTTCAAAAATGATTTCTTCAACATTCAAAAAGTGTTTAGTTTGTATAACCACTTTTATCCCAACTAAATACTTTATACTCATACAATAATTAATTGAAATTAACTAAGAGTTGCTTTGTGATACTTCAAACCGCATGTTACAAGTTTAGCATGCATCTTTACGTTATAAAGGCAGAATACGGAGGCATGTAAGCAATTTTAAAAAGATGCAATACTGTGTTATTTATGATGGAGTACAATTTTGAGCAATCGTTTAAAAGAGAGATCTCTATTTTTTAAATACTTCACTTTTTAATAATAATGACTTCTTTCAACTTGAGCGGGCACAACGTACTCCGTCTTGTAAACTCGAGAATCTTCTACAACTACATGCTTAGGATTTACTGGCTACAGCCATCGAGGCTTGAGCTAATTCACATTACTTGAGGCGACATTATTAGAAGAAATAAATGGTTGGTTGAGCGTGTAGTTGAACAGTGTGCAAATGTAGTGATTAGAATAAGAGTTATAGTGACAGAGTGAATGTTAGTGCGTGCTATGTGTAAATAGGCTATTAGCGAAACTTATTAGTAGACTACAAACTTTGTAGTAAGGCCTGGAACTTTCTAGAAGTAAAGCGGATGGAAATTACAAGAAGCGGCAAAACCTAATGTAAGGATTTGTTAGGCGTTTGGGTCAGTGTTTGCAAAGTAGTGATTAGAGTAAAAGTGATGTGACAGAGTGAAAATGCGTGCGTGTTAGATGTAAATAGATTATTAGTGAACTTATTAGTAGGCACCAAACTTAGAGGTAACACCAGGAGCCTTCTAGAAATAAAGCCAATGGAACTTACTAGAAGCGGCAAGACGATATATATGAAGTATTTGTTAAGCTTTTGGGTCAGTGTTACAATGTAGTGTACATAGTAAAGCTTTATTGTTAAAGTTAAAGTTAGTGCGTGTTAAGTGTAAATAGACCATTAGTGAACTTATTAGTAGGTTTCAAAGTTAGTAGTAAGGCCTGGATCCTTCTAGAAGTAAAGAGGATAGAAATTACTAGAAGCGGCAAGACGATACGTAAAGGATGTGTAAAGCGTTTGGGTCAGTGTTTGTAATGTAGTGATTAAAGTAAAAGTGATAGTGGTAGAGTGAAAGGTAGTGCGTGTTAGGTGTAAATAGACTATTAGTGAACTTATTAGTAGGTTTCAAAGTTAGTATTAAGGCCTTGATCCTTCTAGAAGTAAAGAGGATAGAAATTACTAGAAGCGGCAAGACGATACGTAAAGGATGTGTAAAGCGTTTGGGTCAGCGTTTGTAATGTAGTGATTAAAGTAAAAGTGATAGTGGTAGAGTGAAAGGTAGTGCGTGTTAGGTGTAAATAGACTATTAGTGAACTTATTAGTAGGTTTCAAAGTTAGTATTAAGGCCTTGATCCTTCTAGAAGTAAAGAGGATAGAAATTACTAGAAGCGGCAAGACGATACGTAAAGGATGTGTAAAGCGTTTGGGTCAGCGTTTGTAATGTAGTGATTAAAGTAAAAGTGATAGTGGTAGAGTGAAAGGTAGTGCGTGTTAGGTGTAAATAGACTATTAGTGAACTTATTAGTAGGTTTCAAAGTTAGTAGTAAGGCCTGGATCCTTCTAGAAGTAAAGAGGATAGAAATTACTAGAAGCGGCAAGACGATACGTAAAGGATGTGTAAAGCGTTTGGGTCAGCGTTTGTAATGTAGTGATTAAAGTAAAAGTGATAGTGGTAGAGTGAAAGGTAGTGCGTGTTAGGTGTAAATAGACTATTAGTGAACTTATTAGTAGGTTTCAAAGTTAGTATTAAGGCCTGGATCCTTCTAGAAGTAAAGCAGATAGAAATTACTAGAAGCGGCAAGACGATACGTAAAGGATGTGTAAAGCGTTTGGGTCAGTGTTTGTAATGTAGTGATTAAAGTAAAAGTGATAGTGGTAGAGTGAAAGGTAGTGCGTGTTAGGTGTAAATAGACTATTAGTGAACTTATTAGTAGGTTTCAAAGTTAGTAGTAAGGCCTGGATCCTTCTAGAAGTAAAGAGGATAGAAATTACTAGAAGCGGCAAGACGATACGTAAAGGATGTGTAAAGCGTTTGGGTCAGCGTTTGTAATGTAGTGATTAAAGTAAAAGTGATAGTGGTAGAGTGAAAGGTAGTGCGTGTTAGGTGTAAATAGACTATTAGTGAACTTATTAGTAGGTTTCAAAGTTAGTAGTAAGGCCTGGATCCTTCTAGAAGTAAAGAGGATAGAAATTACTAGAAGCGGCAAGACCTAATGTAAGGATGTGTAAAGCGTTTGGGTCAGTGTTTGTAATGTAGTGATTAAAGTAAAAGTGATAGTGGTAGAGTGAAAGGTAGTGCGTGTTAGGTGTAAATAGACTATTAGTGAACTTATTAGTAGGTTTCAAAGTTAGTATTAAGGCCTGGATCCTTCTAGAAGTAAAGAGGATAGAAATTACTAGAAGCGGCAAGACGATACGTAAAGGATGTGTAAAGCGTTTGGGTCAGTGTTTGTAATGTAGTGATTAAAGTAAAAGTGATAGTGGTAGAGTGAAAGGTAGTGCGTGTTAGGTGTAAATAGACTATTAGTGAACTTATTAGTAGGTTTCAAAGTTAGTATTAAGGCCTTGATCCTTCTAGAAGTAAAGAGGATAGAAATTACTAGAAGCGGCAAGACGATACGTAAAGGATGTGTAAAGCGTTTGGGTCAGCGTTTGTAATGTAGTGATTAAAGTAAAAGTGATAGTGGTAGAGTGAAAGGTAGTGCGTGTTAGGTGTAAATAGACTATTAGTGAACTTATTAGTAGGTTTCAAAGTTAGTAGTAAGGCCTGGATCCTTCTAGAAGTAAAGAGGATAGAAATTACTAGAAGCGGCAAGACGATACGTAAAGGATGTGTAAAGCGTTTGGGTCAGCGTTTGTAATGTAGTGATTAAAGTAAAAGTGATAGTGGTAGAGTGAAAGGTAGTGCGTGTTAGGTGTAAATAGACTATTAGTGAACTTATTAGTAGGTTTCAAAGTTAGTATTAAGGCCTGGATCCTTCTAGAAGTAAAGAGGATAGAAATTACTAGAAGCGGCAAGACGATACGTAAAGGATGTGTAAAGCGTTTGGGTCAGCGTTTGTAATGTAGTGATTAAAGTAAAAGTGATAGTGGTAGAGTGAAAGGTAGTGCGTGTTAGGTGTAAATAGACTATTAGTGAACTTATTAGTAGGAACCAAACTTAGAGGTAAGGCAGGAGCCTTCTAGAAGTAAAGCAGATAGAAATTAATAGAAATGGTTAGGATAGGAAAGCAGATATACTAAAGGTTTGTTATACGTGAAATATAAATATTTATAAGTAGCAAAGGTTTAGCCTGAGAGTGACAGATAGTAGCAGTTTGGTTTGTTAACTGTAAACACGTTATTAACGACCATAGTAGCTATTATAAGATCCTAGTTAAAACCGTGTTTTATAAATGTTAGGTGTGATAATAATAATAATACCCATATATGTGTGTAAATTAATAATTAGTTGTCCTTTTTGAAACCGTAACAATTTGCGATGTTTGCATTTATGTAACGAACGTGTTTAACCCATAATGGTGTCAGCCAGTTGACCGCAACGAGCGCCTACAGCGAGCTAAACAATAGGGCAAGCAACAATTAGGCCGGCTCCATATGCTGTTCCATTATACGCCTCCCTCCGCCCTTACACAATAGAGTCAAGCACTACCCCAACACCTCTAAACTTACAATAGCCGTGTAATCTCTGGGGATTTCTCGTAAACAAATTTCGGTAATCGTTAGGGGATGATTTTGTGGTCGTCGGCATGGACTAACAAATTTTCAAACTTCTCTATTCAAAGATTGTTTTATCTGATTAGAGATGTTTTATTAATTTTTCAATTCCTGCTATTGGTTTACACTCTCCCTATATATATATTTTAAACCAACACAGGTTATTCAAATACAAGAATATTTATTATCTTGTATTTGAATAACCTGTGTTGTTTTAAATTATTATACAAGAAAACGTATTTTATATTTATATATATATATATATATATATATATATATATATATATAATAAATTTAAATAATTCAAAAACAAGAATACTTTTAATGAATATATTTAGTCAAAGCTTTTCGCCGATAAAATAGTACCAGCATCGCCAGGAAAATAATTATTTAATAAAATATTTTTACAAAACTAAATCATATGTGCTACAAACGACCATATGTTTATAAGTATTGCACTTTATGTAATTTTTTCTTTAGAATCAATGATCTTATAAATAGTTTGGTGCCTTGATCTCTAATGAATTTGTCTTTAACTTTATGCTTATAAATTTCCAATGTTTCAAATATATTCATTTCTAATCCTTTATTTATTTATAAGGTCATTGATGTTATAGAAAAAAATTACATAAAGTGCAATACTTATAAACATATGGTCGTTTGTAGCACATATGATTTAATTTTGTAAAAATATTTTATTAGATAATTATTTTCCTGAAGATGCTGGTACTATTTTATCGGCGAAAAGCTTTGAATAAATGTATTCATTAAAAGTATTCTTGTTTTTGAAATATTTTTAATTTATTAACTATATTACAAGAAAACATATCACCATATTTAATATATATATATATATATATATATATATATATATATATATATATATATATTAAATATGGTGATAAGTTTTCTTGTAATATAGTTAATAAATTTAAAATATTTCAAAAACAAGAATACTTTCAATGAATATATTTATTCTTGGATAAATATTTATATTCAAGGAATAAATATATTCATTAAAAGTATTCTTGTTTTTGAAATATTTTTAATTTATTATATATATATATATAGTCAGTTTAGGTATCCTTGTTACTAAATTTGACTCTAAATTTGTTTAATTAACGCAAAGACAATTTTCAAAATTTTATTGATTTACTGAATTTCAAATTATCTTCCAGTTGGTTCAATATTTATTTAAACTTATAACAAGACATTCGTTGAAATGTTATGTTCAAAATCGTAATTTCAGATATAATAAGCAATTAGACTATAGCATACGTAATATAACACCAAAACAAAAATCCTAATTTAAATTGTATACTTTCCTATCACGTAAAAAATAGTAAAGCAATTAATTAAGTTTTAATTTATAATCCACCTTTTTTGCAATCTTCTAAAAAAAAAATATTCAACGAAATTGAACTGCAATATTAATAAATTGAAAATAGAACAAAATAAAATTATTGATTTATAAGGGGAAATTCTTAATGTACTTTCGAGTAATCTGCCCTTACATGGTAAAGCTACCCCTTAACGTGCCTCTATTACGTAAACTCTATAACCTAATTTGTTCCTTGCAACGACCACCATCACTGAATAACTCCCTTTAGAAATAGTAAGGAATTGTACACGTTGGAGGGTGTAAATGTAGAATAAAGCGGGATGATTTGTCGGTAACAAATCGAGTTATCCTGCGTCCTGTGATGCAGTAATGAAGATGCATTCAGCGAAATCACGTTATCCTGCCCCTTCCCTGCGACGGCGTCACAATTTCCTGTTATGGCGTTTACTCCCATCAAACAAGCTTATTTCACGGTTTTTCTGACCAAAACAACGTCTGAAACTTCTCAACAGACGCGTTCCGCGACACTTCGGTGCTGAAACGGTCACGATTTTACTTGTGTGCTATTTCATAACTTAGTGTTTATAATAACAAATAAGTGAATTAATAACAAATAAATAATAACAATTTGGAGCCCTTGTGGTATAACTGTTATTAAATAAAAATAACCTTTTAGCCCCTATTCAACTTTTGTTTTTGGTTAAATCCTAACTGAGCTGGTAAACAAACTGGTCCTTAGATTCATTATTCGGTAGACATACTGTTTCTCACCTAGAGAGCTGGTAAACAAACTGCTGCTCACATGGTTAACCAGGTAAATAAACGGTTGCTCACACATATAATCAGGTAAACACTCCGTTTTTCACAATATGAGCTAGTAAACAAGCCGTTTCTCACATGCATGTTCTGGTAAACAAACTGTTTCTTACGTGAACGATTAGGTGAATTAAAACTGTTTTCCACATCATGGCCTGGTAAACAAACTGTTGGTCACATACTGGATCAAGTAAACAAACTACTGCTCATATGCATGATCAGGTAAACAAAATGTTTCTCTCATTAGGAGTTAGTAAACAAAACGTTTCTCACGTGTATAATCAGGTAAACAAACTATTATTCACATCATGAACTCGTAAACAAAGCTTTGCTCACATGATTAATCAGGTCCACTCACGGCTTTACTTGTGTGCTATTCCATAACTTAGTGTTTCTAATAACAATTAGGCGATTTAATATTAAATAAAAAATACGAATTTAAAGCCCTTGTGGTATAACATTTACTAAATAAAACTACCTCTTAACCACTATTTGATTTTAGTTCAATCCTAACTGAGTTGGTAAACAAACTGTTACTTACATGCATGATTAGGTAAACATATTGTTTCTTACCTAATGGGCTAGTAAATAAACTGCTGCTCACAGGCTTAATCAGGTAAACAAACTGTTGCTCCCATAGGGCTTATATAATCAGGTAAACAAACAGTTTTTCACGATATGAGCTGGCAAACAACCTTTTTCTCACATGCATGTTCAGGTAAACAAACTGTTTCTTACATGCACAATTAGGTGAACACATTGTTTCCCCCATCATGACCTGGTAAACAAACTGTTTGTCACATGCTTGATCAAGTAAACAAACTACTCCTCGCAAACATGATCAGGTGAACAAAATGTTTCCCTCATTATGAGCTGGTAAACAAACGGTATAATCAGGTAAACAAACTGTTAGTAACATCATGAGCTCGTAAAAAACGTTTTGCTCACATGGTTGATCAGGTAAACAAACTGTTGCTGACATGCAGAGCGTGTAACAAAATACTGTGGTTCACGTGCATAAACAGGTAAAAACAATGATTTTCCCATCTATGAGCAGGTAAACAGACTGATCCTCACACACATGAGCTGGTAACACAACTGTTTCTCACATAAATGAGCAGGAAACAACTGTCGCTCACACACATGAGCAGGTAACACAACTGTTTCTCACATAAATGAGAAGGAAATAACTGTCGCTCACATCCATGAGCAGGTAACACAACTGTTTCTCACATAAATGAGCAGGAAACAACTGTCGCTCACACACATGAGCTGGTAATACAACTGTTTATCACATAAATGAGCAGGAAACAACTCTCGCTCACACACATGAGCAGGTAACACAACTGTTTCTCACATAAATGAGCAGGAAATAACTGTCGCTCACATCCATAAGCAGGTAACACAACTGTTTCTTACATAAATGAGCAGGAAACAACTGTCGCTCACACACATGAGCTGGTAACACAATTTTTTCTCACATAAATGAGCAGGAAACAACTGTCGCTCACACACATGAGCTGGTAATACAACTATTTCTCACATAAATGAGCAGGAAACAACTGTCGCTCACATCCATGAGCAGGTAACACAACTGTTTCTCACATACATTAGCAGGAACCAACTGTCGTTCACACACATGAGCAGGTAACACAACTGTTTCTCACATACATTAGCAGGAAACAACTGTCGCTCACATCCATGAGCAGGTAACACCACTGTTTCTCACATAAATGAGCAGGAAACTACTGTCGCTCACACACATGAGCAGGTAACACAACTGTTTCTCACATAAATGAGCAGGAAATAACTGTCGCTCACATCCATGAGCAGGTAACACAACTGTTTCTCACATAAATGAGCAGGAAACAACTGTCGCTCACACACATGAGCTGGTAACACAACTGTTTCTCACATAAATGAGCAGGAAACAACTGTCGCTCACACACATGAGCTGGTAATACAACTATTTCTCACATAAATGAGCAGGAAACAACTGTCGCTCACATCCATGAGCAGGTAACACAACTGTTTCTCACATACATTAGCAGGAAACAACTGTCGTTCACACACATGAGCAGGTAACACAACTGTTTCTCACATACATTAGCAGGAAACAACTGTCGCTCACATCCATGAGCAGGTAACACCACTGTTTCTCACATAAATGAGCAGGAAACAACTGTCGCTCACACACATGAGCAGGTGACACAACTGTTTCTCACATACATTAGCAGGAAACAACTGTCGCTCACACACATGAGCTGGTAACCCAACTGTTTCTCACATAAATGAGCAGGAAACAACTGTTGCTCAAATCCATGAGCAGGCAACACAACTGTTTCTCACATAAATGAGCAGGAAACAACTGTCGCTCACATCCATGAGCAGGTAACACCACTGTTTCTCACATAAATGAGCAGGAAACAACTGTCGCTCACATCCATGAGCAGGTAACACAACTGTTTCTCACATACATTCGCAGGAAACAACTGTCGCTCACATCCATGAGCAGGTAACACCACTGTTTCTCACATAAATGAGCAGGAAACAACTGTCGCTCACACACATGAGCAGGTGACATAACTGTTTCTCACATACATTAGCAGGAAACAACGGTCGCTCACACACATGAGCTGGTAACCCAACTGTTTCTCACATACATTAGCAGGAAACAACTGTCGCTCACATCCACGAGCAGGTAACACAACTGCTTCTCACATAAATGAGCAGGAAACAACTGTCGCTCACACACATGAGCAGGTAACACAACTGTTTCTCACATAAATTAGCAGGAAACAACTGTCGCTCATATCCATGAGCAGGTAACACAACTGTTTCTCACATACATTAGCAGGAAACAACTGTCGCTCACATCCATGAGCAGGTAACACAACTGTTTCTCACATACATTAGCAGGTAACAACTGTCGCTCACATCCATGAGCAGGCAACACCACTGTTTCTCACATACATTAGCAGGAAACAACTGTCGCTCACATCCATGAGCAGGTAACACCACTGTTTCTCACATACATTAGCAGGAAACAACTGTCGCTCACATCCATGAGCAGGTAACACAACTGTTTCTCACATAAATGAGCAGGAAACAACTGTCGCTCACATCCATGAGCAGGTAACACTACTGTTTCTCACACAAATGAGCAAGAAACAATTGTCGCTCACATTCATGAGTAGGTAAAAAACGGGCTGTCACATGGAACAGCAGGTAAACAAGACTTGTGTTACTGTTACCAGAAGTATATATAGCTAAAACATATTATATGCACAGTAACCTGAGTAGAACGAATAGGGGCCACTTTATGATCCCGCTAGAGGCTAAGTCTGCTTCAGGTAAGTAATCCCTCTACACGTGGTCTAATAATATCTAAAATATATCCCGTACTCGGGGTAGTACTTCCTACCACAACCATTTCGGGACACTATTTTTATTGTTTAATTATATCTTGGAATATATGGCTCCATCTTTGTACGACGTTGTTTGTCTTAATCTCTCTCAATCTCTCTGTGATCTCTTTTTCTTCACCCATCTATCACTTATTTTTCTCTACCTATTTCTCTTCTCTACCTCTCTCTCCCCTTCTATTATCTCTTTCTCCCTCTCTCTGTTTTGCATCTTCTATGTCTTCTATCTTTCTTTCTCTCACTCGCTCTCTCTTTAAACTAACTGATATCATTATCTACTTGTCTGTCTGCTTCTCTCTCTGTCTTCCCCCCTCTGTATGTCCACCTTATATTTCTTTCTCTCTTTGTCTGTCTATCTGCCATATCTGCCTATCTGTTTCTCTTCTCCCTCTCTCTCTGTCTTGCATCTCTCACTCCCTTACCTTTCTCACTGTCTGCCATCTCTACTTTCTCCCTCCCTCTATCTTTTAGTTTTGGATCTCTGCCCCATCCTCTCCTTCTCTTACTGCGAAACGGCCATCTTTCCGTATCTCTCTGTCTGTATCTTTCCCTCTCTGTCTGTTTTCCTTACACATCTCTCTCGCTCTTTCTCTGTCTGTCTGTCTTACTGCAACCACTCTCTCTCTGTCCGTCTGTCTCTCTCTCTCTTTGTTTCTCCCTCTCCCCCTGTCTCTCTGTTTTTCTTGTAACAATCTCTCCCACTCATTCACTCAATAAATCTCTATTTTTATAACTTCTTACTTCTACCTTCTTATCTGTTGCACACCCATACAGCAGGTAAAATGTATCTGGATGCCAAGTACACTACAGCCAGGTCACAAATCAACCCCTATCACGTTGAACACATTCACTTTGGCACATTGGTATCGATCAGTTAGTGTAATGGATTGAAACTGAACGGCGCACCCTTATCCCCAAATCTTGTAAAATTAATCGAGTGGTTTCCTTAAAGTATGTGTTAAAAGTTCCCAACCCTTAGTTGAAGCACTTTAATTGGATTTAAAGGAACACGTGTTCTACCCCCTCATTTATCTCGACTGCATTGCTCTCTGGCTACCCTTTCATTTAGTGTAATGATTTGTTTAAACAAAATGTTTCGCCATAAATGAAATGTCTTAAGCAAAAACCTCTCTTAAATTAATACCCAACTTTTTTTATTAATATAATTATCAAACAATATGTTTTAATTTTACCTCCTTTTTGACAATTTAAATTAAACATTTAATGTTTAGTCTATGCTAAAAAAATCCCGTTTGATATAACATATGTTTAAATTTTCCTCTAAACTTTAAACAATTTACAGAATATGATAAAAATTTTGCGTTTTCTTCTTTAAATGACAAACAAAGTGATAACTAGTATGGGCTTGTTAAAAATTTTGAAAGAACACATCCCACATTGGAAACGTTTAGTTTTTGTTTTAACTTTACAAGGACCAATGCATCGTATGGTTGATTGACAATTAAAAAGAATATGTTGAACTTTTTCTAAGTTCTTAAACATTTTGGTAATTTAAACATAGATGGGTCAATATTTTACTCTTAAACATATGTTACTCAAACGTGCATTCTGAGCCCGAAAAATTGTATTAAAAGTTTCAAATTATAAATAATATTTAAAACGTACTTATTTACCGTGTTAAAACACAACACCACTGTTAAGATACTCCTTCATCTAGTATTTCTTCATTATAGCACTATGTTAAGGCTACATATGCATAGCTACATAGTCTGATTAATAAACTCGTGATTACTGAATATTTGAGTATCTCTAGTATATACACTTGTAAACTTAAACTTTTGTCACTAGCTGAAGTTTAGTTAGGCTTGTAACAAATTGTTTCTTTTTTCATATCCTTCTATTATCTCACAATCCCCTGATACGCACTATGTTCCGTTCAAATTTTCAATCGTTAATAAAATACTTTTTATTCATCCCCTCAAAGGCAAATACATTTTTTTAAACTTTTTGGATAGCTATTGATGTTGATACAATTTTTTCACTTATTAATTCATTGACTAAATTTCATAAATTAATTTTACTTTTATATGGAGAAAAACGTTTCACAAATGGGAAGGTATGAAATATAGCTATTTTGTCCCATTTGGCTAACAATTAATTTATGATTTCTTAAAACAGCTGATTTTATGTTATAGATTATGTGATAGAACAGCTGTTTTAACGTATAGGCTATGTTAATTTACTTACATTAAATGTAATTATTTAATAAAATGCAACTACAACAATATTTTTCCTATTGAGCTACGTTGTAATTTACTTTAAAAAATTATGTTTTCTTTAATTGTTTGAATTTCAGATTAAAAACAGAAATGCTTCCATCCAGGGGGAAAAGTTGTGTATACCAGCTCCCGATAGGGGGTAGTAAGGAAAATGAATGAAGATGAAAGAAAAATTTTAAAAATAAAATCAGAGAATATTATAATATGTAAATATTGTTATAGATCATAAACTGCTCTCTATATTTAGCATTCTCGAGGCAGGACGATTATTTTCAGTAAGTCCGTTGTTGTGTAGGGGTCAAAATCTTGTCTCCCTTCAAAGAGTGGTAAGCAAAGTTTAAATTACGTTAATTATATTTAAATTAAATATATATTAAACTTTATATATACGTAAATTGCTAATTTTGATCTCAATAAATATTATATAATTTATTTATACGCGCAAGTACACACGCTTTTGTGTTCTTGTAGAGTAAGAACAGATTCTAAGTACTCGCACAATGAACGCTATGAGTAGTGTTGGTTTCAGTAGCACCAATGATTTAAATTATAACCTTGCGTGATTACGAAACAGAAATAAATAAAATGGTTTAACGTTTTACTAACCGGCCCCGCGTACCCCTTGAAAAGTTTCGTGTACCCCTTGGGGGTACGCGTACCACAGTTCAAGAGCCCCTGCTATAATTATTATTATTGTTTAAGTTTGTATTTTGTGTGTATTTTAGCGAGTTTTTAATGGTTTGTACTTCTATCAGAATGGTGAATAGTATTTAGTGTTAGTGTACTGATAGTATGTTTACTGAAATTACTTTCCATTTCCATTTGGAAACATAAATGAGGGTGCTGTGGATTGGTTTTAAATGTTGTTGCTAAATGTTTGTGATATTTGTGATATGTGTGATGCAAAATGTCGGCACTATTTTCCGGCACTAAATTTCGGGACTATCTGTTGATAACATTTGGTGTTATATTTGAATGCTAAATGTCGATAATAAGTGTCTTTGTTGAATTTTGGAATAGCAAGTCAGCAATAACTGTCAGCACTAAATTTCAGGACTATCTACAGGTGCTAGATTTCAGTACTAAACTTTGGGTCTAAACTATTGAGACCAAAACATCACCAGCAATATCTACTCACAACGGAGTACAAAGTTTACATACATAATCACAATAAACATAACCCTATATATCTATCTATTACTTATTATATATCGTTGTCCTGAGTGACTGACTGACAATCAACGTAGAGTCGTAACTATAAAATGTAGAGTATTGAAAATACATTCAATACATTCAGTTTATTACATAGCCGCAAACTAAGAATATATTTTTCAAAATTTTCATTTTAAAGGCTAAAAATTTCAAAATTCCGTGTTCAAGTCCCACATGAAATGGCCAAGGATTATAATTTCAGAGAATAAGCGTGTTATATAATTAGTATAGTTTTTTACAAGAAAACATCCACTCCATAATCATTATCAATTATTAGTTGTTTTTAAGTTAATTAAATTAACATATATAAAATGGGAATTTAAAGAGTGCGGGAGAAGCCGTCACGGGGCGCTAGTCGTCGACCATATATCCTTGCGCTAGTAGTGGTTTGACAATTCTCTGTCCGTTAGTAACTAAGCGAAATACCATTCTACTCTTACGTGCTTTCATTTGCCCATACTTCCATTACAAACGTCAAAATGTTATTACTTATTCCTACGAATATTTCTAAAATTCTCTCTCCTCCTCTTTATACCTTATTGTAGGAGAGTAGACACCTTCGCATAACCCTGATAGAGAACAGATCTTTGGCTAAGTGACCCTGCGCACATGAGTCAAAAACGTCCCCTACATTACAGGTTTGTTTTTTTCAAGTTCTTAATATCTGACTCTTTCAAAATCTTAATAAATAAAACACAATATCAAGGGCACAGTGGTACAATATATTACAATAAAAATATTAAAATATGTATACATGTAATCATCATCAGAGGGTCTTGTTACAAAATGCAATCTAGCATACAAGAATCATCATTCTAGTTTGTAACGTCTTGTGTGCTAGATTGTATTTTGTAACAAGACCCACTTATGATGTTGACATGGTCATCGAAATGTACATAAGGGTTTAATCTTAAGTATTTTGTTTTATTTGTTATTTTTGATTATTTTTGTGGTATTGGGGTTTTTTCAAAATATTTATCTTAATAAATACAAATAGTCCACTTGTTTGTACGCGGTAAAGTAAGAGTAACCGCACACGCACTCGCCCACTCACCAGCATTCACACAGCAACCCTTCTTATTAAGATAGTAGAAGGATTGTCTAAGACACCATGTAAGGACTTCAGTTAAAAACGCCTTTAGTACCGAAGTAGAATTCACCTCTCCACATCTACCAACATTACACCTGAAGATAGTTATACCTTACAGAACCTTTAGATACAGACTATTTTACCCCTTTACTCTCTAGTCTCTTTCACTTCTATCCACTCGGATCTCATTTCCTCTCCTTCCTGTTCAACCTGTTTATTTCTTTTCATCGTTAAATTAATCGAAGTCTGATCGAGGTCCCATATTTCCTTCAGGGAAATCTTTCCACTTGAGGCATTTTCCTCTCGCATAATAAAGCACCAAGAAAGATTTGTACAACCTTATGGTAGTCTACACTCTATCCTTGACAATTCCCAACATACCAGATGAGGATCATTACGATGCATCATATACTGTTACTATATAGATCTGTCAAAATATACCTGTAAAATATTCGGGTGGGATATATATATATATATATATATATATATATATATATATATATATATTTTTTTTTTTTTTTTTTAATGTTTAATCACATTTCATATTATTTGAGGTAACAGTTCATAAGAGTGAAATACGGTCTACTTGGAATAAGCGTTTACCAAAATAGAGTGACTGCACTTGTCAATAAATTGCTTATTCTGGGAAACTAATACTGTATATATACCCGTATGTATATATATATATATATATATATATATATATTTTTTTTTTTTTTTTTTTTAATGTTTAATCACATTTCATATTATTTGAGGTAACAGTTCATAAGAGTGAAATACGGTCTACTTGGAATAAGCGTTTACCAAAATAGAGTGACTGCACTTGTCAATAAATTGCTTATTCTGGGAAACTAATACTGTATATATACCCGTATGTATATATATATATATATATATTTTTTTTTTTTTTTTTTTAATGTTTAATCACATTTCATATTATTTGAGGTAACAGTTCATAAGAGTGAAATACGGTCTACTTGGAATAAGCGTTTACCAAAATAGAGTGACTGCACTTGTCAATAAATTGCTTATTCTGGGAAACTAATACTGTATATATACCCGTATGTATATATATATATATATATATATATATATATATATATATATATTGTAATGTAAAATAAAATATCACTTTTATAAAGAATCCTTGAGTTTATATGCTTGTGTTTGTGCGTGTTGTGTATCTCTGTCTATGTGTGTGTGTGGATTTGTGTGTGTGTGTTGTGTATCTCTGTGTATGTGTGTGTGTGTGTATTTTAGTTCAAAATTTGTTTGATTTGGGGCATCAAGACAGCGTGATATTATTATTTTGCGTGTGTGCACTTTGGATCTTTACAAGGCCTCAAAGTTCTTACATTATTGTATTTATATCATACAATAATATGTTCCCATTATTTTCCCATTCTGTAGTAGAATGTATTTTACTCATACAGTAAATTCTCTATAATTCGGCTCTTCGCCTATCCGGCCTCTCCAATAATCCGGCGTTTTCGTCAAGTACGGAAGATATTAAGCTTTACTATATTTTTCATTTCATTCGATGTCTGTAACCGAGTGACCTTCAACCGAGTGATATACAAACGATTTCGAGCCGCGTGTTGTTGAAGTAGTTGTACAGTGACTGTCACTTGGGAATGCAAGTGAACAATGTCTTTGCAGTTTAAATGGAAATACAAGACTTTAATACTTTTGGAAAAAGGAGATTTTGGACAGACTGAACAAAGAAGAGATATTTGTTACACTGCTATAGAATTTGGGTTGCCCGCGCTACCGTTTATGATTTCAGGAAGTAAAGTGGGAAAATTAAAATTTCCCCCAAGAACAATGACAAAGTAAAAAGTGTAAGGGAAACTGTAAGAAGACATAGTGTCTGAGCCTCTTCAGGCACTATCTTATCTCACACCGCTGCTGTCCACCCATTCGCAACAAGCATTACGTGGGCAGAAGAAAATGGTTTTCAGCGAGTGACGTCTTAGTGTTGGGACCACTGTAAGAAGACATAGTGTCTGAGCCTCTTCAGGCACTATCTCACACCGCTGCTGTCCACCCATTCGCAACAAGCATTACGTGGGCAGAAGAAAATGGTTTTCAGCGAGTGACGTCTTAGTGTTGGGACCACTGTAAGAAGACTTAGTGTCTGAACCTCTTCAGGCAGTATCTCACACCGCTGCTGTCCACCCATTCGCAACAAGCATTACGTGGGCAGAAGAAAATGGTTTTCAGCGAGTGACGTCTTAGTGTTGGGACCACTGTAAGAAGACATAGTGTCTGAGCCTCTTCAGGCACTATCTCACACCGCTGCTGTCCACCCATTCGCAACAAGCATTACGTGGGCAGAAGAAAATGGTTTTCAGCGAGTGACGTCTTAGTGTTGGGACCATTGTAAGAAGACATAGTGTCTGAGCCTCTTCAGGCAGTATCTCACACCGCTGCTGTCGACCCATTCGCAACAAGCATTACGTGGGCAGAAGAAAATGGTTTTCAGCGAGTGACGTCTTAGTGTTGGGACCACTGTAAGAAGACATAGTGTCTGAGCCTCTTCAGGCAGTATCTCACACCGCTGCTGTCGACCCATTCGCAACAAGCATTACGTGGGCAGAAGAAAATGGTTTTCAGCGAGTGACGTCTTAGTGTTGGGACCACTGTAAGAAAAAGTTTGCAAGTGAAATTTTAAGCCAAAAATCAGAAGAAAATAAAAACCTTTTTTGAGCTTGAACAATGCGAACAATATAATTTTAAATTACTTTTAAAAACTGTACTGTAGTTTATGTTAATTTAAATTTGTTTTTACCGTTAAAGATGAGGTTAACTTTTATTGTAAAGTATAGACCAGTATATTCATTCCCGTTTTATCATTTCAAGTACAGTACAGAACTGTTTTCCTGTTTTCTTTATTTTTCAGTAATACACCTAAATATTTTGCAATGTACATTGAGATTTTAATGGACCCTTCAGTAATCCTGCGTTTTTAATAATCCGGCAGTTTCACAGCCCCATGTCGGTCGGATTAGTGACAGGATACTGTATAATTAAAATTACAGAGTTTATAGTCGTAAATAGTTGAAAGAGTTTCTATTCAGATTTACAGCTGGTAAACGAGGACTCCGTTTCCTCATCCGGGAGCGGAACAACTTTGTTGTAACAGGTATAGTTGGCCATATGTGTTGTAGACCGAACGCACAGATACGGACTGTGACATATTGCCAGGAAAGTAATTACTATAGAAAGCAAACAGAGGGCCGTAATGCATTTAATGATAACAGCCCCGACTTGGAAAGTCTTTGTGATAGAATCAGATAACACAGCGCTCAAAGCTGAGAATGTTATTGTGTTATTTTTATTGAAAATAATATTAGCATGGCTGTAGGGGGATAGAACAGACCCCAAAGCACCCCTGCGGAGATAACTACAGCATGATAGAGCTTGTCAACGACAAACCTATGTAATTTGCTTTGTTTGAGTCGATGGAGTCACATCGGGGCCTATAAAGGCGGTGGCTTCATTAAACTGTCCCATCTGAATGTCAGCAATACAATGGAGCGAAACAGGCTGTATTTGTTGAAGCAAATGAACGCAATGTAATCACTGCAAAACTAATCTATTACTGTATCGACTTTGACGTTTTTAGAGGCGACTGTGGAGTTCGATTAGAATTTTAGTTTTATCTTTGAAGCACCATAACAAGATTAATACAATACTATATTTTTATCACATTTAGGTTACCCTAGCATAAAAACTTGAAGTAAAATAGGCTATAGAAATCAAGTACATATAAATAAAAATGTTAAAATCAATTCCTACTTAGGCAAAAAAAAGTATTTCATTTACTTTTTAGCTTATGATTACAATTAATATAGGCCTAAATATGTATATACATATAATAGTATCACAATATTAGATAGGTTGGGTGCCAGGGCATAGGGGAATATTTGGAAATGAAGCCGCAGATGCGCTGGCCAGAGAGGGGTCTTAGACTCCCCTGATTGGACCGGAGCCGGCGGTAGGTATTTCCAAATCCATGGTCAAGATTGCAGTGCGAAGGTGGATGGCTGAAAGACACTGTGAGCACTGGGTCAGGGCTGAAGGAATGAGACACAGTAAGCTAACCCTTAAGAAACCTTCCTTTGGGCTGCAGGAGAGTCTCATCTATCTGTCTAGGCAGGAATTGAGGATAGCCACAGGTCTACTCACGGGACACTGTGGACTAAGGAAACATCTGCATAAAATAGGTGTCTACAAAGATGAACCAGTGTGCAGATTATGCGGCAAGAACTGGAGACTGTCTCACACATCATTTATAGATGTGAAGCACTTGCCGAGAGGTGCTTTAACCTCTTTAGTGATAGTACAGCTCTGGTGGATGTTGAAGGTAAAACACTAATCAGGAAACTCCTAAACCTGGTAAGAGGGAAGGGGCTCTTTAACTAGATCAGGGAGGTAAGTACAATATACCTAAGGTAGCGGTGCTTCGGGCAGCTTAAACCCGCTCCCAAGATTAAAAAAAAAATCCTAATATTAGGTGCCAAAATCGAAATTGAATTTCCTTGCAATTTTCCATTTCCCTCTCTATTCAGTGCGTGGTGTTAGACTATTATTTTCGTTTGTTACTATTTAAACGCTTTCTTTTTTTGTATTTAATTTATGAAATTGACGGTGGACTATAATTTCTCTTTCTATCCATCTCTTGTAAAGCTTCATTATGTCAGGGAACCTTTCTCTTATAAATTCATAAATGCCTACATCTGTAGGCAATGGATTTCTACCACTAGGAAAGTTGGTTCAGCTTTTTTAAATTTAATTATTGAATGAATATTTGAAAAAACTGTGTTAACATCAATTGTCACCCACTACAGGCTATAAAAATGTATTTGAACTTAAGTGGACAAATAAAAAGTATTTTATTAACCATTGAAAATTTGTACAGGATATATATATATATATATATATATATATATATATATATATATATATATATATATAAGGATAGCGTGATCTAATAGGAGGAATTGCATAAGGGATTGTACGCAATCGATATTTTAGAGAGTACCGAAGTTATAAATTTGGGTGCGATTTGGGAAAACTCAGTAATTGTGACCTTTCTCTTAGGTATTTAAATTTAATATATTAGTATTGCTTTGCGCATCAGATATTTTTTATCATTATGTTGCCAAGATTTTTACCCCGTTTAACCGTTAATTTGGTCCCTACAGGCTCTTGACCTGCCCCATTAGGCTATTGGGCTCCAAGGCAGTGCCCTCTGAGGGAGTTACAGCTCTGATTTTAGCATTCGAAATTCAAACACTATGGACTTTTAATCCATCAAGGCTTTAGGTCTCTGTACAAATGTTTTGTGTAAATATATTTTACAAATACCTTGTAATTTTATCTCTCTCTCTCTCTCTCTCTCTCTCTCTCTGTCTTTCTCACTATTTATGTATCTTACTATTTATCTACCTAACTTTTTCTACCTATCTCTGTTCCGTCCTTTCCACCTCCCTATGCCTTTCTGTCAATCTCTCTCTCACTCTCTCGCTCCAACTATCTATTTTTTAATCCATCTATCTCTATTTCTCACTCCCTATTTATGTTTGTTTGTCGCTCTCTCTCTGTATATGTATTACGCTTGCTCTCTCTCTCTCTCTCTCTCTCTCTCTCTCTCTCTCTCTCTTTCTGTCTTTACCTACCTATAATTTTTTTTTTTACTCTATGTCTGTAAAACTCTGACCCTGGCTTTCTCTATCTGTTAATATATATCTTTATCTTAGTTTCTCCATTTCTATTTCACTCTGTCTGTCTCATTCTCTCGGTACTCTCTATTTTTGAGTGCCTGTTTCTTTGCTTTTCCCCTTTTTCTCTCCCTCTGACTTTGTAATCAAACTGTCTCCGTACTACCTTCATTTCGGCCGTTTTAAGAAAGTTTTCAAATATTCAGTATTATTTTATAAGAAACAAAACGTTATAAGATGCCAATTAAATCAATTTAAAATATTAAAAAAAACATATAAACCAAAAGCACAAAGGTATGTCCAAAATTTAAGATAAAAGAAATTAGCAAAAATTAAAATAAAATTTAATTTCTTAATTGTAAACGTAAAGTCTTTATAAATTCGAAGCGTCACGTATACTAACAATAAAGCAACTAGTGTTTTGATGTAATCTTGAACGGTGTAATCTATAAAACTGGCTACCAGGTGGCGCTGAGAGTTGTATACTTTGGCAGCTATTACGATTACTCGTTGCAACGGGTTAAACACTTAATTAACACTGATCCCTGACACGCGTAACACTGCAACATGTTAATTTCACGTTAAATACGCATCATCCCTATAGTCAGCTTTGCTTTCCTGAAGTTAATTCTTAATCGGAATGGTCAAGGGTAACTACTCATAGATATATAAAATACTCTTCTCTCACTCATGAAGCTACTTAACTTGCTCAATGTTATATCAGGATCTATTATACTAGGGTTCTTAATTGCTTATAGTATGTTATAAAGTACAGGGCTTCATAACGAGTTTACAAGTCCTTTCACGCTTCAGCGGATACAACTTCCTCCTCTTTCTTGTAAGCAACTTCTAGAACTAACAAGAAGTAAAGTGGCTAGAGAGTACGAGAAGTTGCTAGAAGCCAAAAATAGATATAAACAAAGAGTAAATGACCGTTTTAGTGCAAGGTAAGTGTACATAGACTATTAGCAAACTCAGTACAGTCGCTACTATTAAAACAATAATTGGAAGCTTTCCTAACTGTCAAGTGTGTGAATAATTGCCGCGAAAAAGTGTGTGAATTAATAAATAGGTGGCCTAAAACAACCTTAGAGTTTATTTAATCAGTGTATTTACATAACAATATTCAACTTAAGTGCTAATGTTTAGTTATTGAATTGTTTGTGCTATTGAAACAAATTACCTACTCAAACATATTTAGTTTTTTCATTGATTTTTCTACTGAGATCTTCTACTGATATTAGTAATGTATTAATAAAGCAGTAATAAATATTTTTAATAAGTTATTATTTTGATAAAACATTTTATAGAATGTAAATTACAAATTGAAAAAATGAAATAATACCACAAGTACGTACAGTTAGATAATTTTTTAAATACCAATTTCACTATCTTTAAAACATCGAGATATTGTGCTATAAGTTTAAGATAGTTATAGCAAATCCTTTTTTATAATATTTGTTTGAATATATTTTTATGTGTTTGTTCGATCTAATTGCCTATTTACGTTAACTCTAAGTTTTAATAAACTTTTTTGTTTTAATTACACGTAATACCAATATTGATTATATTGTAATACGTATAATGCATTATGTACTTAAATGCAATTTTTATTATAATTTTGATTTTCTACATCTAAAAACGACAGGTTTAAAGTACCCAGACATTATTTAATCAATAGACTAACCTAATGTAGCAATGGAGATCAGTAGTGCACCAGATATATTACTAATTTTAATTCTTATAGTAGAATTCATTCTCCCTTAAAATAAACTACAAAGATAACTTAATGAATAGTTACGCAGCTGTTACAAAGATGTTTAAGTTTATAAAACCTTATTCACTACGAAATTGGTTCCACTTAAAATTACGATAACAAAATAGGCCTAGATTTTTACCTGTGCACGAGGGTTGTTCAAGATATAATCTACGAAGGGTAGATCCCGCAATGATAACACTATTGCAGACCACGTGCTGGTTGCCGCAGCTGCTTGCTAGGGCTTGTAGCAGAGTTTTCTTGTAAGACTAAATGACAATTACGCTATTTGTTAATAATTTTTCGTAGGAAAAAGATTCTATTAATTAAAAAAATTGTAAAATTGTATGTTTATACAATGTAATTTACTGAATGTATTTTGAAACTGTTTTAGTTATTAGATTTAGCTGAACACGATCCACGTAGTGCGACGATGGTTGTCTTCAGGTGTTGTAGAAAAGTACTGTGAAAATAGTAACGTAATGTTTAAAGGGCAGCAAGTTTTATGATTTCAACACATTTATTTAAAACATATAACTAATATGATTATGATTTTATTTATGATGGTTTTCAAGCTTAGTTTCATTTAGTTTTGAATTTTCAAATAGGCTTGTTTTGTGATAATATATTTAAGCGGTTGGTAGAAATTTCATCTCGGGAGTAGGTGGAGATGTGGATTTGGTAATTTGGTATGTTTGGAAGCTAATTTGTTCGCTATTATTTTCTGTCACACCTATCTCTGTTCTTATTAGGTCGAATAATAACTACTGATTTCATTACTAGACTAGACTTAACACGCACTAAACTCTCACTCTGTCTATAAAGCTTTTACTCTTACATATAAATATATATATATATATATATATATATATATATATATATATATATATATACGAATTTAGATTTCGTCCTAACTTAAGATAAGATCATAGCCTATAATATCTTTCATATATCATGTTTAGTATTTTTAGGTTAGTTGATTCCAGATGTTAGAATGATTCACTCAAATACTGTATGGGCCTCTAGTCGGGCGTCGCTTCTCAAAAGTATTTCTCAAGTTAGACACAAGTAGCAGCCACTTCCAAAGCAATATTAATTATATAATAATATTGGTAACACTAAACAATATTTTTTTTTAATAAATATTTTTTTCCAAAAAAAGTCACTTTGTGAAAACTTACTGAGATAGAACGTTTTCTATCGCTATCTTCTTTCTGTGGCGATCTTCATCAGTGTCTTCTGCTTGGAAATGTCGGATCAAGCGGTGATGATTTTAAAGGCAGGTTTTCGATAGTATCAAAGAGTATGTGTGATTTCTATTGTGTTTGTTCGTTTAATATGTTTGTAATTTGTGTTTTGTGTGTCTGTAAATTTCATATTGTTTTAGCGTGTTGAGATGTGGTCCTTTCTTGTTTGTTGTGTAACACAGACATTTACCATAACCTAGAAATCCTACACATCAACAAAAAACGACCACATCTTAATACACTAGAACAATGTGAAATTTACAAAAACACAAAATACAAACATATTATGCCTAAACAATCAAACCCAATACAAATCACACTCACTCTTTGATACTATCGAAAACCTGTCTTTAAAATTGTCACTGCTTGACTTGACATCTCCAAGCAGAAGACACTGATGAAGATCACCACATAGCGATCGAAAACGTTCTGTCTTAATATGTTTTCACAAATTTAGAAAATGTAAAGTTCGGATAGACATAAACTAATGTTAAAGTACACAATATCAAGAGCACAGTGGTAATATATATTGCAATGAAAATGTTGGAAAGAACCCCAATACCACAAATATAATAAAAAAATAACAAATAAAACAAGTTACTTAAGATTAAAACCTTATGTACGTTTCGATGACCATGTCATCATCATCAGAGGGTCTTATTACAAAATACAATCTAGCACACAAGAAGTCACAAACTAGAATGATTATCATTCTAGAGATAATTCTAGTTTGTAACTTCTTGTGTGCTAGATTGTATTTTGTAATAAGACCCTCTGATGATGATGACATGGTCATCGAAATGTACAAGGGTTTAATCTTAAGTAACTTGTTTTGTTTGTTATTTTTGATTATTTTTGTGACATTGGGATTCTTTCCAATATTTTCATTGCAATGTTAAAGTGATTAATATATTCACCGAAAGTAATGGATTACAAAATTCAAGAATTCTTTGTTTAGCTTTTGTTTCCGATTTTATCTACGCACGTTGCTTTCACCACACAATTAGTTTTAACCCACGGCCATAAACATGTCTCACACAATGAACATCATTTAATCTCCAACTTATCCACCCCTTAGCCAATCTATCCTTAAATGACTCTAGTATTTGATTATTCTCAGCGTTAAATTCCCAAATAATGGATTTTTTTGTTGTTATTATAACTGAGTTATCCTTCCCATTCGTGATTGTGCGATTGTGACGCACTAACTCGATTTACACCCTCCCTTCCCCCGCCCGCACCGGCCTAGGACAAAACAATTAGTACCCGACGGACCGTTCGTTGTTCGATATTGCATTTTTTTTTAATGCGTTTATTTTTACGTCATTTTAAATTATAGCCCGGTGTCAACGGGATTTTCGTTGCACAGAATGGACTCGTAACTAAAAGTTATAAAATAACAATGTTGTAGCAAGTTCTGCATTGACGACTTTTTCCCAAACACCCACGAAAATAGTATTTCAAGAAAGTATTCACAAAATCAAGAAATATTAAAAAAAAAAATTTTGAAGTCAATTTCTAGTTGTATTTTAAAGTAGAATAAATTTATTTTTGTTGCTTTTTATTAAATAATTACAATTAATATAAATAAAGTAACATAACCTATGCGTTAAAATAGCTGTTCTACCATATAACCTATAGCATAAAATCAGTTATTTTATGTAATCATTTCTTATCACTTATTTCAAGCCAAATGGGATGAAGTAGCTATATTGCATACCTTGCCCCTTTCGTGGAAAGTTTTTCTCCCATATAAAACTAAAGTTAATTTACCAAAATTTAATTAATGAATAATTATTTGAAAAAAAACTAGGTAGGATACGTTCAGTTACGGTCTGAGTTGACCATGAGACAAACCTCCCAAAACGGTCGTCCTCAATAATCAAAATAGTAAATGCTACCAATAGGCAAGTGTAACTTACTCTTCTATATTAAAGTTTTTTTAGTGAACAGTGTTTTTTTTTTAATTTACAGCCTCCTACCTTTAGTATATATTAGGTTCCTTTAGTTATTTTAATTAACTCTATTTTAATGGACTTCCTTTCCGTAAGTTCTTCTAGGAGCAATAGCCTATTTATGGCCTCGATTTGGAAACTCCTGTACTTGACTCCAGGCCTATTATCTCCCCCATGCCCTATGCTAGGAGTTTTTATGTTCCTAACTTATCCGAACATATGTTCACATTTTATTACAAGATTTTTACCTGTTTAATTTTATTACGTCATTTACTACAAACCGACATTCTTTTCGTAGTAATGAGGAATAATGCTTCCTAGACTTAGGCCTATTATTAGCTTAAACGAAGTCAGTAATGATTTTTAAAATATCATTATTTAGTAAATTATAGTTTCAAATAAATACGTTATAATACCAATGGCTTTATTAAATGGAAAAATTGTTTCATGTAATAGCTTAATATTTTTTTTGTATTGTTTACTCGAAGCACATTATTAATATTACATTTAGTTATATTTTTTATTTGACTAACAATCCTAATTACTGGCTATATTAAAAATACCATTTCATTCTTACTATTAACTATTATTAAACTATGTTAAATATTTTTCCGTTAAAATAATTACAAATAGTCATAACTAAACAAGAACAATGAAATAAACACTAAAACTGAAGTTAGGGTACTGTAAATTAAGTCAAAATTATATTTAATAAAAATGTTAGTAACCAAATTTCACGTTAACTTTTAAGCAAAGCTAATAATTAAATAAAACCACTAACAATGTATAATCTATTCCTCAAACGCGTTTTGAATAACTAGGTCCTCATTAGTTATTAAAGAAAACACAACATCTAAACTATGAAAGTTATATAATCGATTAATATAACAATTATAACTAAAAAGCCCACTATATCATTTTGATGATGCCTTGTCATTTAAACACGTTTGAGGGTTAAATTTATTGTGCTTTCTTCGTGATTAATAAATCATTGTCTGTGCTCACATGACAAGCAAAGAGATTTGTGTTACTTGAATATTATCGTTTAAAAATAAAAGAGGTTGGTGTACGGATAAAATAACTTTAAACAAAAAATTAAAAGAATTCATTATTCATCTAAACTTTAAATGTATCATATTTTGAAGGTTTAGTCATACATTTTGATTTTATTAATAAATAAAGTGTATTAAATATCAAAATCACAAATAATGCCAACATATACTAACTATACAATTTGGACGAAGTTTGAGAAGCCTTGAGAAATTCTATATATAAAAAGAGAAGAAAAAACGGCATTTCGTGTAATAAATAAAAGTATGGTTCCAAAGATCAGTTGATTAGAGAATGTTACTATAGGCATGTTCATACTGGTAATGCGATCTCACATCTTTTCTGGGGAAATATGCATTTTCCGGTCAGGTTTTCATTCAGTACTTGTTTATTTGATAATTCTTTATGATTAAATAATTCAAGACAGTTTTCTTCTAAAATCATAAAACCAAAACATCCAACGAAATACAATTTTCTAAAAACGAAGAATTTTATAGAAGAAATTATACAAATTGGGGTTAAATATAGAACATTCCTTCAAAAACCCAGTACTTCATCAGTATTTTGTTTCCTTTAAATAAACAATACAATAAATTACTATATAACATTTATAGAAACATTATGACTTTTATTGTTTTTGTATCGGGAACTATAGAATCTGTAAAACGGCAGAGCGTGAAGTGGACTCACCCCAAGTAGCCTCAGGGATGGGGTTGATTTAATCACCTGTGACATCACCATAGCCTACGGATAACGAGTAACAACAAGAGACCAAAAAAGTAATTTTCCTGCGACAATTTATATAAAATGTTTAATATTGAAAAATATTAATAAAACCTCTTTGTGCCTCCGTTCAGTCGAAACTTGAATGTTTATTAAAGGAAAAATAAAACAAGTGATTGGAGGAGAAAGCGCAATTTGGGTTGGAAATGATATTAGGGGCCGATGGAGCAACGCCCGGCTGGGCAATTGTTTCCTTTGGCATAGCCCTTTGATTCCGCCCCAAATTGGATACAAAGAAAGTGAAATTTCAATCAAATGCCACAGCATCGTATGCTTTATATGTTTTGTTGGATCGCGATTTAATATTTTTGTTTTTACATTGTTAGCCTCGAGCAATAGCCTATCTATATTCAGTATACCTTCAAATCCTATATTGCTCATAGAATATGTTATATTACTTTTTATCTTACAACTTTACTTACTAGAAAGTTTAAATATCATTATTTTTTATCTAGATGTTTAGTAGGAATTTTATGTCTACTTTTATTAGGCCACTATATAAATATTGTTTTTTAGGTTCTTTTAAACTGTTTTATAATGAACTATTGAAGAATCGGTGAGATTACCAGTTTAATTGTTACAGATCCAATTAATCAATTTACATTCAGTTATACAAACGCACATGAAAGAACGCACACACACACACACACACACACACACACACACAAACACACACACACACACACACACTCATACACACCGCACACACTCACACACGCTCAAACACACACACACACACACACACACACACACACACACACACACAAACAAACACACATAGAATAAGAATTTTTAACAATTTTAGAATTACAGAGGTTAATTATTTAGCCAAAGCAGTTTGAAGAAAACGTTGTTCCTCAAAATAATTTAAAGTAAAAGAATTATCCTGAACATGGTATTTCTGAAACTGTAACAGGCCACGTCAGTTTTCAGAAAATTCTGATAACCATTTTCTAAAAGTAGAACGAGCAATATTTGAAACTACAACCGTATTTTTACTATACGCGTGACGATGGCAAATTAATTAATTGCAGTTTTTTTCATTACTAGAAACTGAAGTATGATATTCTAATAAACCCAAATGTTTTTTTTTAATCTTACTAAAATATTTAGATATTTTATAATTATAAACTCTCATCGTAATTCAAATTCATACTCCAAATTCTGCTTTTAATATATTTTGACAATGTATGTATTTCATTTGAACTAATATCAGAAAGATCAATTTTCAGGATTGCGATTCGATTTTTTTAATTGCGTTATTTTTGTACCTAATTTAAATAACTGATTTCCAGAATGGCTCCAATGAAATGACACCGGCGTATGTTTATAAGGGCTGTAAAAAGCCTTTTATAAAAGCGATTTGTATTTGCAAAGAGCTCGTCGCAAATCGTTATTTTCCGCCGATTAAAGCCTTCCTTCGCTGCTTAATTAGATAATCACAATTACGCCCCTCATTCTCTGTAATGATTGTTAGAGCAGAGACGCTAATTCGAGTGGAAATTGTTTTTTCATCCAATTAGCAGCAAGACTTTTAGATTGCGTCCAGATCGTTTTTAGCGGCAAAGTCTACGTCAGTTCGCCTGATTACGCGGGAACTGTTAATTGAGTTTGTAAATTAAAAAAAAGGAGTATTTAACGATGGGAGTGGAAGAGAAACGTTATTGAAATTGTGATTGCTGTGTTGTTATAAGAACATTCAATTAACAAGCTTTCATTTGCGTACGAGATGATTCACAAAGTTCAGCTCGTTCAGTAATTTAGTAACCAGTGAATTCGAAACAATTAAATAGAGTATACATTAAAATATGTTTAAAAGTTATATATTCGGTATAATAATAAATCTTACATTACAATCCGCCTACATTATACTAAAACGCTTAAAAAGCGAATTATACAATTTCTCTATCTACAACAATCCTGTAGGAAACCAAGAAGTAAGTTACGGTTTTGATTTGACAAAGGGATGCATTTTCACTAACTACTTTCTTCGTTTCAGAAATAATATAGTCAACTTATATAAACAGTTCAAGTTAGGAATCGAAACGAATAAACTAAACTAGAGTTCTTTGGGATAAATAAATAGAATCGATAAAACAGAATTTCCAATACAATGACAAAATGGAACGTTGATGAAGGAGACTGAACATAATGTAGTAGTGTGACAAACCTGGATAATATTCGAAAATATAAAATCAGGAGAAGAGTGTTAAAAGAAGAGGATATTCTTACATACACTGCAAAGAAACAGCCCACGTGTGCGGACATTTTAATGGATTCTGGTAGAGCGATGCGCTGTAAAGTAATACAGTGTAACTTTTTCTTTGTAATCAAGCAGAGTGAATAGTTACTAGTACCCATACTTGCCGCACGGGAGCAGCACGTCACAGTGCTCTGTTTATGAACAGCTGTTTGCCACAAACGTGAATTTTCCGGTCATTTGCAAATAAAATCAAGTAGTTCAGTCGAGTAGGTGGTGTCGAGAAGATGCCAGTCTACGAAAAGAAGTGAAGCTGGTATTTGCGGATATCATCTCGTCGATCTGGAGTATCTTGAAGGAACAGGAATCACTACCAGTGGGTAGCTTTAGATTAAAAACCACGACACAGATAAATCTTTTATATTTGTAAGTATGCACTCCATCCACGGCCCAAGGAGGGTTATTTGTCAAAATTATTTTTGTTCTAAGTGCTATTTCTAGGGAAAACTTTACTATTTACCCTCCTACGACATTGGGGACCAACAGAGGAGCGCTTTGGTAAGCAAAAAGGTGACAGAAATAATTCTGGGATAAGGCAGACCAAACCGAAGATAGGCTACAAACAAAAATAAACCTGAATGAGGGTCGCTGGAATGGTAGAGGGGATAAGAAAATCCGGATAAGCGAATAAACGCTGTGCCAGCTGTAAGCCCCGTATGAATGCCTATTTTAGTGCATGAAAGCCCTATGAGACCCATTTTAGTAAACATTTTTAATATGATTCGTATAAAAGCATCGTAGCCCTGTTAATGTTTAATAACGTTCGTGTGGCGGTCATACACTTTGCTGCAACTCCGGCAGAAGCGGCCCTGCCTATATTCTCTTCGGCGAAAGTTGAGACTCAATCGTAAAAATGATATGTAACAAGTAATATAAACAAAAAATAAATTCCTCCCTAAATCAACAAAAAAAATTTTATTGTGGTTAATTTTTATTAAATAATTATAATTAACATAAATTAAGTAACGTAGCCTACACGTCAAAACAGCTGTTCTACTACTTAACCTGTAATATAAAATCTGTTATTTTATGAAATTATATGTCATCACTTATGTTAAGGCAAATGGGAAGATATAACTATATTGTATAAGCCTAACTTGCCCGCTTTGTCTCCCATATAAAATAAATAGATAATTAATTAAATTTAACTAGTGAATCGGTATTTGAGAAAAAAACTGTGTTCAAACTTGAGTGGAAGAATAGAAAGTACTTAAAGATTGAAAATTTGAACAAGATATATATATATATATATATATATATATATATATATATATATATATATATACAGTAAACTCCCGATTATCCGTGGAATAGGGTGGCCCGGCAACGACGGATAACCGAATTCCCCGGATAATCCGCTATGAACAAAGAATACGCAAAACGATCGATAATCGATTATTATACCATAAGTTACACGAATAATGACCCCGGTTGATGCAATTCACAAATAATCTTCTGAGGACAAAGTAAATACAGAAAATAATTTAAAATGTCGATTTATTTGACGGATTATAACATGTACATTTACATGTCTAACTATTTACAATACGTACATAAGTATATGTCAAAAGTAAGTACGTATGTACATATGTAATTTCCTTTACACATAATACAAAATAAACTGTCACTTTCGTCTTTTTTTTGTGAACATTGATTTAGCTTTAATGTGCAATCTAAGTTTCTTGAGAACCATTTTGTCGCACAGTGTCTACTTGTGTCACAAATCCATAAAGATCGATAATGTATATGACAGACATGGATAATGCATATGTGACGTCCTAGACTATTTATAGCCGAGATTAGCTGACATTTGTTTACAATCTTATAATACACATCAGGTTTTCGGACGTCCAAGCATTTTGTCATTGTCTCTTATTTACAGTAGTCTGCTTGCCCCTTTTATTTCGCTGGCCCACATCAGGATGCTTCGCTTTCAATGTAAAAATTAGTACGTACATATTTACATATCTATACCCTTCATCTTAACTTCTATTAAGCCTTACATCGTAATTCACCGTTTGGATATTTAAACACATGAATCTGATTGGAATAAAAATTGAATATTTGTAAAACAATGGCAGACCCCGGATAATCCGCAAACCGGTTAAACCGCCTACGGATAATCGGGAGTTTACTGTATATATATATATATATATATATATATATATATATATATGTACGCGCGCGAGAGAGAGAGAGAGAGAATGTACCAATAGAAGTAATAGAAATGTAGGAATTTCCATTTTAAATGTAGAAATAAGATTTTCTATTTTTAATGTAAAACACAGGATTTTTAAATTTAAATACAAATACATTCTTTTTCATTTGAAATCTAAAATACAGTATTTTCCTGTTTCTCTTCCTTGATGAATAGAAATAAAACATTTTGGAATTCGGACACTATTTACTAAATTGATCAGCAATTCATTGGTCTTTTTCGGTGTAAGGAGGAGTTATTTGCATAAAATGATTGGATTTAAATGTTCATTTCCCGGAAAACAACTGATTCACGTGTGTATTCCCGCGTAACAGCTGTAGCATCGAGGACAATGGGAACTATATTGAACAGCTGAAATTGTTTCTACCTTTGTCAAATTGTTTAAAATCACCCTTACATTTTAGAAACATTCGTGCTATGTGTAATTTTATTTTGGTTATATTCGATCTTTTCTTTTTGTAATTTAGTTTTTATTTTCATTTTTCATTCATCCCTATTTCTTTCTTGCTCAGAATATACAAGCACGTTTTGTAGAAAACTTATTCCAGTCGAGAAGCAAGTACAGGCGTCTTACCACAATCATAGCTGTGTCTATTGTGATTATAATCTCAATTTAATTATACCATTTTACTAAATATTAAGTGTTAAGGACCAAGTATATGTTTCAAATCGTTCTATTAGCTCACACTCTTCTTATATATATAGG